>OY856409.1:1248644248-1249121748 GCA_963693085.1 Alisma plantago-aquatica
CCCCGCCTTCTGCCTCAGCAAGTGTATCAATATCTGGGTGGACATATGGCAATGTAGTTTCCCTCCAATCGTGGAATACACATATCGGGCTCACACGAATGTAACCCTATGGCATTAGAGCCCCGTGAATCATTTCCCCAGGAAGGGATGGGTAAGCCTGCGCCTCTGGAACAATATAATCTTCAATTTTTTAGAGGCATGGCTTCAACACCTACAAATTTACATAAAGAATGTTATACAAATATACATATCATCTTGAAAACATATCATCTTGAAAAGACTAGCTACTATGTTATAAACAATACTTACAGCAGACGTGCTAGGTGGTGGGTCTATAAGATTACTCTCAGCATGTGCATCAGGAGAATAGCGGGTCGCCATAGGCTGATTGGGAGCCTGAGATGCCTGCCACCGTAGCATTTCTTCCTTGACCTTCTTAGCAACTAAATCCTCGACTCTCTTATTCTCCTATACATGGATAAAAGAAACATTAGCTTCTTATTATTGAATTCCCTTTTTCAGTAACATTCTAAAAAAAGAATAGGTTACCTCTTCTTGTGAAAGTCCCGCTCTTGCGATAGGTTTGCGCTGGGATGGCCCAAAGAACGCTTTGATGCCTACACCAACGCCTGCACCCCTAACACATCCAGGATGCTCTGGGTTACCCAGAGCAACTGTCAATTCATCCCTTATGCCCTGAGGGATGAACGTGCCCATTTTCCTTTGCTCGTGCAGCTCCCGCTAATCACCATCAATATAAATGGGCAAGTAAACACCACAAATAATCAATACTTGAACGACATGCATTGTTGAGTTGTATTTTACCATTTTCACAATCGCCTCAGCAGTTACGGGCTTCTTTATTTCACCCTTCTTATTTTTCCTCCCAGCTATCCAAACATCATGGTGAGGCATGGGTGTGGTACATATAGTAGAGGACTCCTGAGTAGCAGCAGACTCCGCCTGTAGTCTTTGGCGAATGCCTACAAAGCCCTTTGGACCCATTGTGTGGTCATGCACATTCAATGCACGCCTTTCTCTTTGTGCCTCACTAAACGCCTAGTTAGTATGCACATTGATTTGGTTAGTAACACTAAAGGTTAATCTTGAATAGGTGAATACAATGTATATTAATTAAATTGGGAGTGATGCTTAATACCTTGAATTCTTCAGTTTGTCTTGAAGCAACAAACGTGTCCCAATCTTCTTTGTCCATGAAGTTCCACTTTTCAAGGGCTGACTTCTTCTTCTTATCACCATCTTTTATGTATTCTCTATTGAGATTTATCCTATAGTTCCTTAGCATCTTTCCAACGTGTTGCATCATGCTTTTACGATGTAGCTTATCATCCAATGCAAACATATTCTATAAAATAGAATTGCTATTAACTAGTATCCAAAAATAGAATTGCAAATAATAGAATTTGTAATCTACAAAATAGAATTGCAAATAATAATAACTCACATATAAATCCTTCCATATCAATTATTTCTTCACTTGAGGAGTTTTATGACAATTATCATACTTAACACCACAATGTCTTTGAGTGACACACCCAAGATAATTTACAAAATTATTGCAGTTCACTCCAATTGCATTTCCTGCATTATCAAACTCCACAGCCAATATGGATCCACTGCCCCTTAGCATTGTTAACTTCTTCAGCAGAGTGATGCCCCTTTTCTTGTTAACTTTTTGGTGATGCACATCAAGTGCCTCCAGTGCTTCAGAGGGTACATGTGCATCATCAACCTAAAATTTGACAAAATAAACACACTGAATTAGCCCAATATAGAAATATAGGATATATGACATAACTAGAAGATAATGAATTTCTATAGAAATAAAGGATATTTTTTTAAACTTACATTGGTTCCCTCACCATGCTCATCATGGACATCATCCTAATCATGGACATCATGCTCATCATGGACATCATGGTTAGCCATATGAAAATGTCATTAAAAAGGCAAACATTTCACATTTGTATTAACTAGAAGATAATGAAACATTATATCTAAAAATAATATTGATATTAAAAAAGCATGCCTCTAAAACATTGAAAAATGAAACATATAAAAAAATATAAACATGCATGCTTCTAAAATTGCGATCTTTTATCAATTAACAATCCTTCATTGTGATCTTCGTGCACATATAAGTCATCATTAGCTTCAATATTTTGTGGAGTTGGCAACCCAACTGAGAATGGATTGGAGTCATCATACTTATCATAGTACTCTTCTTCATCTATAGGATCTTCAATGAACTATCTTTTACCATGAAGAACAACCGACCATTTATCATTTGTAGGATCATCGATATAAAATACTTGTTTCGCTTGTGATGCCAATATGAATGGTTCACCCTTCTCGCCAATCTTTTCAAAGTTCACAAAAGTGAAACCCAATTCATCCACTATAACACCTTTGGTGTTATCAACCCAATTACATTTGAAGAGAGGAATTCTAAAATCTATGTAGTCAAACTCCCATATGTCTTCAATGACACCGTAATATGACATTTTAGCTTCACGTGGACTCTTATCCTTTGCACTTGCAAAATACATAGTCGACGCTTGAAGGGTGACCCCATTGTTTTGGACGACACTCTTATCATCTTGGCGCTTTGTGTAATATGTGAACCCATTAATGTCAAACCCATCATAAGACATAACATTCAGTTTTGGTTTAAAGGAGAGGCATTTGATAGTTTCTGTAATATCATCTGGTATTTGAGATAGTTGATGTAAGACTTTATCTTCAAACCACTTAGTAAAAGTCTTGTTATGCTCTCTAGCAAGCCACATTGAACTGGCTCGAGGATGTTGTCTCTTGATTAATTGGTATGTTCCTCGATATAAACACTCACTTCATCCATGTTGTGTAAAATATACAAGTGACCTTGTTCCAACTGCTCACGGTTGATTACTTTCACCCATGATCCCAAAATTCCTTTGCCCTCCTCAATATTCTTGTCATTAACGGGAGTTTCATTACCGCTCAAAAAGTCATTGCAAAAATCCATAACCTCTCTCGCCACATAACCCTCAATAATACTCCCTTCAGGCCGATAACGGTTTAGAACATCACCTTTAAAAATGCTCATGTATCGTTCAAAGGGATACATCCAATGTAAGAAAACTGGTCCCAACATTTTCACTTCCCTAGTCAAGTAGACAACAAGATGTACCATGATATCAAAGAACAAAGGAGGGAAATACATCTCAAGCTGACATAGGGTAACAACCACTTCTCTTTGCAAATTATCGAGAGTATCAGGGTCAATAACTTTGCTGCACAGACTATTGAAAAAGAAACAAATTCTGGTGATTGCAAACCTTACATGCTTCGACAATATAGATCGAATTGCCACGGGCAATATTTGTTGCATTAGAGTGTGACAATCATGAGATTTAAGACCTATCAACTTCAGATCTTTCATTGATACCAATCTACGAATGTTGGATGAGTAACCCTGTGGCACCTTAATATTTGCCAAGCATTCACAACAAACTTTCTTCTCCTTTCCAGACAACGTGTAACAAGCACGAGGTAAGTATGTTCTTTTATTACCCATTTCATATAATTCTATTAATTCTGACCTTATTCGCATTTCACATAGGTCCAATCTAGATTTTATCCCATCATTAGTCTTACCTGGTATATTCAACAGAGTACCAATGACACTATCACAAACATTTTTCTCAACGTGCATGACATCGATACAATGTCTGACTGTCAAAGAACTCCAATAAGGAAGATCCCAAAATATTAACTTCTTCTTGAATGAAGAATTGTCACTCCGTGTGGCCATAGTACATTGTGATCTCTTACCAAATTCATTGAAAATGTCTTTTACTCTTTCATAAACAACATCCCCTGGTATAGGTTTAGGTGCACTCCGTTCCTCATTCCTTCCATTGAATGTTTTGTGCTTCCTACGATACAGATGGAATTTTGAAAGAAACCTTCGATGACCAAGATATACAGTCTTGCCACCATGTTTTAGTCTTATTGAATTAGTGTTCTCTTCACATATAGGACACACTTTAGCTCATTTGACACTATATCCAGACAAATTCTCATATGTTGGAAAGTCATTAATAGTGCAAAACAACATAGCGTGCAAACGAAATGTCTCTCTTCATGAAGCATCATAGGTTATCACACCTTCACCCCAGAGTTTCTTTAAGTCATCAATTAGAGGTTCAAGATAAACATCAATATCATTTCCAGGTTGTTTAGGGCCCGATATCAATAACGACAACATAACATACTTATTTTTCATACACAGCCAGGGAGGAAGATTGTATATAACAAGCATGACTGGCTAAGTGCTATGTTGTCTGCTCAATGTCCCGTACGGATTCACACCATCTGTAAGAAGCCCAAGTCATAGATTCCTATCTTCTTCACCAAATTTGGGGTACAATAGATCAATCTTCTTCAACTATGGGGAATCAGACACATGTCGTAGGATCCTATCATTATTTTTCTTAACATCTGCACGCCACCTAAAATTCTTTGCATCTATCGGATTTGCAAACAAGCATTGAAACCATGATATTATAGGTTGATACCACATCACCTTGGTAGGAGAACCAGTTTTGGACTCCCCCGAAGTCGTCAATTTATACCGTGATGCACCACATTTTGGACAATCTTTCAAATCCACATAGTCCTTTTGAAATAGTACACAATCATTTGAGCATGCATGTATCTTCTTGGCCTCCATTCCCATTGGGCACAACAATTTCTTTACCCGGTATGTTGAGATTGGCAGCTCGTTTCCTTCAGGAAGCATTTCTTTCAACAAAGTCAACAATGAAGTGAAGCTTTTGTCGCTCCATCTATTGTTAGATTTCAACTTATACAATCTCAACATAGCGTTAAGCTTTGTAAACTTAGTACAACATGTGTATAACGATATCTCAACATCATTCACAATGTTTCTAAAGATGGGAGGTGGATCGAGGTGCTCTACCCCACAACGATCCAGCATCGCATCAATGATGTCTACTGGAACTGGTTCGTTCACATCTACGTCATCGGAGACAATTTCTTCTTCCACCCAAGCATTTCTATTAACATCCACTGGTTTCGGGTTTGAAATCTCTCCATGCCAGTGCCAGTCTATATAGCCTTATACAATCTTGTTGCACATGACATGACTTTTGATTTCGTCACCAGTGCTGACTTTCAAGTTGTTACCGCAATGCCTACATGGACAGTAGAACCTATCTCGGGGATGTTTCCTATGTTCCTTGGAAAATCTAATAAACTAATCAAGACCAGATATAAACTCTGGGTGTAGCGATTGCGAATGGACATCCATGATCTATCCATTCTATGATCAAAGAGAAAACAAGTATATATTAGGATAAGATTAGGGTCTAGGGTTAACAAATACATGTGATGTCATTCTTTTATATAATAAATGTACATGTACCACCTATCCCATCCTTTAACACCTAATCTCACTAGTAAGTGTATAATGTGTATTGGGTTTTCAAGAAAATTTCGGCAGCATTTCCCCACTGTTCTCCAAGTACAAATGTACTTAGAGCACAAACGGGGAAATGCTACCTAATTTTTTTTTGAAAACCTAATACACATTATACACTTACATCCTAAGTGAGATTAGGTGTTCAAGAACAGTCCCAAACTGGGGACTATCCAAGATTTACTCCTAATGAGTAAATCTTGTACGAGTTTCTAGGCCAACAAATACATGTATGTTGTCATTCCAATACCTACAATCCTCATTTCATCTTATATATAATAAATGTGTACCACCTATCCCATCCTTGAACACCTAATCTCACTAGTAAGTGTATAATGTGTATTGGGTTTTCAAGAAAATTTTGACAGTATTTCCCCGTTGTTCTCCGAGTACATATGTACTTAGAGAACAAATGGGGAAATGCTGCCAAAATTTTCTTGAAAACCCAATACACATTATACACTTACATCCTAAGTGAGATTAGGTGTTCAAGAATAGTCCCAAACCGGGGACTATCCAAGATTTACTCCTAATGAGTAAATCTTGGACGGGTTTCTAAGATTTACTCCTAATGAGTAAATCTTGGACGAGTTTCTAGGCCAACAAATACATGTATGTTGTCATTCCAATACCTGCAATCTTAGTTTCATCACAATTGATGTTAGGGTTTCATCACAATTTTAGGTATCATATAGAGTATGTCGATGTTAGGGTTTCATCATGCAATAGGGATTCATGTAGATGTTAGGGTTTCATCACAATTGATTTCATCATAAGATTTGAACATAATTGATTTCATCATATAATTGAACATAATTGATTTCATCATATAATTGAACATAATTGATTTCATCACAAATTCATAATTGATTTCATTTGAATATATACCCTTCTCCCTCCTTACCAACAACAAGCACGGTCGTGTGGGCTGGCACGACCGTGCTTGTTGTTGGTAAGGAAGGAGAAGAAAGAAGAAGAGTAGGATATTGGAACAAGAAGAGGAGGGCCTACTGTTGGTAACAACGTGAAGACGGAGGCGGCAGTGTGAGGAGAAGGGCGCCGAGCATACCAGCGGTAGGAGAAGGGAGCCGAATAGAGAATGAAAGGTGTCGAGCACACCAGCGGCAGGAGAAGGGAGCCGAGCAGAGAAGGAAATGTGTCGGCGGTGAGAAGAGAACCAGCAGCAGGCGGCGGCGATGGCGAGCAGCAGCAGCAGCAGGCGGCGCGCAGGCAGGGCCGACGGAGGTGACATAACAGGGGTTGGGAGTAGAAAAATTCGATCGATGAAATGGAATAAAGGGGAAGAGAGTCTGCTGTATGCGGGGGCTATTAAGTTACTAAAAGGAATTGGTTATCTATAACAACTGATACCTTTACATATTAAGCATCGGTTATCCCAATAAAATTGACATCAATTGGACAATCCTTTACCCTAAAATTTTTGGCAGGGAGGGCGCGCGAACCCTTATCAGCGTCGGTTATCCCACGACAACCAACGCCCATATGGTAAAATGTGTACACAATTTTTATCTTCTTTAGGCGTCGGTTATTCGGTAAAACACCGACGTTGTATGTTACACTTTGGGTGTAATTTTTTTTCGCTCGAAAAAATTGGATTTCGCGGAGTATTTTAGGCGTCGGTTTCTTTTCTTCAGCCGACGCTGAATAAAAAACGATACTCGTGTCTGACTGGTCTTCAAATATGGACATCAATTTTCCTTAATAGCCAACGTGTAATGTTTATCAGCGTCGGTTTCGTAAAATAACTGACGCCCCGAAAAGCGACGTTGAACGCTATTTCTGTAGTAGTGATATATATATATATATATATATATATATATATATATATATATATATATATATATATATATATATATATATATATATATATATATATATATATGTGTGTGTGTGTGTGTGTGTGTGTGTGTGTGTGTGTGTGTGTATCAGTTTGGAATTATGTGGTCTTTATTCGGATATGCATTTGAGCTAGTTTAAATATTTGTATCATATGTAATAAATAATTGAGTAAACTAAAAATCTGATCATATCGATTATCCTCCAGCATAGTAAATTTACATGGATCTGATACTATCGTCATATATACGAGCACAAAGGAGAAGTGTAAAAAAATTATCTATCTGATTTCCCATACCAGCAAGATCGCGTCAACTACTATGAAATAGGAAGAATAGTTTAATGAGTTATAACTGGTCCTGGAGCAAGTCCAGTGATAACAACTCACTTCAATGCAACTATTTTCTAGTTGCCCTTGGACGGTGACTGTGCAACTCCTGATCTTCACCATAAATAATGAACAGAACAACTTGTGCAAGACTCCTGTGGTTTTGCCATGGACTGCAGGCTGACTTTGCTCTCCTAGAAGCAGCCAAAGGACTCATGCCTCTAGAGTAGTCCACACATACCAATTAGAATTCTTTTCATGCAACTAGAGTAGAAATGAAGGAGTTGTCTTCCCATTGGTGTACTAATCACCAAATTTCTCTCCCAAGAAAACTATCCTCATTCATTTATCTCATGTAGCTATCCCTCGCTAGTTGGGTAGGACTTGCTTGGGCTCTCTTGGTTACCACAACCAGAGAAGACAATAATTATTAGAGAAATTGATTCTCAGTTGAGTTTGTTGATGTTGTGCTCTGGGAAGCCCCTAATACCCCTCTATTTATAGGTGGGGTTAGGGCCAGGGTTCCCTATGTATTCAGGATCTGTGCAGGAGTGGAAGGTACAAAAAAATATTGAATTTTTGCAACATGTGAACATCAAAACAGTCTTCTGGTGACCCAGATGGCTGTCTAGTCATGCAAGATAATCATCTCGTACTGTAAGATGGTCATTTCGTTGTTTCCCAATCGCATATGAAATTGGATATTCGATTCCCATTAATGTTAGACATTAATTTCTTGCACCACAAAAAATGTGTAATCAAAACGAGTTCAAAAAACTTCTAGAATGTTTGTTCGGTCTAAACTGAGCCATCTCACACAAGCGAGATACTCGTCTCGCTCACCCAGATGGCCGTCTAGTGAGTCGAGCTGAGTCGATTGGTTTATCAGAATGAACCAATCGATTCACACCTCGATTTGGGCCAAACTTAGCTAATTCAATTTTTGATGAGGGTGACAATCCAAACAACCGTCTTAACACTTAAGATGCTTGTCTGGCTGACCAAGCGGCTATATCACCTTGTGACATTATCATTTGGCATTGTAGTCAACCAATCTATTGTGTGAATTGAGTACCTAAATACTATACTAATCAATCCAATCATCATTCAAGATCAAACTCCTTTTCTAGATGAGGTCTTTTTTGTGTGACCCTATAGGTCTCATATCATGTTGGTAGTGAAAGTCCGTAATTATCTTATGTCATCACAAGAAAAGAGTGGTGCTTAGTTGCACATCAGTGTTATCCGAGTGAATGGAAAGTTGGAGAACAACTTCAACCTACAATTTGTGTAAGGTGTTGCAGTGATTGTATAATTCCTTTATCACTAAGATCTGGTATGAACTCGAAACATAGAATCGTCATCCTCTCAACGCTGAATCCATGTTCCTTGAACCAAGAGCAGACTATCTGAGATAATGTGACATCAATATCATATATTGATTCACATGTGGATTCCCATGCGTTAATCAGTCTCACTTATCAAGTCGCGAGGATAGTATACTCCAGTAAGAGGGACAAATCCCATCCCTATCACTCATAGTCTATCCCCATGTACCAAAGTCGCCCAATAATCACTATTATAATAACCCATGTTTCAAGACTGTGTTTGGTGATGTCAAAATACCCAACGACATGTGATGAGTGCAGTGATTTCAGATCCAAGAATCACAATCACAAACTTCACTATGAGAGATGACTATGACTACCAACGATGGTGTTCATATTCACTCTCAAGGTGGGTTTGTACGATATGTTGTTCCCTAACATGTATTTGTGTGCTTGGTTTGATATTGTCAGATCATGACTAATGAGATTCCGTCATCAACCAACCCACACACTAGTCTTATGTGTTATCAGTGTCTATCTACCTTCTACAGTAACAACCGACTAGGGACATAAGAAAAATGTACATACTCTTAACATTCATATGATCTCATCCTCCTAGTCACGTACTTGAAGACATAAGTCATTGAGTATTGTCATTCTTTATACACTCATAATGTTTCCTCATTATCTCGTATACGAATGAAATAAAATGAATTAGAAGCTTGCCTTTATAAGTATTGATCGAATCCTTTATGATATATGTCATGCCAATCATCGTATGATTAGATCTATGGGCATACCTTACCAACACATTTCATAACCTTGCATTGTCCCAACGATACTAGCCGAAGTCCCCCTGATCTGGTCCTACTAGATATCAGAATTTTGTGAGATTTGCTTGGTTCTTCAACCAAGCGGGCAAGGTTGCCTACAATCCCGAGATGATATCCTCCACTTATGCTTCCGAATTCTAATGTGGCAGTATTTTTTTCATGTCGCCAAAATGAAAACTAAAATAGCTCGTCGAGGCAACATGCACTCTCATGTATTTTGTTCTTTTTGGAAGTGGCTATAGTTGATCTTCAAGGCAAGGCTATCGGTTGCTTGTCTCTGAGATGCAAGGTAGCGTAATTGGTTTTTATATACGTTCCGGCATCGTGTATATCAGTCTACCACGTCCCGCATCTAACTTGACAAGATCGTTCATGACACGCGTCCACGTGCCATAACCAACGATGAACTAAACACTCTTATTGTATAGCGGTTCACACTATATAGTGAACAAGATTCTTAGCTGTGTTTGGTTCTCTGGATAGGAAATGAATCGGATACAACGAGGTTTGGGATTGGCCAGTACACCGAAGGCTCCCATTAGTTTGTTGTAACTGGTCTGGAAAACTTATGAACTGGAGTTCCTATACAGTTTTTTGTGATTGGTTTAATATAAGTGTTTGAACTTGAGTTCCGTGACTTCCGAAAAATTACGAAGTTACATACAAATCATAGTTCCTGAGTTCCCTCTTAAAAAGAGCAGAAAATAAGTTCCAAACAATTGAAAATATTATTAATTACAATTTTATTTTTTAATTATTCATAAGTGACACATGTAGAATATTTATGACTAGATATTTTAGTGGTGTGAATATGATTTATTGTCACGATCATAACATAGTAAGACAAATATTATAAGCGACACCATGTAAAATATTTTACATTACAATTATCGTTATCATTATGCTCTTTAAAATAAATATATATAAATACTATAAAAAAGTTATCACATCCAACCATGTAAAATGAAATGAAATTTGTCTACCCTATTTTTTATACTTCATGTTCAGACAATATGATGTGAGAAATGAAAATCAAGTATATTTGTACCCAACAAATATACTAAAAATTATTATTGTATATTTTTTAAACAACAATGAACTAAAACTTATATTTACAAATCATAAAATGTAGATACCATTACAATATTTTGTACATATAAAATAAAATAAAACATTTTGATGTGATTTGATCTATAATACTTTTATTAAAATTATAATTATACCATATTAAAATAATTTTTAAGGAGAAACATATGCATCATGACAATGTGTTGAGGTTATCATTGTTAAATATATTATGATTATTTACAGACATGATTCTTTTTTATTTTTCACCTTCCTTATTAAATATATATTATACATAAAAATAATAATATTTTTTAATCGGTTTCCATATTTATACTTACAACAATCCAAACACATGAAAGTGAACAGAAATTTAATTCCAAAAACTGAATTAGAATTTTTAGAAAATGAGTTCCAGATAACTTATGACTCACACCAAACCAATCCGAGAAGGAAAAGAAAACCAAAATGACAACCCAAGTTTGGATGCATGCCGGATAGGGTACGTTATTTTCCCCCAATTCAGGTTTTGCTGCTTCCCTAGTGATGTTCTCATTCGATCTCACCATCATCCACTAAAAGATTCACCTTCTCTATCGTCGTTCTTCCTGGCTCCTCTTTACCCTGATTCAGAGGACTCTGTTCCTTTTTTCTCCTGAATATTCAATCTATATAGTATCAAGCGCTAGCATTTGATCACTAGAGTTGTGAATGGCGTGGAGCACCAGTATCGAAAAAATGGATGATACTTGCTAGAAATAATAAATCTCGATGTAGATATCGAGCTATGATTTTATCACAAAATACTTCACAAAAACCTCGTGAAGCTTCTTCTTCTGTTATGATAGCATTTGCAACATGACAATGATATAGAATGGCTTCGGATGTAAACAACTACGCACCCAGAAAAGAGTAAGGATCACCGCTATTTAGCAGATGACGAAGGCACTGGAAGACGGAGAGTGGCCGGAAGAAATGTTTTGCCAAGAAGAAGACGAACCCGAGACGGGTGCGTGACTCAGAAATCCAAGACAGTAGGGTCTTTTCACACAATAGGATTAATATTCCGATAACTATTTTGGTCAAATAAACATTGGATCAACAATATAAAACTCCTATGCTTTCTAGAATCCGGTAAATCAACAGTGGAATGAGAGTGGACTGTTAGTAGTCATACTCGAATTTGCAGGAGAATCCATGACCACTCTGTGACCAGAACTGATGCATATGATGGCAGTGACACAACACAACGAGTTAGATATGTGATCGTATAATAAATATTATATTGTCAAATCACACAAACTATTACACATCAAATGACTTTCTCATACCCATATTCTTTTCATGAGATGTATACAATCCAGGAGGTATCCTTTTTGTAAGAGGATCTAAAATCATATATTGTGTACCAATATGATCAATCATTATCATATTGTGGTCAACTTGCTCATTGACAACATAGATTTTTATGTCTAGGTGTTTCCATGTCTTGATGCTTTTATTATTATTGTCAAAAGTGACTGTAGTTTCATTGTCACAGTATATCTGTATTGGCTCATGAATTGAATCAACAACTTTAAGATCTTGTATCATATTCTTAATCCAAATTGCCTATGATAATGTTTCATGGCAAGATATTAGCAAAGCTTCCATGATGGAGGAAGCCATAGTCTTTTGTTTCACACTCCTTCATGACACTGCACCATTGGCTAGTAGGAACATATAGCATATTGTAGACTTCCTATTGTCTACACAACCAACAAAATCTGTATTTGAATATCTCGTAACCTCAAGGTGGTTTGTCCTTCTATATGTAAGCATGTAACCCTTAGTCTCTAGCAGGTAGCGCACCACCTTCTTTATAGGTCTCCAATGTTCAATGCCTGAGTTACTTTGGTTACGGTCAAGCATTTCTATAGAAAAAGCAAAGTCTGGTCGGGTGTATATCTGGAGATATTGTAGGTTCCCAACTACATATACATACTTTTTCCTTATTTCGTTCCTTTCAATGTCATTACTAGGACACTACTTGGAGTTAAACTTATCTCCATTAACTATAGGTTCAGGTCCAGGTGAACAATTGTTCATTCCATACTTCTCTAAAACTTGAGATATATAAGCCTTCTGAGATATTCCATGTATGACTTTAGCTCAGTCTCTATAAATATCCATACCGAGTACATACGTAGTTTCACCCATATCTTTCATTGTAATGTTAGAAGAAAGAAATTATTTAGTACTATGTAACATATCAAAGTTATTACTTTCTAGTAGAATGTCTTACACATAAAGAATAATATTATAAACTTATTCTCACTAATCTTGAGGTACGTACACGTGAACGATATTAAGCTTAAACTCAAAAGTTAATATAATGGTATCAAACTTTATATATCATTGTGGGGATGCTTGTTTTAGGTCATAAATTGATTTCTTTAGTTTGCAAACCATATGACTTCTAGTATCATTAGTGAAACCTTCTGGTTGTTTCATATAGACTTCTTCAGATAAAACCCCTTTCAAAAATGTTAGTTTCACATCTATTTGGTGTAGCTCAAGATCAAAATGCGGTATTAAGGCCATGATTACTCTGAAGGAGTCCTTTGATGAGACTGGAGCAAAGGTCTCTTTGTAATCAATGCATTTCTTTTGCGTGAAACCCTTCACAACTAATCTAGTGTTGTACCTCTCAGTTTCGCCATTTGTGTTCTTATTGGTCTTAAAGACTCATTTGCAACTAATAGGTTTAATACAGTTTGGTAAAGTTACATGGCCCCATACTTGATTGTTATGCATGGATGCTAGTTCCTCCTTCATATAATTAAGCCACTTAGAGGAATTTTCACAATCCATTGCTTGTAAAAAAGATAAAGGATCAATATCTTCAAAGTCTACATTTGTCTCTTGAAGGTATACAACATAGTCAGATGGGATGGAAGACCTTCTTGGTCTTGTGGATCTTCTTAATTCAAGATTAGATTATTCATCTCTTGTTGGCTCCTCAAGTTGTTCTTCATCATGAGTATGTTTTACTTGTTCAATTACAAGCTGATTAGGAACATTCTCTACTTCAATTGGCTCATCCACTTGATAATTGTTTATGGGAACAATAATTGGATAGCCTTTGTGACTTTGATTATGTACATGTTTACGAGAACTATCCTCCATTTCATCAAAAGAAATATTTTAAAGTAGGTCATTCCCACTAAGATGATGATCCTCCAAAAATCTAGCCTTTCCCATCTCAACTATTTTTCCTGGGTGAAATGGATAGTAAAATCTATACCCCTTTGACCTTTTTGGATAACTAATAAAGAAACCACTAGTAGTTCTTGGGTCAAATGTCTTCTCATGGGGATTGTAGATTCTAACTTCTGCACGACATCCCCATATTTACATATAGTTCAAAGATGATTTCCTTCTTATCTATAATTCTTATGGGTTTTTTTGATAGACTTACTAGGAACCTTGTTTAATACATGCACTGCAGTCTTTAAAGTCTCACTCCACATTGTAGAAGGAAGGGATGAATTACAAACCATTGCACGAACCATCATTGGGGACCAACACACACATATATATATATATATATATATATATATATATATATACAAAGAGAGAGATAGAGAGAGAGATATATAGATAGATAGAGAGAGAGTGTGTGTGTGTGTATGGATCGTTTGAATACACTCGAGTATACGGATCGCATGAATACACTCAAGTGTGTTTGCATATCAAGACTATTTTTTGCAAAATATAAACTGTTGATCTTCACTGTCATACTATAACTAGGCTACATATAAATTATGAGCCCATTTGGATGAGTGTAAGTCATTCATCCAAGGACAACAAAATCGACGCGCGAAACTAATTTGAAATGCATAATTTTTGCGGTCTTCATAGGATGAGCTATACATATCCAAATGTGCTCAAATTTTGCGTATGAGTTGTTCACGAGATGTTTAAGAAGATCAATGGAATAGATTTAAAAAAATATATATTGCATCATAAAAAACTGCTTGAGTGTATTCCGCTCCAGATACACTTGAGTGTATTCTAGCCTGACTCTCTCTCTCTCTCTCTCTCTCTCTCTCTCTATATATATATATATATATATATATATATATATATATATATATATATATATATATATATATATATATATAAGCTGTTCATTCGTTACCCGTGCGGGTAGCCAGATTTCGCTACCCGCTGGAGTAACTCGGGGTTAAAAGAGTAACTATATGATACACTGGAGTAATTCTTCTGAATCAAAAGAGTAAATGTGTTGATATATAGAGTAACTCTGAGAGCAAAAGAGTAACTGCGCAGAAAATATACAGTTAGTAAATATATGGATGGGTTTTTTTATTTTGGGGTGGCAAATGATATTATTTTTGGATCAATTTTTTTGGGGAGCTAGATAAAAAATCCTCTACAATTGTGAAAAAATAATATTTGGATGTGCATGCGGGTAGCTACCGGCGCGTGTATTAAAGATGATCCCATATATATATATATATATATATATATATATATATATATATATATATATATATATATATATATATATATATATATATATATATATATATATAGGACGTTCATTCATTGCCCGCGTGGGTAGCCTGGATTTTTGCTACCTGGCAGCCAAAAAAGTAACTCTGCTGGTAAAAAAAGTAACTCTGCTGTCAAAAAAATAACTTTGGTAATAAGAAAGTAACTACAAGAATAAAAGAGTAACTCTGTACAAAATATACATCAGATATATATAAGGACGGGTTTTTTGATTTTGGTGGGGCAAATAATATTATTTTTGGATGAAATTTTTTGGGGAGCTTGACAAAATGGTCCTCTGTAATTGTGAATTTTTTTAAAAAAAAATGTGATCGAAAGAGTGGGCGGGTAGCTACCCGCGCGGACAATAAAGATGGGCATATATATATACATATATATATATATATATATATATATATATATATATATATATATATATATATATATATATATATATGGTTTTAACATGAACTCCTCCGATGAATCCTGAATACAATCAAACCATAATAAGAACCTACTAAACACTATTATCCCATAGTGGGTCACATCATTGAGTGAAGTGAACGAGATGCTTAGAGAGAGTGGACTCCTCGAATGCCTAGAAAAAGTGGGTATCATTGCTTGCCAAAATTTCACATGATTGATTAAAAATGCCTAGTTACATTAAGAGCACTCCTCTATACGAATGTGTTGCGATTATAACATGCGAAGCATTCTGAATAAATCACATATGACAAACACGTTCCACCCTTTTACTACCAATTCAGAGCACTCTTGGTGGGTGTTGACAATAATAGCAACGGAACGATGTGTTTTAATTCATTTATTCGTGCTGAACATTGTTTTTTATTAGTAAGGCTATAACATCCCATGAGGATAGAGTTTCTTTTTGGAATTTGGCGTTATATGTATTTGAACCTATGTTTTTCTAAATACAAGTCATATATGACTAGTGTCCGATCAAATAGGTACTGTTGTATTCGATAGCTATCAGAAACTTTTTCCCTTTTCCATCTCTTGGAATGATATGCGACTCATTTAAAAAAAAAGACATATATTGATTGATAGACGATGTGTAGGTGATAGATAATTCGGCCCGGCTCTTTGCATAACAGAAAGGACCTGAGTTATTAGGAAATATACAATTTAGGAGGAAACCTGCATGTAAAGTTGTTTCCTGGTTTACAGGGGCATCAAAATTTGAAGTTGATTGAGCTATTTGATTTAATGTGTTTTATCAATATTATAATACATATGCTATACACACGCGTAAGTGCACCTCTCCTTCGAACCCAACCTAGTTTGATCTAGTTTTACCTGATGCATTTTTGTTGTTTTATTTGTTTTAAAAAAGTATATATATTTCTATTGTTCGTGCTAATTTTTATTTATCATTCAGAAAATCCATTGATGCCGCTTTGTCTTTATTACAATCATGAATTTTTCTGTTTATCCTGGTAAAGTGTTTAGCTACCTTTTACCTTGACACATAAAATGTCATTTAAATGTGTGATTAGTTATATGTTGAATAAACTGTAATTGAGTAATTGTGTTTTAAATGTAAATCATATATGACTGTTGTCTAATAAGATATGTTTGGTAGACAGTCAATTTGACTGCTTTCTGATTAGATGCTTGGTTGGATAAATAAACTGCTTGAAAGGATACATGACAACTTTCTCCTTTTGTTTTCCATTTGGATTCGATGCTTTTCCATTTGTCGACCAGTTTCACTTATCAACTACACTCGTATTCAGGTATATAACTATTATATTGGATCGATTACCCCGATTAGTTTTTTAAATTTACAGTTGTTTATGAGAGTCATATTCGAGTGAATCCATGCTTGTTTTGGTTGAGTCTTAACATAATGGCTCGTAAAACTACACGAGGAGTTAGACGTTGAGGTAATACAAGTTGTATGTGGATGCTCCTAGTCCGACCATCCTTTCTATATAAGAAGACATATACCTAGTCATTAGATAAACTTATGTTAATTTTCAATATAATTGATCCTATTGAGCGTTATTCATCTTTCTTTGTTCAAACTATTGCTAAAAGTCTTCTTTCTATCTATTCCTTTCTAAATTTGAGCTCAAATCGGGTATCTTCTTCCGCTTATTCCTTTCCCAAGTACTACTATATTGTGTGGCTCTTGTTTATCAATAAAGTATTTACTTGTACGATGTATAAGGGCCAACATGGAGTTCAATTTTTATCTCTTACTAGCACCATGTGACATGACTTGAGTTACTGATGTGACGAACTTGGGAGGCAAGTCTCTAGTAAAGTTGGTACACAGATTCACATAATTTTTCTTCACGATTGTAATTCTCAAGACATGACTTCACCCATGATTAAGTTTCTTAGTTTTCTATTGTGTTACTTATATTACTATCATCTAGTATATTAGAACACAAATTTTCTAAAACACAATAAATTTGTGCTATATTTCTCATATTAGTGAAGAAGAATTCATGAGTTTTAGTTATATAGATAGTTTTTATTTCCATGTATATGTTGTTATCTCCTTTTGAACACGCAAGTCATCTATATCTATTGGGTCTGAAATGTTTATAGGTTTACACTACTTTAGGTGTGTAGGTGATATTAGAAGATTGAATTGGAGCTAATGTCCTTAAGATCAATTATTGACATAATTTCACTTGAAGAAAGTGATGCCTTTTCATTTAATTATCCATTCCATATGTCATCTTCAAGAATGCACTCAATG
Organism: Alisma plantago-aquatica; assembly: GCA_963693085.1. NCBI lineage: Eukaryota > Viridiplantae > Streptophyta > Magnoliopsida > Alismatales > Alismataceae > Alisma > Alisma plantago-aquatica. The sequence continues at coordinate 1,248,662,457 of OY856409.1, forward strand.
CAATTGACATATTAGAGTTACTATTAAAAGTGAACATCATGTTTGAATCATCTCTCCAAAAGATTTCTCAAAACAAATTAAATCCTATATTTTTTTTGCAAAAAAGGCCTATGTGTTCGTAAAAATTATTTTTAAAACATGTGACAAAAACGAAGGAAAAAAAATGAAAAATATAATATTAAACATTTTTTCTTCAACAAAACAGTATCAATTAATATACATTTCAATCCATCATTAGATAAATAAAAGTTTAACTTTCTTTTCCCAACAACTTGAGAAGAAAATGAATTTTTGAACCATACAAACTATTCATACAAAAATATCCACCATTTTCAGATGGAAAATTATAAGCTCCAACCACTCTCTACATAACTCCATATATAAAATTTAGAAAAAATCACAGAATTATTTTGAATTGGTAGTAGTAGTTGCAAGGAAGAGAATATATATATATATAAATAGATATATATATATATATATATATATATATATATCTATATATATAAAAACATATATATAAACACACATATATATATCTATATATATACATATATATATATATATATATAGAGAGAGAGAGAGAGTCAAGCTAGAATACACTCAAGTAGTTTTTCATGATGCAATATTTTTTTAAAAAAATCTAATGCTTTGATCTTTTAAACATCTTGTGTATAGCTCATATGCAACATTTGAGCACATTTGGACATTTATAGGCCATGTTATAAAGACCACAAAAATTATACATTTCAAATTAGTTCTACATGTCGATTTTGTTGCCCTTGGATGAGTGACTTAAACTCATCCAAATGTGTTCAAAATCTATATGTAGACTAGTTATAGTATGAAAGTGAAGATCAATGGTTTACATTTTGCAAAAACTAGTCTTGATATGCAAACACATTTGAGTGTATTCATGCAATATGTACACTTGAGTGTATTCTAATCTAACTCTCTCTCTCTCTCTCTCTCTCTTTATATATATATATATATATATATATATATATATAATGAATATGATGCTTTAAATTTCCTTGTCATATATGCATATGTAGTAATATTAATCTTGACGACTAAGAGGACATTTATGAGAAACATACATAGAAATGATTGTATAAGATTGCATCCTTATGTTGAATCTATTTAGTCTCTTGAATCAATCCTTATGAAAAGTCTACAATCTAGGACAACAAGAGAGTGTTAGAAAGGAAGAAAATAGAACGTCAGAATGATAATTTTTATACCCAAATAAAATTCCAATTTAGATGCATCCATACAGAGTGTGGAGGGAAAATTAATTCTTGTCCTTTGTGCAAATGGGAAGAATGTAGTCAACTCTATGTAGCTCTTTACAAATAAGGAGCTAACCTAGGGAGGTTATGCTTCCAATCTGCTAAGAGCATGTCTTCTTATGAAAAGGTGATGGTTGTGGTTGGCTTTGCTCCTTGCCTACCATTGTCCACTCCTATAGCTTTGTACTACTTAAATGTAGGAAGGCAACTATACTAGTCTCTGGAAGATCTTAGGGAGGATATGCTCACCTTTTTGGTGGTCATAACGACCAAACAAATGCACACACATGTCAAGCCTCATCATTTCAGACTTGAATACATTCACATAGCTCCTGGATCATGCATCAAGGATGCCATAAATAAGACTCCTAACATTATGGTTAATCAAAGCTTCCAACATTTATGTTCGTGAGTTTCTACACTTATTCATTGTGTTCGATATTCTCTACACCCTACATCTCCATTCTTGTTGAGTCTGTCTCCTATGAAAGAGAAATTTCCTCTGTCCCCTCTTCTATAAAGATGTGGTATGTTGGATGGTGTATCTTAATAGTCGCTAAGGCACCAATGGTGTTGTTGTTTGTAGTCAACATGCATTCAAGATGGCTTCAATCTATAGGTTTGTGACCAGATCACGAATGAAAGAATATCACACATCCCAAACATATTGAAACCCTGGTTTCCGTAAGTAATGTCCCTCTTTGATCAAAATGGTGATATTGTTTGAGTTTTCTAACTCTTTTTTTAGTATTTCTCCTACTCTATTTGATCTTCTTTTTTATCTAAATCGCAAAATTGGCTTGGAAACTTATCAATTAAACTGTAACTTGTTGTTATTGCTTTTAATCATGACTTATAATCCAAATATTTATAAAACATTAATGTTGATCGTTAAATGGTTGTTCATGGTTGTTATCGTTCTCAGATCAAAATTTTCTAGAGTCAATTTATCATGTTCATTGGGACACCCTTTTCCGCACAAGCGAGATTACTCAAAACAAAAAGTGGAATTATCACTAATAACGATATTAGCATGAAATAATGTAAATTAGAACCAATCTCATGATGAGATCTCAAGATGAATAAATCCTCAATTGAAGCCATAACTATTTCCACTTGTACTTCATTCATATCAAAAGGTATTAAACATCATTGTTCATTGGCTATCTACCCACAACATGTTACGTATGATCACTTGTTCTCATATACAATTCATGTCTATACCATCGTGGCATAAAGCCAAAAAATCAAACCAATGTACAACATTCACAAAACACCCCAAGGACCTGAGTGTACAGGGAAGACATATAGGACTCTATTACTAGACACTTACCACATATCCATGATCCAATAGCTATAACTCCTTTCATTGTCAATTTCAACTGTACAATCTCTGTCTCAGTCTGTCCGTCCACCTATAAAAATGTGGATCCCACAGGGTGAGACCAAAGTCCCATCGAGAGATATAACTCTCAACCAACATATATTACAAGCTTAGATAAGCTAATCAACAATTTATTCTATTACAAATAAACACATTCACCTAACAATATAAGTAAGGCAATTATCACTATTTAATCAGTTCAAATATCTACAACTGAGTAGTAAATCATCTTATACTTTAAGAACGGATATGAAGAACATGTATAAATGTTATAAAATAAACAATGTAAGAAACATATCAAGGGGGTCATCCAATGTTATTCATATATGACCCTAAGCAATAACACTACATAACTTATGTTACATCTTTAATTATTATGCCCTGAGGATTTGATGTGTACCACTCAAATCCAATTCACCACAACTAAGTCAAAATTAGTACCATAAAAGATCAATGGAAGAATCAAACTCCATGATCATCAACAACACTACTCGGTCATCTCGAGTCTATAATGCAGTGCCATATAGTTATACTATAAAGACAACAACTTATAGTCGAAGCTATAGTCCTATAAAGACAACAACTCATAGTTAGTCAAAGCTATGGTCCAATAAGACAACTAGCCTGCCTTGGTACATGGCACAATGCTAGAGAACATGCTCATGCATGACTATTCTGTAAAAAACATCATACCACTATTTCAACCATTTAAGGATACATGGCAATATCTCCACTTGTACCCTGCATATTCAACAGTATGTGCTCTGAGTTTCTTGTAGGAGTTACTCGTTTCACCATCCTACTTGATATTGACTTTGATGATGGATCTATGGTATAGTGCAACTACATGATTAAGGTTTCACTTTATTAGTTATGCCAATTGAGTGAATTCAGACTCCATCATACAAGTGGAAATACTAAACCCTAATTCCATCTATCAAGCATAATTGTGAAACAACTTCAGAAGATATAAAATGAATAAGGTGTGAACTTGTTACATCTTGTCAGGGAAACATTGTCTCACTACCTTAAACAAGGCCATCAACATCATCACCTGTTAACACTGCCATATCAAGCTAATCATTATTAACACATCACTGGGAATAGTAACCCCTCATCACATCATTGGTGAATACACTTCTCACTTGGCATTAATCCTTCACTGGGTCATCAACCCACTCACATTGTTCTTATAACTCATTGTTATATCATCATGCCTCATCAGGCATATAAGCATCACTTGTGTCACATCACATATACACCATAGCAATCATTATCTATGATATTCCTTTCACCTACAAGGTCAACGTTATACAACTAGATAGAGAAAACTTCTCAACATATTAAACACTTCAGGAAATGTAAGAAATACTTCACATGTCTCCTCAAATTAGGGTTAGGGTATCATGCTTTATTCACTTAGGGTTCCACATCATTATTTATTTACCAATCTCTAGTTTCATTAACTTATATAAGAAATGTATTATGGTTAAATACTATTGATTATAACTAAGAGTGCACATTCACATATTTATAATTCTAGTTCACCTCATCAAGGCTCATGTCCATCATCTTGTATCGTTTCATCACCCTCATAGCATTCATAAGATATGACACTCAAATAACCTACAAGTTAGAAAAATACAAGTAGGAGAAAGAGAAAGTATAATCACATACTATTCATCCATGCACGTTCAACAAGTATAACATACCCTAGGGTTAGGGTTAGGGTTCACTCACATAGCCATTTATAGTTTATATCATGATTATAGCACCAAACCCTAATTGAGTCACTTCCCACTTTCTTGGAACTGATTAGGAATTAACATCATTAAATGAATAATGATTAGGTCATGATATTATAAACACTAAAAATATTATTTATAAACATGTATAGATGTATCATCTCATTATGTCATGCATGTATTTCTACCATGAATCATATAAGTGTATTGACCATGCATCAACATGGGCTCTCGACTACCTTTAAGGTAGGTATCATGACCACAACAAGCCAAGGATCTCAACCACCATTCCACATGATGTATCGACCGCAATAAACCCATGGGGTTGACCCAACTCAATGCAATGTCACGACCACGATCAAAACTGCGTCATGACTGAAAGCAAGGCAGCGTCCTGACTTGAAACATGGCATTGTGCCCACCATCTCAACAAGAGTTTCTTTCAACCGTCACAGTAGGACGACCAACATCTCAACATGTCTCAAACATCTCCAAAGAATAGCTTCTCAACCAAAACAGAAGTAGGTGTCTCGACGTAGACAAGACATGGTGTCTCAACCACCTAAAAAACCATGTGTTATGAAAACAAAACATCATGGGTCACAACCAATCTATATTTAGGATTTCAATCATCAACAAAGGTACATGTCATGATCATGATAAAACCAACTCAAAGCAGTCTCAACCAAAATACAACTCATGGTCATGACCCTAACACTAAGGTTTATATATGTCTCAACCAAAACTAAAAGCTAGATGTCTAGACCTCAAAAAAACAAAGTTTCTCAACCCAAATCAAAGTATGGGTGTCTCGACCCATATCCTTACATGGGTGTCTCGACCTCAACTCATCAGGAGGCACATATGTCTCAACCTAAAAGAAAAATATAAATAGTAAGAATACCAAGAGTTACTATATTTAAAACTTAGGAAATCAAGATCATTCAAACCCAATAACAAGTCACCATGAAGATTATCAAGCCAAACCACTTAGAACAGAGAAAGTCGAACTTCAACATATATGAATAATCATCCATAAATCTATGGACAACATGATGAGTGAAACTTATCACATTGTAATTAAACCAAAGATTATAAAGCATATAAGATCATCCTCTCAAGAACACTTTGGGAATCGAGTATATGGATTTAGGGTTTAGAAAGAGAGAACCCTACATGCAAATGCTACTAAGACATAACTCTAAAATCATAAGGACCTCATTTATCATCTTAACCATCAAAATAATAAAACAAAATATTATAATTCATGTAGGATCATCACCTCCACCCTCTCCAAACAAAACATGTTTATCGACCACTAACCAAACATAAAAGACTAAAACATAGGTGTGATGACCACCAAGGTCAAATGAACACAAGAACATATTATCATCCTCAAATAAGAGATGAACCATAACCAAAAAAATAGGTTATGACCAAGGTATACTCATAAAAACAAAAAAGGACGACTCCATACACATTTGATCACCAAAATACCTTAAACACATATGATAAAATCTCCATAAAATAGTCTTATTAAGAGAGATAAATTATTATATTCAACATGTGAAAATGACACCAAAACCCATGTTACAATAAGGTACTCGAATCCCCAGTCACAAGGATAAAAATTATAAATCATGAACAAGAGAACATATCCATCTAGTATTCATCTAAAAAATTGGGTACAAGAAGATTAGGGTTTAGGATTAAAAAAAAATTCATAAAATTATCACCAAAGATCAAATCCTAAATCATGATAATCCTTCTTAGCATGTTGAGATTATATTTCAGAGATAGAAACAGCAACAAACGAGAAAGATTATGGTGGTAAAATAGAATAGGGCAAAGTTATGTAACCCACATTTTGTGGTGATTCAAGCTCCAAGAGAAGGAAAGACACCCTAACCTGATTAGCACTTCAGCCATAAAATCACCTCAAAAGAAAAGAGAACCATGGTTAAGAGGTAGATCAAGAAAGAGGGCAAGAAACCCTAGGCCGAAGCAAAGGAAAAAGAGATAAAAGAGAAGAAAATATCCTCCCACTAGTTACCACCATGATAAAATCATAGTCTAAGGGCCTTTGTGAAGAGGAGTTTCTCTCATGTGGACCACTAGGGTGGAACCCTAGTCTACGGCTAAGAAAGAGGAAGAAGAAAATGTGGTTTCATGGGGAAAACATGATTAATAAGTTGGAACCACTTACCAAGTAAAGAATCACCAAGACTGACCACCACAAGAGTCGATCTAGCACAAATCCTTCCTCAAGCAAGGTTGATCGGCCACCATAGATTTAGGATCAGATCTCCTTTGCTCCCAAATCTCCAAGGTCGATTACAAGGGATAGGGAAGAGGATAGGGCTGAAAAGGAGGCTTGCTAATGAAGGAAAGGGGTTATATACCCAAAGGACGAGGGAATTAGGGTATATGTGAGGTGTCAACTTAGTAGAACACTACAGGAACACTTGTGCATCATTAAGATAGATGTGCAACCACTTTATGCATGTATTTAGGAGATTTTGATACAACCAACTGTGGGTATCAACCTCTTTAGGTCCCCAACCCATTCATTTCGATCGCGACACATCAAGGGGATGGAAACCATCATCGAAACTCATGTTTTAGTCAAGACAAAAGGTTCATCAACACACTAGGTCGAGACACACAACAAGAAGACAATTGTCTCAACCCCAAAACACATCAATGACCATAAAGGTCAAGACAACATCACCAAGGGAGGTGTCTCGATCAAGACACTTCCAAAACACACCATAAGGTCGAGACAAGGGTTGCTACACTCAAATAACACAATAAGGTCGACACCAACAAAACCCTAGAAACCCTAACATACCACATGATGTCTCCTCATCAATAAAGGTCCCACAATGCGCCTCATAGCATCATTATCTCTATTATGATACTAAAGCACTAAGGGAACAATCAACATGTGAAAAATTGCAAGATCACCCCTCAACTTGGGTAAAATTGCATTTTGGTCCAAAGCAAGCAAACATAGCTCATACAACATTCAAACAGGACCAAATTTAAAACATAAGTGTGTCACATGAATACAAAAAGATCAAATGATTAGATTAAAGTTCTAAGAATATTATTAATAAAGGTAAGAACAAATTAGTATTAAGCTAGATTAGGGGCCTTACAACCATAAAACCCTAACAATGATTCATCCCCAAAATCCCACGCAAAAATAAATAGATACTTCCCAAGCATCACATCCGCAAAATACCTCTTTAGATTCATAGAGATGTATGGAAATTAAGAAATTAGGATCAGGATCATTTAAAAGTTTTCCATGTCTTGGGAGGTCGTAGGCCTGCAACTCAAGAACAAGAAGGGTAACATATTCCAAAATGAACTTGTGTTAGGGTATGTCAATAAGGGAGGAACACTTGAATGAGTCAGAGGCCAAGGTGTCTGTTGATGTCAATCCTACTATAAATCTTACCACTACTAAGAACAAAGATAAGAAAACCAAGATCACACATAAACCTAAGTCCATAATTTAGGATAAACCAAAGGACATCTTTGTTGGAGTTGTTGATAGGTTCGTCATTAGAAAAGTATTTTCCTATAAACAAGGTGAATAAAATTTGCACATATGTTTTTGTGGAGGTTTTGATCAACATGATGACCACTTCCTTGAACCTCAATGGTGGGTAAATTTATATTAAACCTAAAATACTTTATATATTTGAAATGCTTTAACAAATTACAGATACTGGAGCTAATGTGCTTGTTTGTATTGATAAGTCTCTATTTCTTTCTTACCAAGCCTCTTCAAGTCGGTATGTGACTTTGGTCGATGCAAAGGTATGAGTAATCATATGAAAAAGACAAATGAATTCATAGTTTCTTCTAGAAATGTTCTAATGTTTCAAAAAGTCAAACATATTCCATATATTCAACACAATATAATGAGTGGAGTTTCAGTTAAATTGGTTTTAGAATAGATTGCAAAAGTAATAAAGAAATTATTACTTATGTCATTTACAAAACTTGTCTAGGATTCATGTATAGCCCACTATCTTGAATGTTGTTCTTAATTTGAATAAAAATATCAGTTATCTTCAATCTTATATGGTCTTATTATGATTTTTTCCTTGGGTCATGTGAATGTTTTCTAAATTAAACATATGATGACTATAAATTTAATCCCTAAATCTAAAATTGATAATTATAGATGTGAATGTTTTACAAGCTAAATTATGTAGAATTGTTTTTCATTCTATTTATAGGAATTTTGATGTTTAGCTTTATTGCATCATGATATTTGCAAGTTTCATGGAATTGCAAATAGGGATCATAAACATTATTTTATAACCTTCATTGATGATTCTAGTAAATATTTCTACATCTAGATGATTTAAAGTAAATATGAGGGATTCAAAAAAATCAAAATATATAAGAAAGAATGAAAAACACAAACTAGTAAGATACTTAAAAGATTAAGGTCTGATAGGAGAGGAGAGCAAACCTTGAAGTTGTTATTGAAAGAAATTCAATGGCATAGTTCATGAGGGTACCGATTCTTATTCATCACATTACAATGGTATTGCAGAACATAACAATAGAACCCTAACAGACATGGTAAATACTGTTCTCCACACTTTAGGTACTCCCCACTTTATGTGAGGGAAAGCTTTGAAGACAATTTTCCATTGATCTATTCATTTTCTTTTAATGGGTTGACAATGGATAGAAGTTTCTGTAAAAATACCCCTTGGTCAAGTGACAACTCGGTCGAGAGGAAGTTTGGGGTCAAAATATAATTTGAATGAAATACTCTATGTCAAGTTTTAGTTTAGCAATCTTGTAATTGGTTTTCAGAATCGGTTTGCTACATATTTGTTTGATATTTTAAGATTAAAATAATTAATTTTACATATTGCAAATGCAATTTTGTACTTAAATTGATATCTTTATATTGGCATTTAGTTTCTTCATTTGAGCTCATTTCTTTAGTATGACATTAAGTGGGAGCTCAAAGTTATTTGATATAAACATGCATATATGTATTGTTTTTTCTTTTAGGGAATTTCTGTATATAAATTATGGGCTTAACATCCCTGATACTTAGTCTACTTATTCTTCGTTAAACTCATTTTGTTCTTAATGGATTTTCCATATCTTTAATGCTCTTAACATCCATAAAAAAGATTGAGAAATCATTGTTTGGTTTGTCATTGGTTTTACTAGAAATCTCTATATCATGGAGGACTTAAAATTCCTTGCATTAATATTGTGATATTATTTAGAATGTTGGTGTTATACATGGAATCTATGTATCATGGAGGAATTAACATTCCCAACATTGATATGGATATATTATCTAAAATGTTAGTGTTATTAATGGCATCTCTATACAGGGTGGACTTAACAATTTTTAACATTGACTTAGATTCACTTTTTAATATTTTATGTTAATGAGATCTTTTTATAATGAAGGACTTAATATTACTTTTAGTGGTAATTAGACAACATTTAATGTTCCTCGATCAAATATGGATTTTTGTCTATACACCTTACTATGAAATGTATCTATTATTTTCTCCTTTGAATCAGTACATCCTTATTTTTTGTTGGGTATATATATTCACTCTCTAAAATGACTATCCTTGTTGAGGGGGATAATTGGTAAGTGTAAACCCTTTTTGACTTAGAAAAAGGGAGAGAAAAATCCATGAAAATAATTTTGACTCTTTACATCACATCAATTTAAAGGTATGACAATCTAAATTTTCTACTTTCACTATTATCTTATGGAAACATTTGTCATCATAAAAAGGGGGAGATTGTTCGCTTTTTGGATATACCACACTCTAATTTTGATGATGCAAATATTTCATGTTTGTGTTACTCAATTGTGCATTTAATGTTTCAGGTGATCAGGGAACTTAGACAAGACCCAATAAAGGATATGCAATATTATATGTTTTTGGATGTTTATAGGACAAGTTGTACCATGCATATACTTTGTACAAGTGCATTTTGTCCAACTTGCTAGGGATGATGTAAGTATAAGTGATGATCAAACATATCCTATCTTAGGCCCTTTTTCACACTTACATCAAGTTTGTAGGATAGTTTTCCTTAGAAAAATCATTTATTATGTTTTCTAAAAGATTTGAAATGTATTTTCAAACACATTTTTAGTCGAGCTACATTTCAACTGAAAAAGAGTCGTTGTAGAATTTTTTTTTGTATAAAATAGCCATTACAAAATTTGAGAGGAGATTAACTCTTGGTTGAACTATAGTTCGACTAAGATGGATCTTGATCGAAGTATAGTTCCACTAAGAATCAATCCACAACCAATATTAACACTAATTTTCTATCTAGTGTAAACTCAATTTTTGATACCCCAATGGCTATTTTAGCATTTCACTTGGGCAGAACACTCCCAAAAGCTATATTGACCATTCCTATATATAGGAGTGCCTATGAACACTTATAAGATACACTTGAGCATATTTATTACATGCTAACTTTCTTCAAGCTTAAAGTTCTACATTGCCATTTTTATACTTAAGACATTACTCAACAATAGTGTCATACTCCACCAAATATAGTGTTTCCTATCCTTAGAAGTTGATCATCACTTTTTCACAGAGAGCTTTGTATTGTAAATATGATGAAGAATTGATATATGTATATTGTGAGAATTGGTGTTCTCTGTCTCCAATTTTGTTCAAAAACATTGTTGGGGTGTTATTTGACTACTTTTTGTGAGAAGGTTGTCTGGGGAATTTCTATAGAAGGAGGTTTCTCAACAGTGCTCTTCAAATCTGTTAAAGAAGTGGTGAAGGTTCGATTCTCTTACTTGGCCATTAAAGAAGAGGATCAATTCTCTTCAAAGACATTAAAGAAGAAGTGAAGGTTTAGTGATCTTCCTTTTCCATTAAAAAAGAGGTTTACATCTCTTCAAATCCATTAAATAAGATGTGAAGGTTTGGTTATCTTCCTTGGCCATGAAAGAAAAGGATAACAATTGTAATTTATATTATTACTTATGACTTATGAGGTTACAAAAGGTTGGTTGGTATAAATCTTGGGAATAACCAGGAAATGGTCTGACATCTTTTAATGGAACCACTCCACATCAGTTGTCTCTTTTCGTTTGCTTTCATTGTCCAATTACTTTCTTTGGATTTCCATTGCATTATATTTTAAGCAAGTTGCAATCTAACTTCCATAATGTTTGAAATTGCATATGATTTATGGTATCTCTATTCACCCCTCCCTTTATAGAACATCAATCCCGTTGACCAATTGGCTAGTCTAGGTCCTATTATATTTGACCATTTTAATTCCGAATAGAACAACCACATATTCCTTATTCTTGAATTCATTTTAGTCGATCAACTGGGTTATCTAGTTGACCAATGTGCTAGTTTCCCAAATTGGTGATCACTAATCGATTGACAATCAATCAACTAGTTGGTCCATACCATCTAGTTGATTGAATGACATTCCCTGATGAAAAATTGGTTAAGAAGTCATCTTGTACATGATTTTCAATTCTAATCATATGTTTATTTTGCAAACATCAATTCCCATTTGCATCCTTATGCGTGTGACAATGTAGCTTTATAATGTTGTTAGTGATCTTCATAAATTTACAATAAAAGATTGATATCGACCTAGGTAATAGGAATAAATTTGACACAATTTTAACATGTGAAGGGACCAAACCATGAACATATAATCCCTATGATAAATATATCCAAATTTGAAACTGAGGCTTGGAGTTGTCTTCCTCTTAACATTCAATATATATTTTTAATCTAAAAAAATATTGAGATTTTCCAAGCTCAATATCATATATTGACTCACATGAGCATGGCCATCAAGTGGATAAGATATCACTCCAATGGAGGGATATATTTCATCTGCATCACTCACAATAACCTACTAGTATCACAGTGCACCCATTAACTACATGTATTGCATTCCTTATTCAAAGACATAGTTGGCCAGTATTAAAGAACATGGAACAATAGGTGATTATTGTAGTGATTTCATGTCTATGGATCATAATCTCCACTATCATATTGAGATATGACTGAATTCACATGACATGACATCCATGTGTCATTCTCAAAGTTGGTATTTCCAACACAACTTGTTCTCTAACAGATACCCATGTATCTATGTTGATATCCAATGTCATGAGTAAAAAGAAATAGTCATCACTCATCATATACACTACTAGGGAGATAAAAAGAATGAAAACTTTTAAGTATAAATATGACCATATCTTCAGGTCCTAAACCAAAACTATAAGTCATCAATTTAAAACTTTTTGAGTACCTTACCCTACCATGTTTAGTCATTCGCAATATTGAAACCAACATAATAATTGGAATTACCTTTATTGATAATCAAATTACTCACAATATATAACTATTATAAAAATAACATGAAAAATATCATGAAATACAATAAGAAATGTCCTGTAGGAGCTAGAGACAATCACTCATGAATCAGATTCCAAGTGATCTAACATGGCTATCATGCTTTTGTTATGAAAGTGGTTTTGTCAAGGGATCATTACATATCCTCCTTCTATGATCTCTCATATGAGATTATACATCTATAATATGTTATTGTAACATTAATGTGATCTAGGTTCCTTATCCAAATGAATGCCCATTCTTGTCATATTAAAACTCTACTATGTCGTCAATAGTTGGAACCACCCAAAGATCACTAATGGACTTTTTGATTTTATTTCTTCCTTTGTTGCTTTTGAATGAGACAATATACTCAAATTATGTTGCAGAGTTGGACACTATCTCTTTCTTATACCACTTCCATCTTACAACTATATGGTTTAGACAAAACACAAATTCTAATTATAATTAGTAATTGTCCTTGTAGGTTTGGAAGATTGCATCAGTGTAACCCTTTACAACTAGCTCTTCTTCATCTCTATATATCATGAATTGAACATTTCCTCTTCTCAAGTAATTAGGCATGTTATTGACAAGAATCTAGTGACCTTCATAGGAATTTGACTGATATCTTCTCATCATGCTCAAAACATATGAGACATTTGGTTATGTACTTAACATTACATGCATTATAGATCAAATTGCATATGCATATGGAATCCAACTCACGCGTGCACATTTTTCCAAAGAGATAGGACATTTCGAATTTGGAAAGACTTATTCAATGATTCATTGGTGAGTTTCCACTCTTACAGTCATGCATGTTGGACCTTTTCTGTACCATGTCAATGTATGCACTCTAGCTTATGCCAAAAAGACTTCTGGAACTATATATAAATATATTCACCCATAAATATTGGATGGTTTGCCTAAGTCTATCTTGAAGAAGTTATGGTGCAAATGAGTAGTAACCAATTATAGAGTAGGTATATTATATGTACTACACATATTATATCAAACAAAACAATTTTGGTTTGACTAACCTTCTTGTAAACTAAAGATTCAACTTAATTTTTATAATGACAAACTCTTTGACCTTCTCATCAAAACTTCCAATTTCTAGATGATTACTTCAAATTTGTAGCTTATTAATTAACTTCATTTGGAGTCATACACATCCTCTGAAATATTCTCATTAAAGAAAGTTGTTTCAATGTCCACTTGTCAAATCTCATAGTCATAATAAGTTGCAATGAAAAGCATATACTCAGCTACCCTTAAGCCTCTACAATAGAATTGATAGTGTTGTGAGGAAATTCATTTGGGGTGGTAGTCAGAAGAGGCACCCAATCTCTCTAATAGAATGGGATAAGCTAACTTCTCCCTTGGAAGAGGCTAGTGTGGGATTGAAGTCCATGCGGGAATGAAATCACACTCTACCTTAAAGAACATATGGGAAATCCACAAGCACAGTCCCTAACTATGAACAAAAAGATTGAGCATAAAGTATAGGAACTTTTAATTGGAAGCCTGGAGAGAGGGCAACATGCTTCTGGCATGCCACCGATAACTTTAAGCAGATGGTGGATAGGAATTTCTAGAGTCATCTTGTCTGGTGCAAACACCAATGTATGACATGACAACTGGGTACCAGATGCTGAATAACTGGCGGAGCAAGTTTAGAAGTTGAACTTGGAGTAACTTAAGGACATAAAGGTGGTTAGCATTGTTATGATAAATCAACAATGGGATGAGGAATTTTTGATACAGTGTCTAGGCCTAGAGGCCATAAAGCGCATCAGAGGAATTCCAATGTCGACCATGACACAGGAAGAAGGCCTCTGGGTAGGGACCCTTACAGTGGATGGAAATTTCAGAACCAAGATAGCCTATTGTCAACTCAAGGAGGGAGGCACTACCAGAAGAAATGGACTTTTGGAGAAGATATGGAGAATGCCCATACTTACGAAGATAAAGAAGTTTCAATGACTAGCTCTCCATAGTTCCTTACTAACAAATAAGAGAAGAGTCAATGGTACATAGCTAACGACCTGACCTACCCTAGGTGCAAGATGTTACCTAAATATGTTCATCATGCACTTAGGGATTGCTACAAGGCAAAGGAGGTCTGGATAGAACTCAAAATGGCTGATCAAATACCAAAATTTTCTTGAGGGAACCTTATAGGCTGGATGAACATAGATCTAAAAAGGAAGTTAGAGACCTTCTCTTTGTTCATGAAGGATGCTGGAAAATCTAGAAAAGCATAAATGCAGAGGTTTTTAAGGTAAAAAGTCTGAATCTCATGCCATACAACGCATTTTCCTTGACATCCACACAACATGGAGGAAAAAGGAGGCAGAGATTGAGGAGGAGAAGGAGGAAGATGATACTGTGAGGATGATGGAGGAGGAGATATTGACCTACCACAGGGATGAAGTTGTGAAGGGTGGAAATGTTGCAAGAGCGGGGATAGCTAGAGACCATATTGGTTGATGGCTTGGAGGATGTGGATGCAAGTTCAAAAATAAAACACTACTAGAGGCAGATCTTGACACCCTAGAGATGGCCATAGAGCACACAAACGCACAGTGTTTCAACAATCTGATCTTACTTTTGAGATCCTAAGCTCAGAAGCAGAAGACTACTCCCTTCTCACAGCTTGCAAACTGGAGGTCAGAAGGAAGATCCAGCCAGACACCAAGATGATGATCAACTATTCCATGCGCCTGTGGAACTAGGAGGTTGATGTGTTGGCGAAGGCTCACCTTAAAAATAACTTAGAGGATAGGTATTACTCTCATCCTCCCGCTAGTGTAGCTAGCATTAGAAATAGTGGTATAAGTAGGTTGGAAGTAAGGCTAGTAAGCCAGGAATAAAATGTAGTTGTCAACAAGTTTTCCGAGCTTGCAAGAGGAGGGCGGGGTGAATAGCAAGCCTCCTGACTTTCCCCCAAATTTCTTTTTACTAACTTGATCAATTTAGTTATATATTTTGGTTAATTGGTTTCATGGTTAATGGGTCAGTTAATTTTTGTGTGTTTCGTTAACCGAATGAACGATTAGTCACAAATATCCATTAAAAAATTACCTACATCTAAGAATATATATGCACCTAAAAAGTTGATATTGTGATTTTAAAAAACCTCACTATTTATATCATCAACTTTTTGCAAAACTTTATATCTTTATATCAATATCGAATGCTATTGAGCTGTCATAATCGATCATAATATAACGTATACATTCAAGTAACATTAGTTCACAAAGATTATTTGGTTGACTAAATTAATTGAAAAAATTATCCGTTAACCAATCAACTGTAACTGAGTAAACCCAAAGTTTATTTTTATTAGGGTTAATAATCAATATCTAAAATCACACATTTACCAAATAATCAAGCCAAATTGATCTTTATCTAAAAAATAAATTAACGATCACCATTATATACATCAACATGTTTTATATAATCAGTTGGAATTCGGGTGCTTGTTTGAATCACGCGTATATAAAAACCACCCAGCATATCTCTTGCGAAAGCAACAACAAAACATACAGCCAATCATATCTCAGGTGATTTACTATAACATTCATTTAAAAGTTGACGTTTGGTGAATGGACTGTTGAAAAGACTATTGAGCGCGTAACTGGCGTTATCGTCACTTGTCTGCTTGATGGTTTGATGTTAGCGGGACATGCTGGGGCTCGAATGCTCGATATGTGTAGATGTATAATGCACCTTACTTCCTGAGTCTTCGTTTTCAGTATTGGCTGGACAGGAACCATATATTTTCTGAATGCCACTTGCAAAGATTGAATGGAGAGTAGTATAGTATGTTTGTCCGCTCATCCTTCCGAAAATTGGGAATCCGTCCCCTTCTTGAAGTGTCAAGGGGTTTCCTGTGCGGAATTTGAACTGAGGTGGCAAGTTGGCGTGGGTATTGATACCGTGGATTAAAAGGCTAACCTCAAACAGGCACTGAATTGGCGGATCTTCAAAGGTGAGGTACTATCGATTAAACATACGCCGTAGGAAACACACCGGTTCCAAAATTGAATTTATTAATATAAACGTGTTATATTTAGCTTGAAAAATAAATTGTATGAGCACGATGCTACAAAGAGAGGTAGGATCGGTTTATTACTTGGAGAAATACAGGGGACCAGAAAAGGAATTGTATGAGCACTACGTTAAAGTTGAGAGGTATGAACAACTGAATTGACTTTATTTATTACAATGTTATACATGACCACTGTGTTAGAGTTATGAAAGATTGATTGGTGTTTATTAGACTGTTCTAGATATACTTCATATTGCATACATTTTCTCTTCTCAGACATCCTTTGATTTAGGCCTGCCTTATGGGATATAACAAACCGAGGATCACAATAACGCAAGTACAATATGCAAGTGGAAAACATGTGCTGGTTCCTGATGGATATAACAAGCCGAGGATAATATGATTTTTTTTTGGGGTGGGGGGGTGGGGGGAATCAGGAGGCCATCTTATTCATCTCGCTCTCCTCTTACGAGCTTATCAAATGGATTATTATAATTAACAGATGCAAAGCTAGAAATAAACATGGCAGTACTACTGCCATTACATTCTTTGTTGACTACTTGAACAAGGTTCTCCGGTGGCCGGACATAATCAGCCTTGTTCCGGGTTTGTTTTTTATGGTGTTTGGCCAAAGCATCAGTCAAACTGTTTCTTTCTCTCTTCACATGCACGATCTTCCATTCCTCCTTCATCAACCTCTCGGCAAACCTGATTTCAACAATGAGTCTAGGTGCGTTCCCCGGTTCCTGCTGAAACATTTGAACAGCCAACTTGTTGTCTGATTCAATAATGACCTTCTGAAGCCCAATGAAATTGGCATCTTCTAGCGCTAGCAGGATTGCTCTCACTTCAGACTCCAGAGCATCTCTGCCTGATATCACACTACCTTTCCCAAACATCCAGTTGCCATTCCAATCGCGAGCAACATAGGCACAGGTTCCCCTTCCCGCTTTGAATGCCCCATCGACGTTCATTTTAATATATCCTTCACTTGGTTTTCATCCAATGTTGATGGTATCCCTCTCGATCTGCACGATTTCCGCGCTCCCAGGCTTTTATGCTCAGTTCGACATCCTTCGTGATCCTCATAGCAATCTGAGCTGGGATCGGCTTCTTGCCCTCCATAACCTAAAGGTTTCGACTCTTCCAACTGTGCCAACACCCATACATGAATGTCATCCTGGTCTCCTTACATCTTAGATTTGTGCATAGCCAGACATCTAGGTTCTATTCATTGAAGAACTATTACGGGGCTGAAGAACTTTTGATATAAGAATAAATAAATGTATATAATACAAATCATTCAGATAGTTAGTTATTTCTCTAAGATGAAGAGGTTAGGTGTCAGAAAAATATGGACTTTTTACTTCAAAATCAAATGAAAGAAACAAAGACACTAAATTTGGATATAGTCTGACAAAGTTATAAAGGATAATTCATCAATAGAGATTGAGCTAGCTATACTAAGATACATAAGTAGACTATGAAGGACTCAATGAAATCAATGATGTGCTAACAACAAGGTATTCCATGTCATTCTTGTCCCAAACAAGTGTTTGTGTATATGGTAAAGAGTTTGTTGGTTATCATTTACACTATATTTTAATACTTTCATTATAAATCCCATGGACCTTATATTTCACTAGAAACAAAGACAAAATACTTGTAAAACACGTGATGAGGTAAAAGTTAGCTATTTAATAGAAAATGATCCTGTCTATCATACAATGAGATCTTGATCTCTAATGTAAGGTGCACTCTTGTACGCTTGAAGACTCAAAGATAACATACATTAATTTGCGAGATATTTTGTTGTGGATCCTATAGTTGATATGATATAATAATACATGATTAATGATTGTAGCCCAATTTTGAAACTCCCTCATTTGGATTAGTATGGGCAAACTAGAAAAACAAAATACCACTTCATACCAAGCTAAGTTCACAATCAAGTATAAAGTAATAAATGTAAGTGATAATTGGGGTGAATGCACACTATATGCAGTCTCACGTGTATGTAGGGTGTCAAATATAAATATCTCCTCCACATGGATCTAACTTGTAGCACCCTACCCAAAGTAGGGGAAAAAGAGAGATATTCAAGGAATAAATCTCCATCCTTTTAAAGTAGTTAAATGTTGCATTAAGAAAAGAAAATTTGTTCGGAGTCGCCACCATATTTTCTAAAAAAAAGAGAGGAAAAAGGTGGGTTAATGAAGCTATGGGGAATTTTGAGTGATTATCCTTGCTAGATAAAAAAATAGGAAATAAAAGTAAAACTAGAGATTGGATCCAACAATCTAGTTACGAGTAAGGACAGATTAACACCACCATTTCCCAGTAAATCAATATCAAGCACAGTAATGTGACGAAAGATTGATCAATTCAGAATTTGTTTCATTAAAGAAATAGAACAAGATAAAAAATATTTTTTTATTGTGGGTGGAATGTAATGTTTATAGATGTCCGTGTTTTTTCCTTTATGATTGTTGTGGTCCTAATTTTTATGCATGTTGTGGTCCTAATAACCTCTTTACATCCCACAATGAGCATCGATGACCATGACTGATGCATATGATGTTAGAGGATGACTAGCATACATGTATTTGTAGAAACTATATCTGAGTTTTCATAAATAGTAAAAAAAATGACAACTATAAGAGTAGAAAAGAAGTTATAGTAGATAACAAATTTTCTCTAGCCATAGATCAGGTCAGGTGTAGTTGTCATGGATTCAATAGAAATAGATAGAGGATACAATAGTTTGGCATAGTAGTTAGATTCATTTACCATTCTACAAAATATAGTAGAGCACATGATGTTAGAGGTAGGATCCTTTGATCACAAGTAATATGAAAATAAAGAGAGATGGATTCATTTCTCCAGATTCAGGATAGATGAGAGGAGTCTCAAAAATATTGCGTATGTACGTCTATTTATAGTTTGAGATTAGGGTTTGATATTACGGGAAGAACCTTTAGAAAGAGATGTTGAACTGTGTTGATGTGTCACATATGACACGCAAATCAAGGCAATCTACCCATGTAGCACCGATGAATGCCTTTATCCTCCCCGTGTCCTAGGGGTGAAAAAAAGGAAATTTCTCATGTTCCTAGTAATTTTAGGAATATAATGGTAAAACTAGGAGAAAGCTTGGTAGAAAAATAAGTTGGGGTTATCCTCTGAATTTTTTGAAAAAATGCAGTTGGAAGGGAATAATTAATTAAAAAGAATTCAATTGGGAACTTTATGAAAAGATAATTTTAAAGCCTAGGACCACCACCCAAGGCAGTGTAGAGTTTCAAGAATGATGACTAACCCCACTGAACAACACTAGCCTTAATTGTGTGGTTTGTCCTCACTTACACGCAAGTCGGGATCAACTTCTTGACTGATCACCCATCCTAGTACTACTCCAAGCTTAACATGCTTAACTATGGCATTCTTAGTGATGGGCTCCTTTAAAAGGAGGTGCACCTTGGTGATACAGATAGTTCAATAATTCTATTTAAGATCATTTTATTTGAGACCTCAAATTCCTAGGACCTTACAAGGTCCCCTACTTAGACCATTGACGCCCTTGTCAAGGCTCACCTATGTGGCCTTATAATATTTTTCCATTTTAGTGTAGACCCAACATGGCCATGTACACCCATCTCCCGACCACAGCTACCAGTTCATGGGTGGCTACATCACCACAGATAACCCTATACAACTTTCCCGGACTGCACGAATCAAAGTATGACATGCCATAGACCCATGTGAAACCCACCTACTGGATGGGATGTGCATCTGATACCATTCATAATACCCAGGCCCACTACCCAAGGGTCTAGTAGAGTTTTAGGAATGATGAATGGATCTACAAACCACCACTAGCCTTAACTGCATGCCTTGTCCTCACTTGCGCACAAGTTGGTGTCAACTTCTCAACTAGTCACCCATCCTAGTACTACTCCAAGTTGAGCATGCTTAACCACAAAGTTCTTCAGTAATGGGCTCCCTAAAAAGGAGGAAAACCTAAGTGATATGGGTAGTCCAATGATTCCTTTTTAAGATAATTTTATTCGAGGCCTCAAATCCTAGGATGTTATTATATCCTATTTAAGGAAGAATTGAAGAACAATTACACTTTTGGTATGAAAGAAGGTTTGTTTATAGAAGATCCCACATGGGTGAAAGTGGACAAAAAGGTTGTTTCAAATAAGAAGAATTATGTGGAAAAGGGTGGAGAAAATGAGAACTGGGTAGGATGTGGAACAAATTCCATAATTAGCTAGAGAATTGGCATTAATCATGAATTTCTATTGAGTGAGCAAAAATAGGGTGTCAATAGTTTTCCCCTAGCAATGTTTGAGATAAGGGTAAGAATTACAGGCTTGTGATAAGCATAACCCCCATTTTTGGTGACAGATGGCCAAAAAAGGTAGAATCATCAAGGATTGATAACATCCAAATTTAGGCATTTATGCTAAGCATTTATTTATGGTTTTGTATCATTATAGCCTTAATATGCCCAAAATAACCCAAGATTCTTATCTTTAAGTAATTTGTATCTTTTCATAGATAAAGTTGCTCAACTAGCCAATTTTTGGGACTTGCAGGCACCGAATATGAAAATACATCTATTCTCCATGAATTCCATGGACCTCAACCTGGTTGGACCTCAACCTGTAGATACCTCGACCTGCATGGACCTCGACCTACAAAGACCTCTACCTGTAGAGACCTCGACCTGCATGGACCTCGACCTGCAGAGACCTCGACTTGCAAAGACCTCGACGTGCATGGAACTCGACCTATAGAGACCTCAACCTGCATGTACCTCGACCTGCAACGACCTCAAACTTCATGGACCTCGACCCACAGAGACCTCGACCGCGGGGTTAAGTCAGTGATCTGCACCTATAAATAGATGACCCCCTCATTCATTTGGCGGGACCTCTTAAAGCCAGGAAGCTGAGAGGCTACTGTTCTGAGATCGAGAGTTCCAAGCTCCAAACCTTCTTGGTTCCCTGAGTCATGTGGGAGAGTTCTAAGGTTTAAAGAGGCTTAGGTTCTCATCCTACGTCTGTTCCTCTAGTTTGCTTCCATCTACCACCATTTTCGACCATCATCTGTCCATATCCCACCACTTCCAACCATCTTCCACCTCCATACAACCACCAAGTTGTTGTTTAGGGTAGGATCGAAGAGAAAGGAGGCCAAGGAGTCCAAAAGACCAAGGAGGATGATCAAAAGATGAGATACGTCCTATACAGAGGCCAAGAAGCGAGATCCACCTCTCTTGCACTGGCTAAATCACTTCTTCTTCTTCTT
Source organism: Alisma plantago-aquatica (assembly GCA_963693085.1). Lineage (NCBI taxonomy): Eukaryota > Viridiplantae > Streptophyta > Magnoliopsida > Alismatales > Alismataceae > Alisma > Alisma plantago-aquatica. The sequence continues at coordinate 1,248,684,668 of OY856409.1, forward strand.
TCTTCTATTGTTCTGCTTTGTTTTTGTACAAGTGATGTTCTTCCATCTTTGTTTGGTGCCAACTATGCTTGTGCATGGCTAGTTGAGCTCCTTCTTGGATATGTAGCCTGTTTTGGGCATGTTTATGTACTTTTACCTTAAGCAAGTAGTTTTATTCTAGATCTAGTACGTTTCTTGTTCTATCTTCTCTTTTTGGTTATGATTGTTGGTTCAGATGATCTCTTTCTTGCTTGAACTTCTATTTCAACCTGTATCGAGAGATTTGTTGTAGAAATACATAAGAGAAGGTATTTGGGATCGCGATCTGAGAGGAGGATGATTCAAGGTTATATGTGTAGAACTATAGACCTGGGAAAGGCCGACCCTAACCTGGCATGGTCTGGTCCACTTCCTGGTTCTTTCCAAATCACACTTGTTCCTAGGACCTCAGAACATTCTAGGCCTGAGATGGTATCTAGACTATTCTAGGGTGTTGATTTGTCATCCTTGAGAGAGGTTTTATGTCATTAATGGGTTTTAGTCATGCTGCACAAAAGCGAGTGGGATGACCCCACATGAACAAATACCATAGTACATACTATGTTTGGATGTAGGTTTCTTGCTGAGGTTTTCAAGGGTTGTCTATGCCCGAGAATGGGTGCATAGACTGCTCAACTTGTGGTTACATAGCCAGAAACTCCTCTCTGATTAATAGAATCCTATAGACTCTGTTTTGTTTTGTTTTCTTTGTTTTGTTTTATTTCGTGATAATCTGCTAGACTAGTTCTAGATCCATACTTTTATCGACTATCAGATTGGCATATTTGAGTTAAGAGTGAGATCTTAAGCATCCCCATGTCCCTATGTTCGATCCCGTATATCTACTTCGACCCCGTAATAAAGTTGCTGGGATCCTTGAAGGTTTCAGTTTATAAATTCAAAGTTTGACCCTCTCTCGAGGCCGATCAACTTTTGGCACCGTTGTCGGGGACATCATTTTAGGACTTAAATAACAATCTTGCCCTTACAACCATGCATTCCTTCCCCACCATCTCAATTTTAAGGCTTGCTCAAGGACGAGGAATTTTTTAATCTTGGGGTGGTAGGCTATTCCCCTTCTGTCTCTTCATTCTTCTAGCTTGCATGTTTACTACCTGCATTTGGCATAATTTTTTAGCTTTGTAAGACTTTGTTTCATAATTTGTAGCTTTGCAGTTATGGCTATGTTTTGTGAATCCAATAGATAAATGCTTGACCTTAGGCCTAAATGCACAATTTTCATCTTAAATTACTTGATTTTTTGCTTGACTTGCTCTTTGGCTCTTTCCTTAAGTTTGGTAATGAATCTAAGGTTATGTGCCTTTTTAATAGCTTAAAGATTTATTCCCTTGATATATGTTGTGAATGACAAATCCAAGGTATAGGACCATTGGAATGAGCTAAAACATGATCAAAGACTCCTAGATGTGGTTTCACAAGATTGCCTCTATTCTAAGGATCCTTGAATCATAATTGCTACTTTTCACACATGTGTCAAACCGACCATGATGACTTTTGAGCTATAGTCAAGTTGAAGTGTTTTCCTTGATGGACTACACACCCTCTCACCTTAGATTGAGTCAAAAAGATGAAAAATAAAAAATTTGCAAAAGAGGGTTGGTCGCCTACAAAATCCCAAAAATATCAAAATAGTTTTCACCCAAGCCTACAAATTAGAATGCAGAGAATAAAAGCCTAAGTATGAATAAATGAGAGCTTGTTTTTCTCTTTTAGGAGAGTTGAGGATGGTGCCCATTCGGTGTATGACTTCACTCATGAACGTAGGAATGACTTTCCTGGTAGTATCACTCCAAAAGCTCATTAGAGAGTCACTAGGAATCCTTAGGAGACATATGAGATCATCTTAGTAGAAGGGTTGGTTTGAGTGCAGTGTGAGGAGTTTGTCTCACTTCTCTAGGACAATTAGCTTGGACTGTGGGGACTCTTGCTCGTTACATGGACCAACCTGACACAGATCAGGATTCTCAGAAGTCATTATAGTCTTATTTCTTTTTGTTGTTTCTTAGGACATGAATAAGTGAGAGGCACATTGCTCCCAATTGGTATACATGAATTCATGATGATGGCTCATTGTTCATCACCCGCGTGATCACCTATGTAACAATTCTTTTATGTTTAATAATTATGATTCAAACCCTCATGAGTATCAACAAGTTGTAGTAAATTCGCTTAATCTTTCCTGGACACTTCTTGATCTTACTTTGGCAGGATTGTGCTCGATTGGTGGGGGTTTGTTCTGAAATGACATGGATCAGGAGAAATGATGTTTTAAACTATTTTTCTTAGCCTTAACATCTATCACCAAGCTTAATTTGGATGATATCTCTTTTGATCTTTGAGAATAGTCTTGCCTTAGGACAAGCAATGTTTTAATCTTGGGGTAGTTGATAACACCCAAATTTAGGCATTTATTTATGGTTTTGGGTCATTATAGCCTTAATATGCCCAAAATAACTCTAGATTATTATCTTTTAGTGATTTCTATCTTTTCATAGATAAAGTTGCTCAACTAGCCAATTTTGGGACTTGCATGCACCAAACCTGAAAATACATTTATTCTCTAAGAATTCCAAGGACCTCGACTTGCATGGAGCTCGACCTGTAGAGAACTCGACCTGTAGAGACCTCAACCTGTAGAGATGTCGAACTGTGGAGATCTCGACCTGCATGGACCTTGACCTATAGAGACCTCGACCTGGTTGGACCTCGACCTTTAGAGACCTTGACTTGTAGAGACCTACACCTCAACCTACAGAAACCTTGACTTGCAGAGACCTCAACCTGCATGGACCTCGACCTGTAGAGACCTCAACCGTGGGGTTAAGTCGGTGATCTGCACCTATAAATAGACGACCCCCTCATTCATTTGGGGGACCTCTTCATGCCTGGAAGCCGAGTGGTTGTTGTTCTGAGATCGAGAGTTCCAAGATCTAAATATTATTGGTTCCCTGAGTCCCGTGGGAGAGTTCCAAGGTATGGAGAGGCTGAGGTGCTCAACCTACATCCATTCCTCTAGTTTTCTTCCATCTACCACTATTTCCCACCATCATCCGCCCATATCCTACCACTTCCAGCCATCTTCCACCTCCATACACCCACTAAGCTACTGTTCAGGGTGAGATTGAAGAGAAAGGAGGACAAGGAGTCCCGAAAACTAAGGAGGACGACCGAAAGATGAGATTCGGCCTATACGAAGGCCAAGGAGCAAGAGCCACCTCTCCTCTATGGGATAAATATCGTCTTATCCTTTCTTCTACTGTTCTCCTTTATTTCTGTACAAGTGATGTTCTTCCATCTTTGTCTGGTGCCAACTGTGCACGTCCATGGCTAGTTGAGCTCCTTCTTGGCTATGTATCCCGTTTTGGGCATGCTTATGTACTTTTACCTTAAGCAAGTAGTTTTATTCGAGATCTAGTATGTTTCTTGTTCTATCTTCTCTTTTTGGTTATGATTGCTGGTTCGGTTGATCTCTTTCTTGCTTGAACTACTATTTCTTCCTGTATTGAGAGATTTGTTATAGAAATAAATAAGAGAAGGTAGTTTGGATCAGAATCCGAGAGGAGGACGGTTCAAGGTTATCTGTGTAGAACCATAGACCTGGGCAACAGACCCAACCTGGAACAGTCTAGCCCACTACCTAGTTCTTCCCAGATCACACCTATTCATAGCACCTCAAAATATTCAATGCTTGAGAGGGTATCTAGAATATTCTAGGGTGCTGATTTGTTATCCTCGAGAGAGGTTTTATGTCATTGATGGGTTTTAGTCATGCTACGCGAAAGCGAGTGGGATGACCCCACATGAAAAACTACCACGATATGTACTATGTTTGGATATAGGTTGCTTGCTGAGGTGTTCAAGGGTTGTCTACACCTGAGAACATGTGCATAGAATGTCCAACTTGTGGTTACATAGCCAGGAACTCCTTCTCTCTGATTAGTAGAATCCTACAGAATTTGTTTGGTTTTTTTTTCTTTGTTTTGTTTTATTTCATGACAATCTGTTGGACTAGTTTTAGATCCATACTTTTATTGACTTTTGGATCGGCTTATATGACTTAAGAGCAAGATCTTAAGCGTCCTAAGCATCCTCACGTCCCTGTGTTTGACCCTGTATATCTAGTTCGACCTCGTAATAAAGTTGTGGGGTCCTTGAAGGTTTCAGGTTATATATTCAAAGTCTGACCCTCCTCTCGAGGATGCATCAAGAATGTTCTGATAAACCCTGTGGAGGGTGCAAAGAAGGTGTGATGTCACTTCCTTCTAAGCTAAATTAGTGAGGAAAAGATTGAAAATAAATGATCTTTCTCAGAATAAGGGCAGAACATGACTTAGGATGTTTCCTATATCTGGTCCCTCATTTGTTCCCCTAAACTTATGGTGAGCTAGAAGTGGATTATCGGCCTCAAAAGTGTCTCTCATCATTTCTTCTGTTCTTGAAATCAGTGTCTGATTCTCCCACTAACTTATGCCTTAGAAAGAAATAGGTGATTGTGAAAAGATAAATATAGGTTGTAGTTTGTCAGTGAAACATTGAGATCAGGAGTTTTTGATCGTTGAAAAATAGTGGAAAGTGCTGTTACAACCTCAATTTTGATTTGTTTTCATAATTGAAATGTAATGATTTTATGAATTTGGACATAATAGAAAAGGTTGTATGCTTTTCTTCAAAGAAGGGACTTCTTTGCAAATCTCCCTTTTGATAGGAATTTCGTGTTCCTATTATTATATCAATCCAATAATGGATATAAAAGAGAAGAAAAGAAGAAAAGTCCAAATATTAGAAAAATATACAAGATAATGAATATTAAGCAAAGTATTGATGAAACTACATAGAAATCTCTAGAAAGTGGCATTAATGGCCACAATTGGATAAATATCATTTATATGTGATTTCTGATGGAAGAAATAGGAAAAAGGAAATAAAAGATAAAGAGAAATCCTTGAGAAATGAAATCTTTTAATAAAGAAATAAGTAAGATAATGATAAATAATGGATGTGGATGTATCTAGAAGGATAATAAGCATCCTTAAAAAGGAATTTCAAAATATTAGAATTTCATGGGATCCAAGGAGTCCCAATATAGAAGAAGAAAGAGAAAACACAAATAATACAAAAATATGAGGATAATGTGCTACACAGTTAATGACTTTTTGGTATTATCAAAAAGAGATACTTTTTATTATAAGAAAGTAAAATTTTGTGGCCAATGGATTAAAAGACAACACAGAGGAGATAATTTTCGAATTCCCAATATCTAAGGTATATGGTTTAATAAGAAGATATTTAAGAGAGAGAAGATTGCTTCTTAATGAAGGAACTTGGTTTCCTTTTGGATAAGGGACTGGATCTCGTGGATGGGCATCCTAGGGCTTTTCTACCCTCCCCTATATAAAGGTAGAACTCTTAGCTCAAGCCCAAGAGAGTTCCATGCATCTCTCTCTCTTCTCCTTCTTCTATTTGTTAAAACCCTAGGCAAGAGAGTAGATCAATCTCGACAGCACCGAGGAGCTGTGTTGAAGTCTCGTCGGAGGCACGAAGCTCCCATGATGATTTGGAATGATCGGCCATCGTCTCCATGCCCACAACCATCGAGCAGTGCCTGTAGAAGGCTGACGCCATGGCTGTAGGTTGCACGCCTTTCCAGCCCAAGCTAGCCATCTAGGCCGTGAGCTGGGCGGTGCCCCAGGTGCAGCAGAGGGCAGCAGAGCTAGGGCGGTCGTTGGCGGCGGTCCTCGGGCCCTAGGAAGAGGGGGCGTACCGGCGAATAGGCTGTAGTCAGCGGTAGCAGCGGATGTCAGAGATGGAAGACGACCTAATGATCATTGGACAGTTCTTCCCCTCTGCGTACTAAAGAATGGGTCGCATAAGTGAGGGCAAAAATGTCTTTTGGTTATCATCTGGGCCGGCTATGTGTTGCATGGCAAAAGATGATGTGACAGCATGCCATTGGTCCATGTAATTGTTTCTTAAAAAAATCATATCTAAATATTGGTAGAACAGATTGATACATTTAATATATGAAATTTGCTCAGAAAAATGCGAGGAGTCCATTAAAAATAGATTTGGATTCTAATTCTGCTTGCAATTAAAAAAGTACGTAAAGATGCTAGCTTTAATAGTTCTATTCATGCAAAACTCTAATCAATAATGATTAATGAACTATGAAGGGTTATTTGAATGTTTAAAGTTGATATTAACCTGTTGATTACAAAAAGATACATTAGATCCAAAAGGATAATGATTATGCATAGTTTAATTAAATTAAGGTTCCATCTACAAGGATATGCTTTAATGGACCTTGAAACCCTAATTGAGCATATTGGTTGAGTTCATGTTACTTAATTATTGAAATTGAGTATTTGCAACATGTTGGTTAGTTAATAATGAACTTGCACTACTACAAAAATGGCTTATAATGTCACATTTACAGGCGTCAATTGTAAATAAAAATGACGCCTAAACCCTACAACGTCAGTTGAATACAAAAACCGACATATATCTGTGAGGAGTGGCCAGACACGGGTATCACTTTTTATTTTGTGTCGATTCCCCAATAAGAAACCGACACATAAAATCGACTGCCAAATCCAAAATCTCCAATGAAAAAAAATTACCTCCAAAATTTAACATACAACGTCAGTTGTTAACAAACCAACCGACAACTAAAGGTTTTTCATGAGATAGAAATTGGGCCCATTTTTATCGTCATTTTTCTTGCAATAACGGATGCCTATGTGTTTTCACGCACTGTCCCCACAAAAATTTTCACCCCCCTTTGGCATCAGTTTTCTATGGCAACCGACGACTATGGTCAGAATTTGAGAACATTTTTTTGTTGGCATATGTATATAGACGTCGGTTTTTCTAGTTGAAAGAGACGACTATCATTGAGAATAGGTGTTGATATTTTTTGATAACCGACGCCCTATTGTTATAAGAGTTGGTTTTTTTAATAACCAAATGCTGATGGTTAATTTAATAGCACTCGTGTGAAGCTGACTCTTCCCCTTTCTCTGTTTCATCCCTGCCAGAATAGGTCTGGAAATTCTCCCCCCTGCTCCCTCCTCCTTGCATGCCTCCGCCCGCCGCTCCCTTCTCACCACCGCCACATTGCTCCTTCTCCTTGCTCGTCACCACCACCTCCCTTCTTCCTGCTCGCCGCCGTCGACGTTGTGCTCACCAGCTCCCTGCTCGCCACATCCCTTCTCCCTACTCACCGACTGCCTGCTCTCCACCGTCGTCTCCCAGCTCTGACATGCTCATCCTCCTCCGCCTGCTCCCTGCCCTCCGTCGCCCAAGGTCAGCCCCCCACTCGCTGCTTGGGCCGCCTGCTATCCTGCTCGCTGCGCCAGCCACCGCTCCCTACTCCTGCTCTTCTGCTCTCTGCCGCCACCATGAAGGTACCCTTCTTCCTCCACCAACAACCATTGGCTGCCCCCCTACCCTCAAGGTGTAGGCAATGGGTGAGTGATGCTAACATTGGATCTTAGACCAATCCTCAAATCAGTAATATTTATACATGTTTGAGTACATTAGGGTTCTAATCTACCCTTCTATCGTATATTTGATGCTAATTGTGCATATATGCTGAGTTTGGGACTTTAGTGATGGACTTTGTCCTAAGTTTCTATTTTTTCTGTCTAGTAGAGTGTGGGAGTTAACCATGTTGCCTATAGTTTATAACATTGCATTGTGAATTATTGCATGTTTGAAACTATTGAAATCTTGATTTATTATTTAATAATGCTCTATAGATTAGGTACTTATCATGTCTATTAAAATCCTATAGTGGAGACACATGTATATGAAATTAGAGCATCAATAAATCATGAATGAAATTGTGAGTGATGCAATGTAAGTGAGAAAATACATGTAGTGGTGGTGAAATCTTATGTCTATGTTCTTTTATAATTCTTTTATCTGATTTTTAATTTTTGTTTTTATTTTATTTGCTTCCTTACATAACTTAGTTATATAAAAAGATAGTCAACTCGATCCAACCTTGTTAATCACTTTTTCTTAATTGGACTAAAATCCAAATTGGCCTTAAGAAAAAATGTCCTTAGGTTCGATCCTAAAAATTTAATGTGATCAGACTCGCCTACTTATGAGTGGTGTTATATTTTGTTGGCCTAGAAACACGTCTAATATTTATTCATTAGGAGTGAATCTTGGATAGTCCCCAGTTTGGGACTGTTCTTGAACATTTAATCTCAATTAGGATGTAAGTGTATAATGTGTATTGGGTTTTCAAGAAAATTTCGATAGCGTTTCCCCATTTGTTCTCTAAGTACATATGTACTTGGAGAACAGCGGGGAAATGCTGCCGAAATTTTCTTGAAAACCCAATACACATTATACACTTACTAGTGAGATTAGGTGTTCTAGAATGGGATAGGTGGTACACATTTATTATATATAAGAATGACAACACATGTATTTCTTGGCCTAGAAACCCGTCCAAGATTTACTCATTAGGAGTAAATCTTGTATAGTCCCTGGTTTGGGACTGTTCTTGAACACCTAATCTCACGTAGGATGTAAGTGTATAATGTGTATTGGGTTTTCAAGAAAATTTCGGTAGCATTTCCCCATTTGTTGTCTAAGTACATATGTACTTGGAGAGTAGTGGGGAAATGCTGCCAAAATATTCTTGAAAACCCAATACACATTATACACTTACTAGTGAGATTAGGTATTCAAGAATGGGATAGGTGGTACACATTTATTATATATAATAATGACAACAAATGTATTTATTGACCTAGAAACCCATCCAAGATTTACTCATTAGGAGTAAATCTTGGATAGTCCCCGGTTTGGGACTATTCTTGGACACTTAATACCAAACACCAGATAATCTTATTGAAACTATCAAATGCCTCACCTTTAAACCAAAATTGAATGTTATGTCTTATGAAGAGTTTGACATAAACAAATTCTCATATTACACAAAGCGTCAAGATGATAAGAGTGTCATCCAAAACAGTGGGGTCACCCTTCAAGCGTCTTCATTGTTTTTTGCGAGTGTAAAGGATAAGAGTCCACGTGAAGCTAAAGTGTCATATTACGGTGTCATTGAAGACATATGTGAGTTTGACTATGTAGATTTTAGAATTCCACTCTTTAAATGTAATTGGGTTGATAACACCAAAAGAGTTATAGTGGATGAATTAGGTTTCACATTAGTGAACATTCAAAAGCTTGGCTAGAAGGGTGAACCATTCATATTGGCATCACAGGGGAAACATGTATTTTATATCAATGATCCTGCAAATGATAAATGGCCAGTTGTTCTTCATGGTGAAAGACAGTTCATTGAAGATCCTATAGATGAAGAACAGTATTATGATAAGTATGATGACTCCAGTCCATTCTCAGTTGGGTTGCCAACACCACCAAATATTGAAGCTAATGATGACTTGTATGTGCGCAGAGATCACAATGAAGTATTGTTAATTGATAAAAGATCGCAATATTAGAGGCATGCATGTTTATATTTTTGTATATGTTTTATTTTTCTGAATGTGAACTTTACAATGTGAATGTGAACTTTACAATGTGAATTACTTTACAATGTGAATGTGAACTTTACAATCTGAATGTGAACTTTCAGATGGCTGCGCATTCATATGATGACCGTGTTGATGATTACCGTGAGGGTGAGGACGTCAATGCACTACCTCACAATGTAAGTTTTAAAAATATATCCTACCTCACATTTATAGTTATATCCTGTAAGTGTGTTTTTTGTCAAATTTTAGGTTGGTGATGTACCCGTTGAAGAAATTGGGGCACTTGATGAGCAGAAAAAAAAATTGAGAAAGTGAGGGGCATGACAATGATGAATAAGTTACTACAGAAAAGGGGCAATGGACCCAAACTGGCTGTGGATTTTGATCATGTAGGAAATCCAGTTGGAGTGAACCGCAACTCATTTACTTCATATCTTGGGGATCTTACTCGCAGCCATTGTAGTCCTATTTTTGAATCCTGGCTTAAAGTCCCTAAGGGGAAGAAAGACTTAATCTGGAAGGAACTATGTGTGAGTTATCATTATTTGCAATTCTATTTTTTTAGATTACTAATTTTTAGGATACTAGTTAATAACAATTCTATTTTGTAGAGTATATTTGATCTGGATGAAAAGTTGCATCGTAAATGCGTGATGCAACGCTGTGGTAGGGTCCTAAAGAACTATAGGAAAAATCTCACCTGAGATTACATATGCGATGCTGCGAAGAGGTTCTTGATTGATTTCCAATTCTAGACATTGATCACTTTTTGACTAACTCTACACAAATAATTTTTGTTTGTATTCTCTTTAAAAAATAAATTTAGGAAGAAGGCAGCCCCTCATCAATGGAACTACTTGGACCCCAGAGATTGGGAGGAGTTTGTTACCCAAAGAAAAATGGATGAATTCAAGGTATTAAGTGCCACTCCCAATTTAATTAATATACATTCTTATGTATTCACCTATTCAAGATTAACCTTTAGTGTTACTAACCAAATCAATGTGCTTACTAACAAGGCTATCAGCGATGCTCAAAGAGAAAGGTGTGCACTAATTGTGCATGACCACACAATGGGTCCAAGAGGCTATGCAGGCATTTGCCAAAGACGATAGGGTGAGTATACTGCTCAGTCTACTACTCAGTCTGCTGCTACTCAGGAGTCCTCTACTATTGGTCCCGCACCTCTGCCTCACCATGCTATGTGGATAGCTGGGAGGCAAAACAAGAAGGGAGATATAATGAAGCTCGCAACTGCTGAGGCGGATACAAAAATGATAAAATTCAACTCTTAGAGCAATCAATCAATATTCATTTTTGTCATGTTTACTTACCAATTTCTGTTGATGGCGATTAGCGGGAGTTGCACGAGTAGAGGAAGGAAGGCAAGTTCATCCCCGAGGGCACAAGGGATGAATTGACGGTTGCTCTTGGTAACTCAGAGCATCCTGGATATGTTAGGGGTGCATGCACTGGTGTGGGCATCAAAGCATTCTTTGGGCCATCCCAGCGCAAACATGTCCTAAAAGTGGGACTTTCACAAGTTGAGGTAACCTATTCTTTTTTTAGAATGTTATTGCGAAAGGGAATTGAATAATCGATAGCTAGTATTTCTTTTATCCGTGTATAGGTAGATGAATTAACTGAGAGGAAAGTCCAAGAAGCAATTGTGAAGTGGCATGCGTCTCATACGACCACTCAGACGGTACATGTAATGTGTCATACTTCTATTACTCGTACTACAGAGGTTGGGAGTAATCCTGTAGACCCACCACCTAGCACATCCTCTAAGTATTTTATGACATAGTAGCTAGTCTTTACAGAGGTTGGGAGTTTGTGTATATATGCATATAACATTCTTTACGTAAATTTGTAGAGGTTGAGGCCATGCCATTTAAAAAGTCAAGAATATATCGTTGTAGAGGCGTCGGCTTACACACCCTTTCCAGGGGAAATGTTTCATGGGACTCCAGTACGAGATGGTGCGGTTCGTGTGAGCCCGATAAGTGTAGTTCCCAAATGGAGGGATCTTACATTTCCATATGCCTACCCAGATTCTAAAATGCTTGGTGAGGTAGAAGGTGGAGTGATATTGTGGCCCAAAGCGGATGTTGTCTATACTAATAGTGTATGCTAAATTTACATTACGTTAATTTGTTAGTGTGTACATATATATGAGTCAATTGATATGAAATTATATATACAAGTTAAAAGGAAGACACTCGCTACATCTCGGCCTCCATCTCCACCTCCTGAAGTACCAAGTTGGCTTCCAAGGGACCTACACGCCTCGTTAGGTCCTAATTGTAGGGGTATGGCGGATTGGATAGGCGAACATGATCCAAATTGCCCTATAAATGTTAGTATTCCATAGGAAGCTGCAGGTCAATCATACGATAACAATCTATTTATATAAGTCTTGCATAGGTATTAATACATGTGTAATACAAGTTTTGCATATGTATTAATGCATACATATTAATGCAGGTCGATCATACGATAACAAGATATTTATACAAGATGTTTTGGAGTTGTTTCATTATGATTGGCTGAACACATCTATGATAGAGCTGTGGATATGGTGAGATCTTGTTTATACATCCATATACCTTGTTTTATATACCGTGATATGGTTTCTTATATATTAATGCATACGTAATACATATTTTGTAGCCACTTACACACGATATGTACAGATTTTTCATTTCTCCATGTGGGATTTTTGGTTCATCTTTGATTAGTCTTGTAGTTAAAAACCCTAGGTTAGTTAGTTCATACTGCTATGATGTTTTTAAATATTTTGGTAAAAACAAGAATACGGTGATAATAGCTCCATTCAATGTCGGGTAAGTTTGCTTATAATTTGGACTTTAGAAAATTACATTTTTATTGTGACTTTTCAGTTATTAATTTATAATTTTCTTACCTCTAGTGGTAAGAATTGGGAGTTACTAGTTACTGTCCCTGAGATGTTCACTGTCTATTATCTAGATCCTACGGGGAAGGAATTGAATATATATGGACACACAATGAAAAGGCCATTATTCTCGTGAGAAATATTTAATATTTTTATATCTATTAACATATGTTATTACAATACTATTTAATTATGCAATTTAATGTGTTACATTATCATGTAGGGCTTTACAAGAGTACACCAAAGCTAGAGGAAAGGTCCCCAAGAAAAAGAACCAGCCACTAACTTTGCAGAATGTGAAAGTAATTTCCCGAATCCAATGTATATATTATTTATGTGAACTGTGCTTATTTGTATTTTTGAATATTTTTTATGTTTCAATTTATAGTGTGCTACACAAGACAACAGATGGGCATGTGGATACTATGTGATGCGATTTATGATCATAATTATCAAACATACCGCAATAGAAATCGATACCATACATCATGTATTATATGTAGTCTCATTAGATAATATGAAATATATCAATTTTATTATATATTATTAATTATATATATACATCATTCTCTTTGCAGGTGTTTAAAACTGACTTCACTATGGGTGAAAAGTTATTAGATGTACATACTCCCTATACGATGGATGAGTTAAATGATGTATGAGAACAATGGACATAAGCCCTACAAGTAGTGGGAATTTTTAAATATAATTGGGATAATGACGATGATGAATAAAGAATGATATTTCTAAACTTTGTTCTCATAATTATTTTTTTGTGAATGCGAATGACTTTTTATGAATTTCCATCTGTGTGAATGTGAAGATGATCAATACATGAATGTTTCTACTTGTGTCTGAATGTGAAAAGAGATGAAATGAATGGAACTGTAGGTTGCTTAATGTGTGTGAAAATGGAGGAAATTTGAAATGGAACTACTAGTTTCTACATGTGTGTGATGAAAAATAATATGAATTAAATGTGCTTATACATGTGTGTGAATCACATGATAAATATATAATATTGTCTATCTTGTTAATTTTGCAGGTTTGTGGCCTATTCTTGGTTGATATCAATGGATGTTGTAAACCTGCAGTTCAGAACTAAACTATAGGTTTTGCATCCTACTGACCAGCCATAAAATAGGTCTACAAACTGATAATAAAAAAAATCAGAATATAGGCGTCGGTTATTTGTGTAAAACCGATAAAAAACACATAGGTGTCAGTTGTTAGTGTAAAAATGACATTTTTATCCCCTTCTGGCGTCGATTATCCATGAAACTGACGCACCGCCATGGTGGCAAGTGATATGGCGTTGGTTATTAGTATAATAACTGATATCGATGGTGTCGGTTATTAGTAGATTCTGGCCAGGTACCACAACCATGTTGGGTAGCACGACTGTGTGGCTGTGGATATGTCATCGATTACCTATATAAAGATGACGCTGATGATGCCCTTGTTGGTGCCTGTTTGGTGGCGGGAAGGGGTATGGCATCAGTTGTTAATTAATAACTGATGTTTTTAATAAGGTTATTGTGTCAGTTTTCTTTAAGAACCGACGTTGATAGTCCCCTTACTGGCACATTTTTGGTGGCAGGAAGGTTTATGGCATTAGTTGGGGGACCGACGCTGAAGGTGTCAACTTTTAGCAGTGCCCACTTGGGTGTTGCTTGGAAACCGATGGCTTAGGCCTTAAATAATCGATGCCAAAGGTTATTTTTGTAGTAGTGTTTAACTTGATCTAGATGTTTCTTACATGATTTAGGGTTTTACACCAAATAAGAATGATTAAGCACTTAGAAACCCTAATTTAGGGTAAAAGAGAAAAAGAGCACTTTTAATTTGATATATGTGATAATATGTTGTTGGAAGATGATCCTAAACCTATTGAAAGAAATAGGTTAGAATCATTAGGGATTAAGAGAAATTTTGCCTAACTAGGGTTTGTAGTGATAAAAGTACAAGAAAAACCCTACTTGCAATGGAAACCCTAAAAGTGGACTAGAAACCCTAGGAAGCAAGCAAGGTTTAATAGATCTTGATGACATGATTTATGATAGGAAATTATATGCATATTTTAGGATCTATTTGTGTGCTTGCTTGCCTTTTGGATTTCTTACATTGATTGGATTATTTCTGTCCCAAATCATCCTGACGGGTATGTGGTTATTTATGGTTAACTGCTTTATTTTCATGGAGATTTCTCAAGTGTTTAATCGAACTGAATGCAACCTATCTCTTTGGATGTTCATATATGAAAATCATAAAGTCAATATGATTATCAAAATTAAGATATAAGTGTTTATTCTCACACCTACATGCCACACTGATGTAAGATGCAATGAGGTCAAGCCTAAGAGGGAAGACCCATGGGCACCATGAGAGGTGACCCGAGGAACCAAGCTCAGGATAGAGAAGGTGGCCTTATGATATTGCATGACTAATGGGCACCATGAGAGGTGACCCTAGGCACCAAGCTCAGAATGGAGACAGTGGCCTTAAGTCATTAGAAAAGGAGAAACCCTAAGGAGGGTATTCCAGGGTTAGGGAAAAAATGGTGGAGAATGTCACACTGAAAACATAAATTGGCTTGTTAATTAAGTTGATTGTGATATTTAGATTGTTAGCCATATATGTGAAATTTTGGTTGTCCCCACATACCGAGATATTCATTTATGCTGACCGATGTTTTATTTGTCGGTGTTTTAGGTACAAGTTTGAAAAGGACAAATAGTAAAGTGGCATATTGTGAAAATAAGAATTGAAGTGCCAAGAGGATTAGTTAGAGTAGATTCAAGTCATGGATAGAAGTTAGATTTCCAAGTTTTTAAAAGGTATGAAAAGTTTTATTTTATTCCATCTTTCAATATAGTTTGGTAGAATTTTATAATTATAATTGATTATTTGTCGAACCTTTGATCCTGTTTATTGGGATAACGGCTCTGACCTCTTGGTCTCCCTTAATTGGGAGTTATCGGGAGGCATGGTCGTTACATTTGGTATCAGAGCATTGGTTCCTCATTTAATCCTTAGTAATTATTAAATTTTACAAACTCTGTAGAACCGAGGGAGTTATTAGAGAATTTTCCAAAGACAAAGGTGTCTAGAAAAGGATCATGGTTCTGGGGTTGGCAAGATTTTCCTCCGCACCACTAGTCCGAATATGAGGACTCCCACATCTGTGTGACTACCTAGCCAATGTCTTAGGATCTGACTCGAAATAAGATACCTTTAGAACTCTCTAATCTATTTTCATCCCTTCTCAACCCTAATTCTGATAAGATTATAAGGTTTAGGGTTTTCTCTCTCTTCCTCACCCTCTTCAGGATAGAGTACGTATCATAAGGGTAAGGAATCATCCACCAAATTAATGAAAAGCATGTAAATAAGATGTCATGGACATAAGCTTAATAGTTTAAGTGTAGACTAAAGATTAGTTGCATGCTTAAGTCGTATGACATGTGTTGTCGTACCCTCAGGAGAGACCTAAGGTTAGATGTTCTTGTCAAGAGGATGAGTAGAGAGTTGGTCTTAGAGGTAGAGATTTCCATTTAAGGTAGAGACCTGGCGCATCCTCTGAGGATGATGCTAACCCTAACCCTAAGCGGTAGTTAGAGAGAGAGATGCATTATGAGATGGATGCCATGGTCGACCACATGTGTGGGGTTGACATCCTTTTGGTGGGGATACCTAGGACAATGTGAGCTAGGTGAGGTTGGTTGACCTAGTACCTTTGGTGACACAACCCTGGGAATGGTCATGCATGTTAGTGTGAAGGATAACCCCTTCCTAGATGAAGTTAGTGATGACCATATAGAAACCCTATGAGCTTGTATGAACATGGAAAAGTTTCACCCAAAGTACGTCAGTAGTGCTGATAGTAGGCTAAAACCCTGGCCAAGAGAGTATGTAGATAAGCATGAAGAGTTATAGATAATCTTGAGAAAACATAGGTTTCACCCATGTAGGTGTATGTTTGTGAGTTTGATCCACCTTAGAGGAGAGAGGACCTCTAGTAGTAAGGTTTTTGTAGGGTTAAGCTCTAGCGAGAGAGAGGAAGGCCCGAGCTAGAAGGTTGGACGTTTAGACTCTAGGTTAGGAGGAACCCTGAGAAGTTGATGATGATGCGACCTAAGTGAACGGTTGTGGTTGCCTCATGCATGATCCTTGGAGGCTTATGGTATCTTGGTTGCCTTTATTGGAACCAAACCATAGAGAAAGGATGAGGCAGTTGGTACCTATGTGCCTATGGTATAGGTGTTTACCTTCTAGGGATAGGAAGAAGAGTTTCTTAGACCCTGAAGAGGTTTAGTAACAAGTTGTGAGGCCTTATACCTAGTTGGTTGTCCTTGAGGAGGACTCAACTCTGAGATGTTGCTCGAGTAGAAGGATTATAGAACATGCATGTTATACCTCATACATGTTTGGTTCGTGGTTAGAATGTTGAGCATGAAATTGAAAACCTTTTGCAGAAAAGTGAAAGTAGGATACCTAGACCTATAAGAGGGGAAGTAGTAGTGCTTGGTGTAACTAATGCTCATGACAAGATTTGAGTTTCCATAGATTTAAGCATGGCACCCCTCATGTTTAGAGGAAAGGGAAACCCCTTGGATTATGGTGTATGTTTGATGAACCCCTCACATATAAGTTGGTGACATGGGCATGTATGATCTTGGTCCAATATTGAGGATTGAGAACAAGTATGACCTACCATGGAGACCTAGTATGGTTTAGAAGGTGGTTTGTTTGTTAACAATGTGCCTTAGTAGCTTTCTAGGGCTAAACATGCTCATGTGGATATAAACTTGAGATGTAGAGATGTTTGTGATCTTTGTTTCTATCAAGATTTAGTTTCCTCCCATCCTGGGAGAGGGATCCTTCTATAGGGTATGTACAACTTTTGTTGGGTTTGAGGAAACCTAAAGAGGTATCATAGGATCTGGAGAAGCTAAGTGGAGAGTACATAGTATAAGAATGAACCTGTAGACCTATAGATAACCATCTCTAAGTGCATGAGGATGTGTTACAATGGAGGTAACCAATATGGGGCCTAACTGAGGTATGTAGGTCGCGATGATCCCTATGAAAGGATGTAAGTCATACCACAAATGCTGAGAGAGATGATGGAGACTTGGGTAAGGTTTCAAGATGGATATGTGGTATGTTTGGATCCTAAGTCTATCCTAGGGTCAGGTAGGGATAAGACCAGTGCGAGTAGGATTTACCTAATTCCCTAGTTGCATGTGACCATAGGTCGGGAGGTAACAAATGTCATTGTCTACTGGCCATGGGTTAGGATATTGATCACCTTCATGAAATCATGGGACCCAAAGGGCAAATGAAGCGGGCACTCTCTGATGCAAAAGGGAAGAGGGATGACCCCAAAAGTACTAGCACCCTATAGACCTAGAGGAGATGACCAAGAATGGTATGATGACCCAAGTGGGTTCGAGATCAGTTTTCCATGGAAGTAACCCTGATATCGAGATGTTCATGATGTAGAGACATGTGATGCACGTTTCAACCTAGATAGAAGGTGTGTTGGCTATATGGGATGCATCATCTCTATTCTAGTAATAGGAAGAACTTTGTGTTTGGATGGCCGCCAAATGCTTATTTCCTCTTGTTATGGGGGTGAGAGATAGGGAAGTACACATGCCATACACTAAGGATAAAGATGATGGGAGTTGAAACGTTGCTATGATATATGAGGATAGAGATAATAGTGTACCTTTGTGGAGGGTACAATATGTGGATGGTTTACAAACACCAAGAGAAATAAGGTAGTCATCTTATGAGGATGTTCTTATCATGAGTTATGTGGAATTTATGAGTTATATAAGTTTGAGTTTGATAACAAAGAAGATGAGCTCTGAGTTTTCTTGATGAAGATGGACCTAAAGTCTAGGATGAGACAATAAGTGGAATACCTGGAGGTGTATTCCTTCACTGTTACTTGGCACCTAAAGATGAAAGGTGGTAATGGATGATCTTGTTGAGATGCAACTGCCTAGTCTAGCTAGTGGATAGGTTGGAAGAGGTGGTTAGGTGAATCCTAAGTCTATGAGATATGGTTGGCTAACACTCCAATGTAACAAGATCCATTGATTGAGTTAGTGGTTTCTTGGTTAACTAGCCTAGGGCTTGCTGTGATAGAAGGATGGTTGTAGAACCTCAGATGCACTTTTTTGGAAAAGAAGGTGATGAAACCCCGACTAGAGTGTTTTACGGTTTCTGAGGAATTGACCTCGAGGAATCATGACATATAGGAGATCATGATTGTAAGTTCACCCTACACCGTGGTACTATGAAGTTGTAGTAGTACTTCGGATGCCTAAGATGAAGTTGCATGTGGCTTGTCACCATGCATCTCAGGAGGTGAAGGACGAACACCAATAACCCATTGAGTGGATATAGAGGATAAAATTCCATGAGAGGGAATGGGAGTTCATCAATATGGATGTCGTAGTAAGTCTCCCAAGGACCGAAGAAGATCAAGATACAATATGGGTTATGGTAGATCGCCTTACCTACATGACATGGTCTAAAGAGAAAGAGAGATTACTATTAAGGGACAGGTCTGGTTGAACTACATGTAAGAGAGATGGTTCAGCTACACCATGATATGAGTTCAAAGGTTCATGAGTATGACCTAAAGATTCACTTCCATGCAGTGGAAGTAGGTACATGAAGAACTTGATGCTAGTACAACTTATCACCCCTAATTGATGGTTAGAATGATCCAGACTAGAGGGTCTGATGAGAGCGTGTGTGCTCGTTCATGGTGATATATGGGGACAGTTCTTGTCCTATAAAAGTTGTGACGATAGCCACCATAGCCAGTATCGGGATGTAAGAAGTTCTGTAAGGGAGGTTGTGTCTGCCACCGCCTCATGAAGATGATATCAGTGAAAAGACCTTGTGAAGGTCAAAGAGACCACAGTGAGTGAAGATGAAGTCACTTTGATCATGCGATGGCTGAAAAAGCCCAAGGGTGACATGAGTCGTGAGTTTATGCGAGGCAGACTGACATGCAGTTCATTGTGGGAGAATATGTGATATGATAATCTGACCCCTCTGAGCTATAGTTGAGAAAGTTGAGTCCCCTATACATGGGTCCATTTGAGATGGATTGGTGGAGATGCTTGTGTGTAGCCTTACCCCTCAGGATAACGTGATGTATGATGTGTTCCACGAGTCTGATCTAGAGCACTATGTGAGATACACGAGCCATGTGCTGAGCCATGAACCTATTTAACTTTGAGAGAAGCTGAAATGTCCTGAGTCACCTATGAGGGCACTAGATACCAAGGTATGAGAGAGCTCATATGTAAGAATATGAGATGATGAAGGTTCTTGGGAAGCACCATGGAGAGGTTAAAGCCACATGGGAGCCATGATGGACATGAGGAAGTCTTATTCAACTTGTTTGTATGTTTGATGGAATTTTGAGGGCAAAATTCCTATAAGAGGGGAAGGATGTTACAACCTCAATTTTGATATGTTTTCATAATTGAAATGTAATGATTTTATGAATTTGGACTTAATTGAAAAGGTTGTATGCTTTGCTTCAAAGAAGGGACTTCTTTGCAAATCTCCCTTTTGATAGGAATTTCGTGTTCCTATTATTATATTAATCCAATAATGGATATAAAAGAGAAGAAAAGAAGAAAAGTTCAAATATTAGAAAAATATATAAGATAATGAATATTATGCAAAGTATTGATGAAAATACATAGAAATCTCTAGAAAGTGGCATTAATGGCCACAATTGGATAAATATCATATATATGTGATTTCTAATGGAAGAAATAGGAAAAGTGGAAAAAGGAAATAAAAGATAAAGAGAAATCCTTGAGAAAAGAAATCTTTTAATAAAGAAATAAGTAGGATAATGATAAATAATGGATGTGGATGCATCTAGAAGGATAATAAGCATCCTTAAAAAGGAATTTCGAAATATTAGAATTTCTTGGGATCCAAGGAGTCCCAATATAGAAGAAGAAAGAGAAAATACAAATGATACAAAAATATGAGGATAATGTGCTACATAGTTAATGAATTTTTGGTATTATCAAAAAGAGATACTTTTAACTATAAGAAAGTAAAATTTCATGGCCAATGGATTAAAAGCCAACACAGTGGAGATAAAGGAGATAATTTTCGAATTCCCAATATCTAAGGTATATGGTTTAATAAGAAGATATTTAAGAGAGAGAAGATTGCTTCTTAATGAAGGAACTTGGTTTCCTTTTGGGAAAGGGACTTGGATCTCATGGATGGGAATCCTAGGGCTTTGCTACCCTCCCCTATATAAAGGTATAACTCTTGGCTTGAGCCCACGAGAGTTCCATGCATATCTCTCTCTCTCTCTCTCTTCTCCTTCTTCTATTTGTTCAAACCCTAGCCAAGGGAGTAGATCAATCTCGAGGGCACCGAAGAGCTATGTTGAAGTCTCGTCGGAGGCACGAAGCTCCCACGACAATCTAGTATGATCGGCTATCGCCTCCATGCCCACAGCCATCGAGCAACGTGTGCAGAAGGCTGATGCCATGGCTGTAGGTCGCACGCCTGTCTAGCCCAAGATAGCCATCTAGGCCACGAGCTGGGCGGTGCCTCAGGTGCGGTGGAGGGCGACAAAGCTAGGGTGGTTGTTGGCGGCGGTCCTCGGGCCCTAGGAAGAGAGGGCATACCCTCGAATAGGCTACCGTTGGCAGTTTCAATGGGCATCGGAGGTGGAAGACGACCTAATGGTCGTTGGACAGTTCTGCCCCTCCACGTACTGAAGAATGGGCCACTAAAGTAAGGGAAAAATGTCTTTTGGTTATGTTCTGGGCCGGCTACGTGTTGCATGGGAAAAGATGACGTGGCATCCTGCCATTGGTTCAAGTAAGTATTTCTTACAAAAATCATATCTAAATATTGGTAGATCAGATTGATACATATAATATATGAAATTTGCTCAGTAAAATGTGAGGAATCCATTAAAATAGATTTAGATCCTAATTCTACTTGCACTTCAAAAAGTACGTAAAGATTCTAGCTTTAATGGTTCTATCCATGCGAAACCCTAATCAATAATGATTAATGAATTAGGAAGTGTTATTTGAATGTTTAAAGTTGATATTAACATGTTGATTACAAAAGGACACATTAAATCCAAAAGGATAATGATTATGCATAGTTTAATTAATTTAAGGTTCCATCTACAAAAATATGCTTTAATGGACCTTGAAACCCTAATTGAGCATATTGGTTTAGTTCATGTTACTTAATTATTGAAAGTGAGTATTTGCAACCTTTTGGTTAGTTAATAATGAACTTGAACTTGATCTAGATGTTTATCACATGATTTAGGGTTTTACACCAAATAAGAATGATTAAGTACTTAGAAACCCTAATTTAGGGTAAAAGAGAAAAAGATCACTTGTAATTTGATATATGTGATAATATGTTATTGGAAGATGATCCTAATCCTGTTGAAAGAAATAGTTTAGAATCATTAGGGTTTAAGAGTAATTTTGCCTAACTAGTGTTTGTAGTGATAAAAGTACAAGAAAACCCTAACTGCAATGGAAACCCTAAAAGTGGACTAGAAACCCTAGGAAGAAAGCTAGGTTTAATAGATCTTGATGACATGATTTATGATAGGAAATTATATGTGTATTTGAAGATCTCTTTGTGTGCTTGTTTTCCTATTGGATTTCTTACATTGATTGGATTATTTTTATCCCAAATCAGCCTGACAGGTATATGGTTATTTATGGTTAACCGCTTTAGTTTCATGGAGATTTCTCAGGTGTTTAATCGAATTGAATGCAACCTATCTATTTGGATGTTCATATATGCAAATCATAAAGTCAATATGAATATCACAATTAATATATAAGTGTGTATTATCACACCTACATGCCACCCTGATGTAAGATGTAATGAGGTCAAGCCAAAGAGGGAAGACCCATGGGCACCATGAGAGGTGACCCCAGGCACCAAGCTCAAGATAGAGAAGGTGGCCTTATGATATTTCATGACTAATGGGCACCATGAGAGATGACCCTAGGAACCAATCTCAGGATGGAGAAGGTGGCCTTAAGTCATTGGCAAAAGAGAAACCCTATGGTGGGTATTCCAGGGTTAGGGAAAAAGCGGTGGAGAATGTCACACAGAAAATGTAAATTGGCTTGTTAATTAACTTTATTGTGATATTTAGATTGTTAGCCATATATGTGAAATTTTGGTTGTCCCCACATACCGAAATATTCATTTATGCTGACTGACAAGTTATTTGTTGGTGTTTTAGGTACAAGTTTGAAAAGGACAAATAGTAAAGTGGCATATTGTGAAAATAAGAATTAAAGTGCCAGGAGGATTAGTTAGAGTAGATTGCAGTCATGGATAGAAGTTAGATTTCCAAGTTTTTAAAAGGTATGAAAAGTTTTATTTTATTCCATCTTTCAATATAGTTTGGTAGAATTTCATAATTATTATCGATTATTTGTCGAACCTTTGATCTTGTTTATTGGGATAACGGCTCTGACCTCTTGGTCTCCCTTAATTGGGGGTTATCGGGAGGCGGGGTCGTTACAAGTGCTCTACCTAAAAAATAGATATTGGAGAAAAATAGTTTTCATCTGCTTTCCTACGTATCTTTAATTTTTTTTGAGAGTGGGACAATTTAGAGTTAGGACTACAACTATTAAGTGGCATAATATGGGGATTTTGCCTACTGTGATAGGACTTGGATTATCAAGATTTGGTGATTTTAGATTTCAGACAAGCTTTCATATTTAAGATGACCTTAGTGGGCAATGACTGTAAGAAATGGATTTAAGACTTTTGAGATTGAACTGAGACTTGTGCCATAACTCAGGATCTGAGGTGGGGTTGGAAATCCAGTTCAAACCATGATGTGAAATTATCAAAAGATGGTTGCATGCAAGCAAAGTTGTTAACCCTGGTTGAGATCTAGGATTGTCAAAAGGTTTTTCACTAAGAGGTAATTAGGATTCTAGTCTAGATCATGAGTAAAGACCCCATATGGGAAGATAAAAGAGGGTCAGGTAGCTTGTTCATGAAAAAACTCATGGTCTACTTTAGGTCTTGCTCCATGACCCAAACAGATTGGAAAATAGGACTTTATGTTGGTTTTGTTTGAGGGTCTTGATCGCGAACCTTGGAAAGACTTGAAAAAAGAGGCTTGGTATGGTTCAGTTTATGGTCATGAGCCAGGATCATAGAAGATTGTATGTTGAAAATAAGTTTGAATTAGTTTAGGGTCATAGTCTAGGACCCTAAAAGTTTTGAAAAATTAAAGATAGTTGGATTAGTTTAGGGTCATAGTCTAGGAACCTCAAAGATTTGAGCATGAAAAAGTAGTTGGATTAGTTTAGGGTCATAGTCCAGGACCTTGAAAGATCATATGTACATCAGGCGAACAATTTGAGAAAAAATAGAGAATTCTTTAATTTTGGAATCAAGATCTAATATAATCTAATTTCTATGAATTTTTTTGTTTTTTTTAATTTTAAGGGTTTTGACAATTTTATTAAAAATCTAGGGACCTAGTTGCAAATTATGCATTAGTTTTTATCTTTAAGAGAGGAAGAATGGGAGAAAGGTTAGGCACAATTCATATTTCTTCTTTAATCATGCAAGTAGTGGTGGTGGTGACAAGATTGGGGCATTTTGTAGCGGCAGTAGCTAGAGGAGGAGGAAGTTGGTTGATTCCATTGATCAACCAGCTCCAGACTAGTGGATCATGGCCATCCTCTAGCATCAGGTCAACAATTTCTGGGAGAGGTGCCATGGTGGAAAAAATTCATTAGTGGTCTTCTCTAGCGGCATTTTGTTACATTCTTTTGCTACATTCATCTCAAGGAACATATGGCTTTCATCTTTGCACTTTGATTTAGTCATTTTGTCCTTAGGTGGAAAAAATAGTTTTTTTCTTCTTGATGTTCTTCATGTTCTGGAGGTTAAAGGTGACATGGATGCACATTCTATTTTGCGATCTAGCCAATTTTTTTGTTCTATTGTTTTCTCAGTCGCCCTTTGTCTGGTCAAGCAAATTTTAGGTGTTGTGGAAATCATTTCACATTGTCATCGATTTTGTGTAGATGGCTGCTTGTGATTGGTATGAGGTAGACCATATAGGAGATGAACAAGAGGTGTCGATGATGTGGGGGGTGAAGTGTATCTATGGTATGTGTCTGTTGTTTGGACTACATTATTATCTGCTCTTTGAATATTCTGATGACAATCTTAATTGAATAAGCGTCATGGTGGTGCAAGTAGGATCGAGGGGGAACTAGTCCTAGTTGAGACATTAATCCATCATCAAATCATTTTGTGGATGAATCTGCATCATTGAGGTCGTTGACTGGACAATGAGGTATAACTTGGAAACTTTGCTCAATGTTGTTTTCTTTCTATTTTTTCAAACTTGATTCGGGCTTTTTTTTATATAGTGATGATTTGGATTTGCCCTCTGGTTTGTTCCTTTAGGGTATTAGATTATTAAACATTTACTAGAGGACATCTGGAATTGGATGGGCTATCTATATGACAGCTTGGTGGTTGAGGAGGTGAACTTGTTGGTATTGACTTGAGAATTATGCATTGTCCATATTTTGATAATGACCTAACCATTCCATTCATATGTATTTAACATGGTTATTTAAGATTTATTCAGGAATTAGGTACATGAAAAGGAACAAATTCACCAAGCCCTAGCTTATCCAAGTTCATCTCAAAAGCAATGTAAATGTGTAATTTGGGAAAATACTCCAAATCACCTTAGAATATTTTTGTAATTTTTTGTATTAATGATATGACTTGTAACTAAGGTGAGAAAAATTTAGGGACACTTAATTCCATCGTTTTATTACTTTAAAATCATTTTGGAAAATTTGACACAACAACTTTATCGATCTAGTTTGAATCTCGACCGATCAATGATGGATTTTTGGAAATTATTGGATCGGGTGAGTTGTACACTCACAGAACTCGATCGACCAAACTTGATTTTAGTCAAGTTACCCCAAGACAAACTTGACTGATAGTTTGAAAATTGGCTTTGTCGGATAGTGGATTGGTCGAGTTACCTTTATTGAAACTCAGTTGAATAGACTATACAAAAAACACAAAAAAAGTAACTTCAACCATTGGGGAGTTGTTAGAAATGAATATAAATCTGTTGCAAATTGTAGAACATCTATTTTTCATTCTTAAATGATCCCACACTCAAAGGAACACCCCCAACTATAAATAGGATCTCTTGGAGTTCATTCTAAGGTTTCTCATTCATGGTATCCTTGGTCCTTGCTATATTTGAATGTCCTAAACCTCTTTGAGTTCCTTTATCTCTCTCATTTACAAATCATTTCATGATAATGAGTGAGTTAGGCATGTAGTAAGAGAGCTACTATTGGTATGTATGCCCATATAGCAAGTCATATGATGTTTGTAATGGGATACTTTGTAAATGATTTGAATAATAATAAAGGCAATTTCCAATCTATATGTTCAAACTGTTTCTGAGATGATGGTGTAACATGATAGATGTCTAAAGATTGTTTTACTCAATGACGTATGCTTTTAGGTTAAGGACCTAAACGATGAGATCATACGGATGTTAAGAGTATACATTCTTGTATAGTCCCTAGTCGGTTGTTATTGTGGAAATAACCATAGACATCAATAACACTAAAGACTAGATTGTGTGTTGGTTGATGACAGAATCTCATTAATCATGATATGGTGATATCAAACCAAGCACATAGGTACTTGTTAGAGAACAAGGTACCAGACAGACCCACCGTGAGAGTGACACATGGAACCATGACATGGTAGTCACAGTCAGCTCTCACAGTGATGGTGGTGAGTGTGATTCTTAGACTTGAAATCACTGCACTCAACACATGTCGTTGGGTACACTTTGACATCATCAAACGCAGTCCTGAAACATGGGTTGTTATAAAGGTGATGATTGGGTGGCTTTGACACATGGGGCTTTTGAGGGGTGAGTGATAGATATGGGATTTGTCCCTCCTAAGGGAGTTTGATATCCTTGGCCACTTGATGAGTAGGATTGAGAAAGGCATGCGCATGCACGTGTGAATCAATATGTGATATTGATGTCATACACATCTCACTCGGTCTACTCTGAGATCAAGGAAATGAATGAACATTGACAGGATGACTGTTCCATGCCTCGAGTTCATTCTGGATATCAGTGACAAAGGAATTATACATTCACTGTAACACCATTTATGGATTGTAGGATGAAAGTTGTTCTCCAACTTTCTACTTTCACTTGGGTAGCACTGATGTGTGACTAGGCACCGCTCTTTGCTTGTGAAGTCATAAGTGTTATGGACTTTCACTGCCAACGTGAAATGGACCTGCAGGGTCACACACATAGGATTTAACCTGGAAGAGGAGTTTTGTCCACAAAGCAATGTTTAGATTGATTACTAAAGGAGTTTAGTAGTTCAATTAAACACTCAATCAGTCGATGGCTCAATATCGTATGGTTCAAGGTGTTGGACGCATTGATTGGAGTATCGGATTGATTGAAATCGCAATTGACTGATTTTGCCCAACCTGTGCTCCCAACCGATCGGTTCATGTGATGAACCGGTCGGCTGAGGTTGCTGAACCGGTCGGCTGGAGTGTCCAGGCCGATCGGCTCATGCCCAGGTTGAAACGACCGGTTCAAGGGTTGAACCGATCGGCTCAACTGGTGCAACCGACCAGTTGGGAGAAGTCATGTCGGCAAGAATTTTCCTTTGGTTTCAATTTTTCAAATTCGATTGGGAATAACATTGGTATTCGATACCAATTGGGAAAGAAACAAGGACAGTCAATCGGGAACCAACCTGGAACCCCAACCGACTGGTTCATGAGTGAACCGATCGGTTCAAGGGTCCCAAACGATCGGTTCAGTGGTGAACCGATCGGTTCAGGTCCCCAACAGACCGGTTCACTTGTGAACCGATCGGTTCAGGTTGCGAGATGGTTGCTTTTTGTGGAAAAATCCCGAACCCTTCTACTCCTGCATTAGTCTCGTATTGTCGGGCACAGAGAACCTTGTCCCATGACCCACCTATATATATAGGGGTATTGGGGGCTTCTCAAGGTACGACTCAGTGCAAGTTGATTGCTCTGCAAAGTTGTCGTTCTCTCTAGTTTTGGTAACCGAGAGAGAGCCCGAGCAAGTGCTTCCCGCAAAGGGAGGTGCAGCAAGGGAAGGACAACTGCAGTTGCAATTGACAGCAGGAGAGTGTGTTGGTGACTAGTACGTCAACAGGAGGGTGCGACTCCTTCCACTTCCTTGTGGGACAAGGAGAGTGGAGTTCCGGGTGGTCCGTGTGGACTACTTCAGAGGCGGGAGGTCACTGCCGCTTAGGAGGACAACTCTCATCCGACAGTCCGGTAGGAGGAGGAGTCTTCAGTCCCAGTGCGACCAGGAGCTGCACAGACACCGTCCAAGACCGGAGGTGAAGACCGCGCAAGGAACGTGGTATTGTCGCCGAGCAAGCCTCGGGACAAGGTATGATTCACAAACCATCTTTCCTATTATATAGATGTTGACGCGATTCTTTTTGTTCCGGGTTTGGGGAGAAATTTTTTGTTTCCGCTGCTTCTCTGCCTCCTCCGAAACCCAACAGTGGTATCAGAGCCAGGTCAACCGCTCTATATTTTAGGATTATCGATATGATCGATTTTGGTTTGTCTCCTTTATTTATTGCATGCGATGTGAATAATATCGGCTTTATACATGTCCAATCCACAAATCCCTAATATACATATATATGATATGTAATATTAATGCACTCGATACGCGTCACCCTTAAATGAGTTTTGTGGTGGATGTGTAGCATGATTATGGCCTATAAAACCCCTATATCTGTGTATGGTTGTTTGTGTGGTTGCTTGCATCTCGGTCTGCGCACCGATTCCCTTTCTCATATTCCTGATGTAACTCGAAATAATTCGAGAATTCTTTTCCTACCTTTGCTTCCCCCCGAATGTAACTCGGGGTTTCACAATTCAATTGTAAATAGGATAGATTTTATTTCCTGTTATGTCAAAGAATGGCGGACAACCTGAAGACGATCGGTTCAAGGAGTGAACCGATCGGTTGGTGATCCAGACGGCCAGTTCGAGGAACGAGATGAGCGGGTGGCGACCTGAGGAGATGCACGATGACTGGTGAACCGATCGGCTGGAGGTGCCAGTTGATCGGCTGGTGGCACCCGAACAACCAACCTGATGGCGAGCCGATCAGTCATGGAGATGAGCTGATCAAACCCAGAAAGGCAGGCACAGATTTCATCTTGTACAGGTTGCATGTGATGTAGACCTAGATGACCGTGATTTCTCTTGGCTCGAGGAATCACAAATAGGATGGCCATAATCATTGCCTTTTATCGTTTATGCATGTTTTGTGTGGGATATAGCATGTATATGATACGTACTATATATTGTGGTGATTGGATATGTATATGTATATAAAAACCAAATCCCTCATTAAATATTAAGTTTTAGATGCCTTCCAAATGCGACACACGTGAAAAACTTGATCGACCAAGTGTGGGCACGCCCTAGCGTGGTGCACCGTCTATCTCGTGGAAGCGTGAAGGATGAATGTGTGGGTTTTCCCTAGCAGGGTGCACATTCATCGTGTTGGCTTTGGGTCGGACTTAACAAGGTGATCTAGATGGGATCTAGTACCTTGAGGCATGGAGATGATCATGGCAAGGAGTTGCATATGACATCTTTCAAGAGTTGCATATGATGCAATTGGCAAGAGTTGCCTACCTGAGAGATCTGAGTTGTGGGTGACAGCCCTAGCTGGTCCATGGCTTAGAGGATTTCAGGATCTTGACCCACTAGAAGATTGTACGCTGCAATCTTCCGAATTGATGGTGAGGGCTATCAATTTGAGTCAAAATAGTGGGAGCGGTAATTAATTAAAGGCCTAATTAACTATCGTCAAATTTTATTCAAATCAAATCAAAAAGGTTTTGACAATTGCAAATTTTCTCTTGTAGAATGGCAAAAGAATCATCTTTTAAAATGGACAAATTAATTGAGAATAAATTCCATAACTGGTTGAGGACTGTGAGAAGTGTTCTGCACAATCCAGATATACCAGGAGCCTTAGAATCCACTCTATGTACGCTTAATGCGTTGGTGAAGAAGAAAGTAGGTGAGGGAGAGAAGTGTTCTCTCGCCAAACCAATTTCTTCTACATGGAGAGGATGGAAGGAACAATGGAAGAAGAAGTCAGAGATAGAGATCTCCACTTCTGGTGTATACGTGATAGAGATTAACTTTACTACTTCTTCGTCATGGGTACTTGATACCGGATGCGGATCTCACATTTGTTCAAATGTGAAGGATATTAAGAGAAGTAGGCCTTTGGGGAAAGGAGAGGTTGAACTATGTGTTGCTAATGGGGCAAGAGTTTCCGCCAGTGTCGTAGGAACCTATGAGTTAACTCTACCTAGTGGGCTAATAATAGAGTTGAAGAACTGCTATTATGTACCTGCCATAAATAGGAATATCATTTCTGTCTCTTGTTTGGACAAAGATGGATTTGAATTTCTTATTAAGAATGGAAAGTGTTCCATTTCTAAAGATGGGATCTTTTATGGCAGTGCCCCTATGTCTTATGGTCTATACTTGATAGACTTGGAGACAAGTGTATACAACGTAAACACCAAAAGGCAAAAACTCAACGACTCAAACAAAACATATCTCTGGCATTGTCGTCTAGGGCACATAAATGAGAAGCGCATTTCTAGACTCCATAAAGATGGTTATCTAGACTCTTTTGATTATGAATCAATAGAGACATGTGAATCTTGTTTGTTGGGCAAGATGACCAAGACTCCCTTTTCAGGTAAAGGTGAGAGAGTTGGTGATCTATTAGGACTCATACATACTGATGTATGTGGGCCTTTTAGAACTAATGCCAGAAATGGGTATCAGTACTTCATTACCTTCACTGATGATTTCAGTAGGTATGGCTATGTGTACCTGATGAAGCATAAGTCAGAAACCCTTGAAAGGTTCAAGGATTTCATGAATGAAGTACAGAATCAGCTTGGTAAAAGTATTAAGGCACTTCATTCCGATCGAGGTAGAGAATACTTGAGCCAGGAGTTTGAGGACCTTCTGCGAGCCCGTGGTATTGTATCACAATGGACTCCGCCTGGAACACCACAGCATAATGGTGTATCTGAAAGAAGGAATCGCACATTGTTAGATATGGTGCGATCAATGATGAGTTTTGCTGATCTTCCAATTTCTTTCTGGGGTCATGCTCTTGAAACCGCCGCGTTTACACTTAACCGTGTGCCATCTAAATCGGTTCAAAAGACACCATATGAGATATGGTATGGGAAGCGTCCCGTTTTGTCTTTTATGAAGATTTGGGGCTGTGAGGCTTACGTTAGGAAAATGTTTCCTGATAAGCTTGGACCCAAATCCGATAAATGTTATTTTATTGGATACCCCAAGGAAACGAGGGGATATTACTTATACCACCCTACTGACAACAAAGTGTTTGTTGCCAGGGATGCTGTATTCCGAGAGAGGGAATTTATTTCCAAAGGAAACAGTGGGAGGAAAGTAGAGCTTGAAGAGGTTCAAACCCAACAAGAAAACATTGAACCTGTAGATGCACTAGAGGAAAATGTAGATTGACAAGGTGTTGTGGAATCTCAGTCTCCTCAGGTAACACAAGGACCTCGTAGATCTAGTAGGACTTGCCATGAACCTGAGAGGTTTGGATACCTTGTAACTCAGGAAGGTGGAGAGTTGATCATAGATGATGATCCAACTACCTACGTAGAGGCTATGGAGGGACCAGATTCTGAGAAATGGCTAGAAGCCATGAGATCCGAGATGGAATCCATGTACTCCAACAAAGTATGGACTTTGGTGGAACCACCCGAAGGGGTAAAACCCATAGGGTGCAAGTGGGTCTTCAAGAAAAAGACCGACATGGATGGCAATGTGCAAACTTATAAAGGCAGATTGGTTGCAAAGGGATTTCGACAAATTCAAGGTGTTGAATATGACGAAACCTTTTCTCCAGTTGCCATGATTAAGTCCATCAGGATCATGCTTGCTATTGCAGCTTACTATGACTATGAGATTTGGCAGATGGATGTTAAAACCACATTCCTTAACGGGAATATTCATGAGGATGTGTATATGACACATCCTGAGGGTTTTGTAGATCCAAAGAATGCCAATAAAGTCTGTAAACTGCAAAGGTCAATCTATGGATTGAAGCAAGCATCTCAGAGTTGGAATCTTCGATTTGATGAAGAAGTCAAAGTGTTTGGATTTATTCAAAATGAAGATGAACCTTGTGTGTACAAGAAGGTTAGTGGGAGCTCGACCACATTTCTCATATTGTATGTGGATGACATACTTTTAATGGGGAATGATGTCTTAGCCTTAGAGAAGGTAAAGACTTGGCTTGGGAAAACTTTCTCAATGAAGGACTTAGGAGAAGCATCCTACATTCTAGGAATTAAGATCTTTAGAGATAGATCTAGAAGGCTTCTCGGACTAAGTCAGAGCACGTACATTGACAAGGTGCTGAAGCAGTTCAGCATGGAGAACTCAAAGAGAGGCAACATCCCTGTGCTACATGGAGTTACCGTCTCTAGAGCTCAATGTCCCCAATCTTGTGAAGAGAGGGAGCGTATGAATGAGATCCCATATGCATCAGCCATTGGATCCATCATGTACGCTATGTTGTGCACACGCCCAGATGTCTCGTATGCTCTCAGCATGACGAGCAGGTACCAGTCAGATCCCGGGGATGCTCACTGGACAGCCGTGAAGAACATCCTCAAGTACTTGTGAAGGACTAAGGATCAGTTTCTTGTGTACGACGGCGAGGAAGAGCTGGTTGTAAAGGGTTACACCGATGCAAGCTTCCAAACCGATAAAGATGATTACAGATCGCAGTCAGGATTTGTGTTTTGCCTTAATAATGGAGCTGTGAGCTGGAAGAGTTCCAAGCAAGAAACAGTTGCCGATTCTACTACAGAGGCCGAGTATATTGCTGCTTCGCATGCAGCAAAGGAGGCTGTGTGGATCAGGAAGTTCATTTCTGAACTTGGTGTAGTTCCCAGTAGCTGTGATGCAATTGAGCTTTATTGTGACAATAATGGAGCTATTGCACAAGCTAAGGAGCCCAGATCACATCAGCGGTCCAAGCACATACTGCGGCGCTTCCATCTCATACGAGAGATCGTACAGCGAGGAGATGTGAAGATTTGCAAAGTACCAACTGAAGACAACATAGTTGATCCACTGACTAAGGCCCTTTCTCAGCAGAAGCATGATGGTCATGCTAGGTCACAAGGACTGCGTTTCCTTGGTGACTGGCTCTAAGTGCAAGTGGGAGTTTGTTGGTATGTATGCCCATAGAGCAAGTCATATGATGATTGTAATGGGATACTTTGTAAATGATTTGAATAATAATAAAGACAATTTCCAATCTATATGTTTAAACTGTTTCTGAGATGATGGTGTAACATGATAGATGTCTAAAGATTGTTTTACTCAATGACATATGCTTTTAGGTTAAGGACCTAAACGATGAGATCATACGGATGTTAAGAGTATACATTCTTGTATAGTCCCTAGTCGGTTGTTATTGTGGAAATAACCATAGACATCAATAACACTAAAGACTAGATTGTGTGTTGGTTGATGACAGAATCTCATTAGTCATGATATAATGATATCAAACCAAGCACATAGGTACTTGTTAGAGAACAAGGTACCGAACAGACCCACCGTGAGAGTGACACATGGAACCATGACATGGTAGTCACAGTCAGCTCTCACAGTGATGGTGGTGAGTGTGATTCTTAGGCCTGAAATCACTGCACTCAACACATGTTGTTGGGTACACTTTGACATCATCAAACACAGTCCTGAAACATGGGTTGTTATAAAGGTGATGATTGGGTGGCTTTGACACATGGGGCTTTTGAGGGGTGAGTGATAGATATGGGATTTGTCCCTCCTAAGGGAGTTTGATATCCTTGGCCACTTGATGAGTAGGATTGAGAAAGGCATGCACATGCACGTGTGAATCAATATGTGATATTGATGTCATACACATCTCACTCGGTCTACTCTGAGATCAAGGAAATGAATGAACATTGACAGGATGACTGTTCCATGCCTCGAGTTCATTCTGGATATCAGTGACAAAGGAATTATACATTCACTGTAACACCATTTATGGATTGTAGGATGAAAGTTGTTCTCCAACTTTCTACTTTCACTTGGGTAGCACTGATGTGTGACTAGGCACCGCTCTTTGCTTGTGAAGTCATAAGTGTTATGGACTTTCACTGCCAACGTGAAATGGATCTGCAGGGTCACACACATAGGATTTAACCTGGAAGAGGAGTTTTGTCCACAAAGCAATGTTTAGATTGATTACTAAAGGAGTTTAGTAGTTCAATTAAACACTCAATCAGTCGATGGCTCAATATCGTATGGTTCAAGGTGTTGGACGCATTGATTGGAGTATCGGATTGATTGAAATCGCAATTGACTGATTTTGCCCAACCTGTGCTCCCAACCGATCGGTTCATGTGATGAACCGGTCGGCTGAGGTTGCTGAACCGGTCGGCTGGAGTGTCTAGGCCGATCGGCTCATGCCCAGGTTGAAACAACTGGTTCAAGGGTTGAACCGATCGGCTCAACTGGTGCAACTGACCAGTTGGGAGAAGTCATGTCGGCAAGAATTTTCCTTTGGTTTCAATTTGCCCAATTCGATTGGGAATAACATTGGTATTCGATACCAATTGGGAAAGAAACAAGGACAGTCAATCGGGAACCAACCTGGAACCCCAACCGACCGGTTCATGAGTGAACCGATCGGTTCAAGGGTCCCAAACGATCGGTTCAGGTCCCCAACCGACCGGTTCAGGTTGTGAGATGGTTGCTTTTTGTGGAAAAATCCCGAACCCTTCTACTCCTGCATTAGTCCCGTATTGCCGGGCACAG
Source organism: Alisma plantago-aquatica (assembly GCA_963693085.1). NCBI lineage: Eukaryota > Viridiplantae > Streptophyta > Magnoliopsida > Alismatales > Alismataceae > Alisma > Alisma plantago-aquatica. The sequence continues at coordinate 1,248,719,207 of OY856409.1, forward strand.
AGAACCCTGTCCCATGACCCGCCTATATATATAGGGGTATTGGGGGCTTCTCAAGGTACGACTCAGTGCAAGTTGATTGCTCTGCAAAGTTGTCGTTCTCTCTGGTTTTGGTAACCGAGAGAGATCTCGAGCAAGTGCTTCCCGCAAAGGGAGGTGCAGCAAGGGAAGGACAACTATAGTTGCAATTGACAGCAGGAGAGTGTGTTGGCGACTAGTACGTCAACAGGAGGGTGCGACTCCTTCCACTTCCTTGTGGGACAAGGAGAGTGGAGTTCTGGGTGGTCCGTGTGGACTACTTCAGAGGCGGGAGGTCACTGCCGCTTAGGAGGACAACTGTCATCCGACAGTCCGATAGGAGGAGGAGTCTTCAGTCCCGGTGTGACCAGGAGCTGTAGAGACACCGTCCAAGACCGGAGGTGAAGACCGCGCAAGGCGTGTGGTATTGTCGCCGAGCAAGCCTCGGGACAAGGTATGATTCACAAACCATCTTTCCTATTATATAGATGTTGACGCGATTCTTTTTGTTCCGGGTTTGGGGAGAAATTTTTTGTTTCCGCTGCTTCTCTGCCTCCTCCAAAACCCAATAGCTACCTCATTGTTATCTTGTAAATATATCTATCTTTCCACTTCGCAATCCCTTTTCTCAAAGAGCAAAGGCTGAAGTGATCTTCTCTGAGTGAAGGAGGAGTTGATTTTCTTCTTCAAGGCTGAAGAAGGTTTGAAGATCTTCTCAAAGTGAAGGAGAAGGACAAGGCGGAAGATTGAAGGAGCTTGGTGGGGAAATCCTCAAGGCTGAAGACTTGTTGAAAGGAGGAGATATCTTACGAGAAGGAATCAAGTTGCTTGCAAGAGTGGGTAAGACATGTTGTGAGGTAGAGCACAATGTCTCGTGGATAGGTAAGCCCTTGGATGTAAGGTGGTCTTCTTGTTTCTTTTATAATGGAATATACGTATACATTGTCTACAAAGTCATAGAGATTGACCTTTCTAGGTAGTAGACTGATGGTCTCTTAGTTTGGAGATTGGACACTCTAAGAACCTTGTCCAAGTGTTTGTTTCAATCTCTCTCATCCTTGCTATGATTGATTAGATAGGACCAAAAATTCACTTCTAGAATTTGGTTTCAATTGATATAATTTCAAGGCCTAACTATTCTTGTGTATGCTTTGAAGCTCTATTAACCCACACTAGAGATCGACATTCAACAAGTGGTATCAGAGAAATGATCTTCCCCAAGAAACTCCTATGAGATGATAACATGGGTGAGAACCTACTTCTTTTTCTCAACCAAGAGGGAGGCTTCTTTGTGCACCCTGGTCTTTGATGACACCAACTTCCTCTACTGGAAGCGGCGGATGCAATTTTACATTCAAACAATAAACTTTGACATGTGGAAAGTGATGATTGAACCCTACAAGGAGCTAGCTAGAGATGTATCAATTTGGGATGAAGTAGATCTAAAGAATACACAACTCAATGCCAAAGCAATTAGCATCCTCTATGCAACCCTCACTCCGTTCGAGTTCAACCACATCTCTTTATGGGACACAACCCATGATATATGGGACAAGTTGTGTATCACTTATGAAGGAACAAAGCAAGTGAAGGAGGCAACGATCTACATGTTGAACAACCTCCTACAGAACTTCAAGATAGGTAAGAAAGAAGGAGTTTCCTAGATGCATTCAAGACTCAACATCACCATCAAAGGCCTAGATTCTTTGGGACACACTTTGGATAGAGGAGAAATCAACTAAAAGATCCTAAGGTCTCTTCCTAAGAAATGGGAGTCAAAGGTGACGTCCATAGAATAAGTAAGAAGTCTTGGTGATCTTCCAACTGAGGAGCTTATTGGCAATCTACAAGCTCATGAGCCAAGACATGACAAGCAATGAAAGAAATCAAAGAAAGAAGAAAAAGAATCAAGGAAGATCAAAGATAGTGCCTTCAAATCTGATGTGGAGGCTCTCATGCTTCAACCACAACTTTCTTGTCGGACCTCTCCCTCCTTCTCTAGTGAAGATGATTTCCCTAGTGAGCATGAAGCCAACTTCTCTAAGGGAAAGCACTTCAAAGGGAAGTAATCTTCTTCTTCTAATCCAAGGTGCTACCAATGTGGTAAAAAAGGACACTACAAGAGTGAATGTCCTTAGGCTAGAAACTCACGCCATAAGAGAAGCTCCAAGAAGGAGGAAGACTAAAATAAAATTAGGAAAACAAGAGGAAGGACAAGAAGGAGAGGAGGAACAAAGACAAAACTCATGTCACATGGGAAGAAACTTCCTATAGTGTCTCAAGCTCTGATGAAGATGGAGAATTCCATCTTGCACTCATGGACTCCACAAGTGAAGATATTGGTGAGGTAAGTGAGGTAAGTTTGTATGAATTAGGTAAATAAACTCTTATTGATGACTTGCATGCTAAACTTGATATTATTGAGCAAAATGAGGAAATTCATCTTGAGAGCATTGATTCTTTGTAAGGCTGAATTCTTGATCTTGAGCTCCAATACAATGGAGTTGAAGTAGACAATTGTGTCTATCCTAAGAATATTTCATCTCTTAGGGAATATAACCAAGAGTGCCTTAATTAGATTGAGTTACTTAAAACTAAAAATGTTAAACTTAAGCTTGTTAGTGATGCTCATAGAGATGAGAGAGATGATTATCTCAAAGAAATTCAATTACTTAAATATGAAAATGCTAGTATTATTTGTCAAGTTAATGATTTATCTTCTATACCTATTTTTCCTATTAATGATGTTGCTTCTATTACTCTTGAAATGGATTCTTATTTGACTAAAGCCCTCTATTTAGAGGCTGACCTTGTTCATGCTAGAGATGATCTTGCTAGTTCGTCTTCTACTATTATCTCTCTTACTAATGGCAATCATAGACTTAGAGCCTCTCTATAGAAATTTCTCATAGGGAAGAACTCCCTTAATGAAATCTTTGATCACTCTACCAAACAAAGTGGTACTAGTGGTTTGGTATTTTTAGGTGGAGATACCAAGGGAAAGAGTATGTCTTAAGGTAAGAAAAAGAGTAAGGAACCTCCTGTCTTCCATGGAGAGTCTTCTGGCTCAAAGAATTCTATGATTGGTTCTCAATGAAAGAGTGATGATCATTATTCTACGTATTGTCCATATAAGCCTAAGGGGACCAAGATAAAGATGAAGTTGGTCCCCAAACAAACTTTGGATCCCATTATTTGAGTTGGGAACTGACATTCTCTTTTCTTGCAGAAAAAAGAAGATGGATCGTTGATAGTGGATGCTCAAAGCACATGATAGGTGATATAAGCCACTTCAAGAATTTCACAAAGAAGAAAGGAGGATCGGTTTTACTTTCGGGGACAACAAGATAGGTAAAGTAAAAGGTGAGGGTGATGTTGGTGTATCCTTGTGTATCAAGAATGTTGTAATGACCCCGCCTCCCGGTAACCCCCAATTAAGGGAGACCAAGAGGCTAGAGTTGTTAACCCAATTTCCCGAATCAAATGTTCAACAAATAATCAATAATAATTATTAAATTTTACCATGACTATACTGAAAGATGGAATAATATAAAACTTTGCATACCTTTTAAAAAGTTTGGATATCTAACTTCTATCCACCTCTGGACTCCATTCTAACTAATTCTCCTTGCACTTTATTTCTTAATTTCACAATATGCCACTTTACTATTTGTACTTTCATATTTGTACCTAAAATGCCAACAAACAAAATGTCGATCAACATAAATGAATATGCCGGTATGTGGGGACAAAAAAAATATCACACGTAAGGCTAACAACCTATTTATCACAATCAAGGTAATTAACAATTCAATTTACGTTTTCAATGTGTCAATCTCCACCGCTTTTGCCCTAACCCTGGAATACCCCCATTAGGGTTTCTCTTTTGCCATCGAATTAAGGCCATCTTCTCCATCCTGAGCTTGGTTCCTGGGGTCACCTCTCATGGTGCCCATTAGTCATGCAATAAAGGCCACCTTCTCTATCCTGAGCTTGGTGCCTGGGGTCACCTCTCATGGTTCCCATGGGTCTTCCCTCTTGGGCTTGACCTCAATGCCTCATCCATCAGGGTGGCATGTAGGTGCAAGAATAGACCCTTATATCATAATTGTTATAATCATAGTGACTTTATGATTTGCAAGTATGAACATCCAAACTGATAGGTTGCATTCAATGCGATCAATCATCCGGAAAACCTTCGGGAAACTAATGTGATTAACCATAATTAACCACATACCTGATCCAGAGCAAATTGATGTCCAAGCAATAATGATAATGAACAATCAAACAAGTAATCAACAATATCTTGAAATTAATGCAATACATCCAAGTGTTATAGTTTATCCAAAACATTCTCAAGATAGACTTGGATTCCATCTTAGGCTTTCTAGGCTACTTTAGGGTTTCATTAAGATTTTATCCTCCATAATACTTTTATCACATTTAATGCTCTCTTAGTTCACAAACCCTAATGACTAAACTAAGGATATTCATCCACAATTAGGAACTTTTATACTCAAAATAGCTTAGAACCATCAAATCTCAGCTTTATACATGAATTTGACCATTTAAAGCCATTAAGAAACATAATTACTAACATCATGGTTTCAAGGCCCATTAAAGCTTATTTATGAACATGGAACCCTAAATTAATCAAACTATGAATAAAGATTATCATTATGGATCTAATGTTCCCTTTTTTAATCAACAAGTTAACATCAACTTTAAACATCCAAATAACCCTTCCCAAACCATTAATCATCATAGATTAGGGTTTCTTAACCATTAATGAATTAAAGTTGATAACTTCAACTACTTTTCAGATTGCAAGAGGAATTAAGATCTAAATCTATTTTTAATGGATTCCTTGCATTTTTATGAGAAAAATACATAATTATATGTACCATTCCGATCTACCAATCATCTTCTATGAATTTTGCAAGATAAGGATAATTGGGCCAATCAGAGGTTGCCACATCACCTTTATATCATGTTATGAATTTGTCGATGAACTACTCAAGCTAGGGAGAAATGTCTTACCTGTCCTTGGGTCTTGAATACTAGTACAGGGCCATAAGAGTCTTTTGACTCTGTCCTTCTTCTTCCTTGCGTGAGGCGCGACTCAGGCTGGATGTTTGGTCGTGTTCATATAACATGAGTCACCGATGCTCGCTGTAGAAAGGCTGGTGGTGCCTACCGCCAGCTTGATTCCCTCACGCCGCCCAGGCCGTCCCCTCCGGATCCGTCTCCCCCCTTCCTCCGACAAGGTTGACAAACGTTACATACCTCCACTAGTCCTTCCGTCGAGCACCCTAATGTCTATGCAGCCGTGAACAAAGCCTGACCCATAATGGTCAAGAACCTTGAGTTGGCTGGGTTCTCCTCCTGCCTTGCTGCCCCATGACCTCACTATACATCTGCATCATTTTGTAGTTGATAGTGTCCAACCAAGACCCCCATGATCATCACATCCTGCGATGGCCAGGGCCAACAAGTATCCTCTTGTCCTGGTTAGCTTCGGTGAGCACCGGACGGATGGGGAACCCAGAAAACTGCTGCTTCATGCTCCACCGCATCCTGCCTTTTCAACACCGACAATCCTAATGTGTCTTTCGTCATCCCTATAGAACCATGGTGACCGTGGATGGAGTGCATCACGAAGGCCATCTAGGGACGTCTCTGTCTGCTCATCGTCGAGCTAAAGGTCTAAGCCAGGAAGGCGGGGAATATGCAAGGGTTATCCATGGACAACCGGGAAGGGAGACACATGTCCGGGATCAAAGAAAATCTAGTGGCCCTTATATATGCACTTTATAAGGAACCCTAATAGTCCTCACATAAGGGGAAAAGAAGGCAGAGTGAGAGACACCGAGAGAAAGGCCTGGGTTTTCCTTCATGCACATCCTGGTTAGACATGAAAAATAGATCAACTTTCCATATGTGATTGCCAAAGATTAAAGGCAAGGGCTTGAATTAAACCCATTCCTTTGTCCTTTCTATATAGCCCCATAGTCTTCATAGGAAACACAAACTTTTATTACTAAAACATAGTCTCGACAACTTTAACCAAAAAGGGAATTTTATCAAATCCCGATCAAACCTCTCGTAACCTGGACTTTTGTGTTCCCAGTCCTCGTGAGACCAAGACTCAACCCAAGTTGGGGATCACTGATCTAATGGTCATGAGAATGCACCTACTAAATGAAATTTGGGATTTTAGTCCCAAATAAATCGTGACATATTTTTCTTTCCACTTTAATTAAGATAACTTTCAAAATCCATATCTCCTTAATAGAGTTTCCTTTTTCAACCAAATTTTAAAGGAAACCTTAGATCGATATTATATATTTGTGTACCAAATTTGAGTCTCAAGTTCCAAAGGAAAAACACATTACCTTCATGTGCAAGTTATCTTTTAATAAGGTATATTTTAAGCATATCTTCTCTCTCTTAATCTTTTATTTTCTTTATTTTGATTCCTTTTCCTTTTTATTTGGACTTTTTTTCTCTTTTATATCCATTATTGGATTAATCTAATAATAGAAATTACGAAATTCCTATCAAAAGGGATATTTGCAAAGAAATCCATATTTTCAAGCAAAGCATACAACTGTTTCAATTTAGTCCATATTCAAAAAATCTTTACAATTCAATTATGAAAACATATGAAAAAATGAGATTGTAACATCCTTCCCCTCTTATAGGAATTTTTCCCTCCAAATTCCCTCAAACATAAAAACAAATAGGATAAGACTTCCTCATGTCCATCACGGCTCCCATGTGGTTTTACCCTCTCCATGGTGCCTCCCAAGAACCTTCATCATCTCATATTCTTGCATCTGAATTCTTTCTCACATTGGTACCTTATACCCTCATAGGTGACTCAAGACATTTCAGCTTCTCTGAAAGCTAACTGGGTTCATGGCTCAGCATATGGCTTGGGTACCTCACATAGTGCTCTAGATCGGACTCGTGGAACACATCACATTATACTGAGGGGTATGACTAAACATAACCATCTCTACCAATCCATCTCAAAAGGATCCATATATCGGGGGACTTAGCTTTCTCAGTTGTATCTTAGAGGGGTTGGATTTTCACATCGCATATTCTCCCACAGTGAAGTGCATGTCAGTCTTCTTTGCATCAGCTCGTGACTCATATCTCCCATGGGCTTCCTTAGCCATTGCATGATCAAAGCGACTTCATCTGCACACACTGTGGTCCTTTTCTGACCTTTGCGAGGTCCCTTCACCAAAATTATCTTAATGAAGTGGTGACCGACACAAACTCCCTTATAGAGCTTCTTTACATCCTGATACTAGCTATGGTGGTTACCATCACATCTCTCATAGGGAAAGAATTGCCCCCCATGTATCACCCTGAATGAGCACACATCCTTTCATTAGACCCTCTTGTCTGGAACATACTAACCATTAGTTAGGGGTGATAAGTTGTACTCACATCGAGTTCTTCATGTATCTACTTCCACCTTATGGAAGTGAATCTTTAGGTCATATTCAAGAACATTTGAACTTGCATCATGGTGCAGTGAACCATCTCTCTTACTTGTAGTTCATCTGAATCTATCTCTTGAAAGTATTCTCTCTTTTTCTTATATTATGTCATCTAGGTAAGGCATTATACCATAACCCATATTGCATCTTGGCCTTCCTTGGCCCATGGGAGACTTAGCACGACATCCATAGTGATGAACTCCCATTCCCTCTCAGGGACTTTTTATCCTTTGTATCACTTACTAGGTTATTGGTGTTCGTCCTTCACCTCCTGACATACATGGCGACAAACCACATGCAACTTCATCTTAGGCATCCAAACTACTACTGAAACTTACCATCTAAATAGTACCATGGTATATGGTGACTTAAAATCATGCTCTCTTGTATGTCATGATTCCTCAAGATTGATTCCTCAAAAACCCTAAATCACTCTAATCGGGGTTTCGTCACCTTCTTTTCCAAAGAAATTCATTTGAGGTTCTACAACCATCTTTCTATCACCACAAGCCGTAGGTTGGCTAACCAAGAAACCATTAACTCGATCATCAGATCTTGTTACATCTGAGTATTAGCAAAACATATCTCCTTTTTCAAACTTAGGGTTAACTTAACAACCTCTTCTAGCCTCTAGCTAAACTAGGCAGCTGCATCTCAATAATAGAATCCATTAACACCTCACATCTTTATGTATAAGGTAATGTTGAAGACATACTCCTCCATGTATTCCACTTATTATCTCATCTCAAACTCTAAGTCTATCTTCATCAAGAAAACTCTGAGCTCATCCTCTTAGTTTTTGAACTGAACCTTGTATAGTTCATAAGTTCCACATAGCTCATGATAAAAACATCCTCATAAGATGACAGCCATAGTTCTCTTGGTGTTTGTACAACATCCACACATCTTACACACCACAAGGGTACATTATTATCTCCATCCTCATGCATCATAGCAATGTTTCCACTCACATTATCTTTATCCTTGGTGTATAGCATGCGCATGGTTCTATCTCTCATTCCCATAACAAGAAGAAATGAGCATTTGGCTGCAGTCCAAATACAGACTTCTTCCGATTCCAAGAGTAGAGATGGTACATCCCACATTGTCAGTACACCTACAATCTAATTTGAAACGTGCATCACATGTCTCCACATAATGAACGTCTCAATATCCAGGTTACTTCCATGAAAAATTGGTCTCGAACCCACTTCGGTCATCATACAATCCTTAGTCATCTCCTCAAGGTCTATAGGGTGCGGGCACATTTGGGTTCATCCCTCTTCCCTTATGCATTAGAGAGTGCCCTCTTCATTTTCCCTTTGGGTCCCATGAGTTCATGTAGGTGATCAATCTCCTAACCCATGGCCCTTAGACAAAGATAGTTGTTACCTCCTGACCCTATGCTCATGTGCAACTAGGGAATTAGGCAACTCCTACTCCCATCAGTCTTATCCCTCCCTGATCCTAGGATAGACTCTGGATTCTAACATAGTACATATCCAACTTGAAACCTCACCCAAGTCTTCATCATCTCTCTCGGCATTCGTGGTCTGACTTACGTCCTTTCATAGGGCTCATGGAGACCTATCTACATCGGTCAAGCCCCATACCGATTACCTCCATGGTAACACATCCACCACATGCACTCAGAGATGACCATCTATGGGTCTACAGGTTCACTCTTATACTATGTACTCTCCACTTAGCTTCTCAAGATTCCATGAGACCTCTTAGGGTTTCCTCAAACCGAACAAAAGAGGATTCATACCCTACCAAAGGGTCCTCTCCCAAGATAGGAGGAAACTATCTCTTAATAGCAACAAAGGTCACAAATGTACTAGGGTTTACATCTAGGGTTTGCATGAGCATGATTAGTCCTATCCAGCTACCAAGGCGTGTACCTCACAAGCAAACCACCTTCTAAACAATGCTAGGTCTCCATGGTAGGTCCTACTTATTTCTATTCCTTCACATTGGAACAACATCATACATGCCCATGTCACCAACCTATATGTGAGGGGTTCATCAAACATATACCTTAATCTCAGGGGTTCCCATTACTCTAAACATAAGGAGTGCCATGATCAGATCTATGGAAACTCAAATCTCATCATGAGCATTCGGTACACCAAGTACTACTACTTCCCCTATTAGGTCTAGGAACCCTAGGTTCACCGTTCTAATGTCCAACTGCATGCTCAACCCTATAACCACATACCAAGCATGTACAAGGTACAACATGCACTTCCTATTATCATTCCACTTGAATAACACCACAGATTGGAGTCCTCCTCAAGGACAACCAACTAGGTATAAGGCCTCACAACTTGTTACTAAACCTCTTCATGGTCTAAGGAACTCTTCCTCCTATCCCTAAAAGGTAAACACCTATACCATAGGAACATAGGTACCAGTAGTCTCATCCTCTCTCTAGGGTTTGGTTCCTCTAAAGGCAACCAAGATACCATCAGCCTCCAGGGATCGTGCATGAGGCAACCACAACCATCCTCTTAGGTCGCATCATCCTCAACTTCTTAGGGTTTCTCCTAGCCCAGAGTCTAAACTTCCAACCTTCTAGCTCGGGCCCTGCTCTCTCTCTCTCTAGAGCTTAACCCTACAACAACCTTACTACTGGAGGTCCTCTCTCTAAGGTGGATCAATCTCACAAGCGTACACCTACATGGGTGAAACCTATGTTTGCTCAAGATTATCCAAAAGTCATCATGCTTATCTCATAAGCTATCCAACATATTCTCATGGCCATGATTTTTAACCTACTGTCAGCACTACAGATGTACTTTAGGTGCATACTATGTCAGGCTCATATAAGCTCATAGGGTTTCTATATGGTTATCACTAACCTCATTAATGAAGGAGTTATCCTTCACCCTAACATGCACGACCCTTCCCTAGGTTGGGTTGCTAAAGGTACTAGGTCATCCAACCTCACATGGCTCCTATTGTCATGGGTATCCAAACCAAATGCATGTCCACCCACACACCTGGTCTACCATGATATCTATCTCACCATCTCATCCCTCTCTAACCACCACTTAGGGTTAGGGTTAGCATCATCCTCAGAGGATGTGCCAGGTCTCTACCTTTAATGGAGATCTTTGCCTCCAAGACCAACTCTCTACTCGTCCTCTTGACCAGAGGGTCTAACCTCAGGTCTCTCCTGAGAACATGACAACACATGTCATATGACCTAAGCATGCAGTTGTTCTTTAGTTTACACTTAAAATATTAAGCTTATGTCCATGACATCTTATTTACATGCTTTTTATTAATTTTGGTGGAGGATTTCATAACCTTAGCACGCATACCCTGACCTCAGGAAGGTTAGGAAGAGAGAGAAAAATCCTAAACCTCTGAATCATAACATAATTAGGGTTGAGAAGGGACGAAAATAGATGAGAGAGTCTTAAAGGTATCTTATTTTGAGTCAGATCCTAAGGCATTCGCCAGACAGTCACACAGATTTGGGAGTCCTCATGACTGACTAGTGGGGTGGAGGAAAATATTTCCAGCCCCCAGACCATGATCCTTTTCTAGACACCTCCTTCATCGGAAAATCCTCTAATAACTCCCTTGTGTTGTAAAGAGTTTGTAAAATTTAATAATTATTAGAGATTAAATGAGGAACCAATGCTTTGATACCAAATGTAATGACCCCTCCGCCCGGTAACCCCCAATTATGGGAGACCAAGAGGTCAGAGCCATTAACCCAATTTCCCAGATCAAAGGTTCAACAAATAATCAGTAATAATTATTAAATTCTACCATGACTATACTGAAAGCTGGAATAAAACAAAACATTGTGTACCTTTTAAAAACGTTGGATATCTGACTTCTATCCACCTCTGGACTCCATTCTAACTAATCCTCCTTACACAATATTTCTTAATTTCACAATATGCCACTTTACTATTTTCCCTTTTATATTTGTACCTAAAATGCCGACAAACAAAATGTCAGTCAGCATAAATGAATATGACGGTATGTGGGGATAAACAAAATATTACACGTAAGGCTAACAACCAATTAATCACAATCAAGGTAATTAACAATTCAATTTACATTTTCAATGTGTCAATCTCTACCGCTTTTTCCCTAACCCTGGAATACCCCCATTAGGGTTTCTCTTTTTCCATTGACTTAAGGCCACCTTCTCCATCCTGAGCTTGGTGCCTGAGGTCACCTCTCATGGTGCCCATTAGTCATGCAATAAAGGCCACCTTCTCTATCCTAAGCTTGGTGTATGGGGTCACCTCTCATGGTGCCCATGGGTCTTCCCTCTTGGGCTTGACCTCATTGCCTCATCCATCACGGTGGCATGTAGGTGTGAGAATACACACTTATATCATAATTGTGCTAATCATACTGACTTTATGATTTGCAAGTATGAACATCCAAACTGATAGGTTGCATTGAATGCGATCAATCATCTGGAAAACCTTCGGGAAACTAATGTGATTAACCATAATTAACCACATCCCTGATCTAGAGAAACTTGATGTCCAAGCAACAATGATAAAGAACAATCAAACAAGCAATCAACAATATCTTGAAATTAAGGAAATACATCCAAGTGTTATAGTTTATCGAAAACATTCTCAAGATAGACTTGGATTCCATCTTAGGCTTTCTAGGCCACTTTAGGGTTTCGTTAAGGTTTTAGCCTCCATAATACTTTTATCACATTTAATGCTCTCTTAGTTCACAAACCCTAAGTACTAAATTAAGGGTATTCATCCAAAATTAGGAACTTTTTTACTCAAAATAGCTTAGAACCATCAAATCTCAACTTTATACATGAATTTGGCCAATTACAGACATTAAGAAACATAATTACTAACATTAGGGTTTCAAGACCCATTAAAGCTTATTTATGTACATGGAACCCTAAATTAATCAAACTATGCATAAAGATTATCCTTTTGGATCTAATGTTCCCTTTTTATACTCAACAAGTGAACATCAACTTTAAACATCCAAATAACCCTTCCCAAACCATTAATCATCATAGATTAGGGTTTCTTGATCATTAATGCATTAAAGTTGATAACTTCAACTACTTTTCAGATTGCAAGTGGAATTATGATCTAAATCTATTTTGATTTGATTCCTTGCATTTTTATGAGCAAAATACATATATTATTTGCACCATTTTGATCTACCAATCATCTTCTACAAATTTTGCAAGGTAAGGATAATTGGGCCAATCAAAGTCCGCCACGTCACCTTTATATCATGTTATTAACTTGTCGATGAACAACTCAATCTAGGGAGAAATGACTTACCTGTCCTTGGGTCTTGAGTACTAGGATAGGGGCATAAGAGTCTTTTGACTCAATCCTTCTTCTTCCTCGTTTGGGGCGCGACTCAGGCTAGATGCCCGGTCGTGTTCTTACATCATGAGGCACCGATACCCACCACGGAAAGGTTGGTGGTGCCGACCGCCGGCTTGATTCCCTCACACCGCCCAGGTCATCCCCTCCAGATCTGCCTCCCCCTTCCTCTGACCAGGTTGACAGAGGTTACAAACCTCTGCTGGTCCTGCTGTTGAGCACCCTAATGTCTACACAGCTGTCAGCAGAGCCTGACCCACGACGGTTAAGAACCTTGAGTTGGTTGGGTTCTCCTCCTCTTGCCTTGCCGCCCCATGACCTCACTCTACATCTGTTTTGTTCTTTAGTTGATAGGGTCCGACCAAGACCCCCATGATCATCACAACCTATGATGGCTAGGACCGGCAAGTATCCTCTTGTCCTGGTTAGCTCCGGTGAGCGCCAGAAGGATGAGGAACCCAAGAAACCGCTGCTTCATGCTCCTCCGCATCCCACCTTTTCACCAGCGGCAACCCTAACATGTCTTTTATCCTCCCTATAGAACCATGGTGACCGTGGAAGGGGTGCATCACGACGGCCATCTAGGGATGTATCTGTCTGCGCATCGCCGAGCTGAAGGTCTAAGCCAGGAATGCGGGGAATATGCAAGGGTTATACATGGACAACTAGGAAGGGAGACACATGTCTGGGATCAAAGCAAATCTAGTGCCCCTTATATATACACTTTATGTAACATCCCTGACCTAGGTTATGCTTAAACCTAGATATTTTTCTTAATGACATTGATTATATGCTTATCTTATTTCTTGAAAAGTAATTAAGGCTCAATAGGAACTTATATTTCAATTTTAGTCCTTTTTGAATAATGTTGAAACAATGTGTTGTTAGTTTTGGAACAAAGTGCAAATTACCCAAGTTGAGGGGTTAACTTGCAAATTGTACATGATACAATGTTCCTCAGATGTTTAATCATCATGGGAATGAGTATGATGCAGTAGTATGGCTTCTACAAGCCTGGATGACAAGAAAGAGCCTGTCGAAAAATGTTTGTGCATACAAATCTAGTTTTGGTGTAATGTGCAATTTTCCCAAAATCTAGGGTTCAATATGCAAAATACCACTTCAAGAGGGTCCCTCATGGTTCTTGGCATCATGTAGAGAAAATAAAATGAGAGGGGCGTCTCATTTGTATCATTTTGGAAGAGAGAGAATCTTGATATTAAAATAATCAAGATTTAAGCATAATTGGAACTTTACTGCAATTTAATGCAAAAATAGATATGTTGATTGAAGTACCTTTCAACCAAAATTGTGTTGGTTGAAATCCATATATGTGTACGTCCTTTTTATTTGTAAAGGCAACGAAAATATCTTTAGGAGGTGAAGAACCCCCTCACATTATTATAAGAAAAAGAAATATCCACTCACATATGGATATTATTATAATATGATTTAAGGTGCTTAGTTTATTTTCCTTTAAATCGTGGATAATTGAGAGGAATATGAGGCAAGGAAGATAGAATCATATCTAAGGAAGGGAAGGGAGCAAGTGGCAAGGAAATGGAGGAGATAATCCCTACTTTCTCTCTCTTAAATGAATTTTCAATAAAATTCATATATATTCTCCTTTATCCATGAGTTGAAACGGTAATTTCAAAACCACTTTCACTTCTTACTTGCAAAAACAACCAAGGGAGCTTGGAAACAAGTGGACGACCCCCAACCTATTGGTAAGCTTCTTGACCTTCTTTCACCTTGATTCCATGGTGGAAATCGAAAATCAATGCATTATTTCTTCTTATCTCCAATCCATCTTCAATTCTAGCCATTCTTTTTCACTCAAAGAATAAGGACGATCCTGGGATAGTGAAAGGTGTTTCTTTCACCATTAAAGGCATTAAAGGCATAGAGGTTGAAGATTTGAAGCTCAATTGAAGGTGGGTTATTAACTTGAACCCTTGAACTTTGTTATTGATTCCATATCTTCATCAATTGTGGATTCCTTCTCTATTCCCTAAATTTTATTTGATTGATTGATGCAATCACCATGAAAATCACATAAATCTTTTTTGGTTTATAGCTTGATGATTATGACATCATCATAATCACACACCTCCACAAATATCTATTGCAAACGGTTTCAAAATTTTGGTCCAATCGGTTTCACCAAACTGTTTGCAAACCATTTGGAGGTTTGGGTTCCAAACTGTTTGGAGTGGTTGACCATTTGAGGAAATATGATGTTGTACTTGGATATTGATCCAATGGTTTCAATTGGTTTGATCTTGATGGTTTCAATTGTGAATGATTCCTTAATTGCAAACCTAAATTGGGAATAGTGTTGAATCCTTAAGTATTTGAATCAATTTTTGGGTTGACTAGCCCAAATGGTCTCAAGACCATTTGGAGGTCACCCAAATAGTCTCAAGACTGTTTGGAGGTCAACCAAGACCATTTGGAGGCCTATGGTTGTGTATGATTGGATGGTTGAAGACCCAATGATATCAATTTGAAATATAATCACTAGCTCAATTGATGATCGATTCAATGATGCAAACCCTAATTGAACTTTACAAATTTCAATGATGGGATGGGTTAAACGGTCTTAAGACCGTTTGGAGGTCATCCAAAATACCTCAAGACCGTTTGACACCAGGTCGTGTCATGGTTTGATGATGTTATAATGATTTCAATTGAATTAATTCCACAATGTCAATCATTGATGGTTCTTCAATTTCAATACCCTAATTGATGGTTCCTTGATTATAAACCCTAGTTCAATTGGGTTGAAAACCCTAATTGAAGGTCCAATTGAAGGGTGATTCAATGGTTCAATTGAAGAACAAATCATTAGTCCAATTGATAGATGGTTTAATGATTGAAACCCTGAATTGATAAAGTGTTGAAAGACCTTGTTGGTCCATTCAGTTTTGAGAGGGTTTGGACCAAACGGTCTTATGACCGTTTGAGTCCAAATGGTCTCAAGACCGTTTGGGACCTAATAGTCTCAAGACCGTTTGAGACCAAACAGTCTCAAACCGTTTGGAGACTCAAGTGGTTTCAAGTGTGAATTGTCCATACAGTTTCATTATTGTTTTGCTTAAACAGTTTCAAACCATTTAATGTCTGAGTGACCAAGACCGTTTGGGGTCTAATTGACCAAGACCATTTGAGGATTCAATTGGTCAAATCTTTTGGAAACCTAAGGTGACTAAAGGTCAATTAACTAATTGATTATTAATGATGTAAATCAAAGGTGATTACAATGGTTGTACCTTTGAGGTACTAGGGTAATTAGTACCTTTTTGAGTGGTTAACTCTTGATGCTTATGAAAGCAATGATTTAATATGTTGTGACAACCCTTCATTCAAGTTGATTGGACATAATCTAATTAAGATTGAAGTAATTGACATCCTAGAGAGGATGAGAGAAAGAGGAATCCCTACATGAGTGACAATCATGTAATGGTTAAACCTCAACACTTTCAACATGAACATAATAAGTAATCAAGGTATGATCTGTTGTAAAGAGATCATGAAACCTTAATTGAGAAGGTTGATGAAACCCTAATCATGGGTGCGACATGTGAAACCCTAATTAAGGGTGATGTCAAGTGAAAACCATATTCAGGTAACGCTATGTGAAACCTTAATGTATGGTAATGTTATGTGAAACCCTGATATATGAGGATGTTATGTGAAACCCTAATGTAGGGTAATGTTATGTGAAACCCTGATATATGAGGATGTTATGTGAAACCCTAATATAGGGTAATGTTATGTGAAACCCATATTTATGGGAGATGCTATGTGAACCTTAATTTATAAACATGGAAAATCTTATTCCTAATAATGGAATAGTAGTTAATATATTGACAAGTGTAACACCTAAAGAGGTTGATAATGGATATCCTTATATCAATAGTTCCTAACTCAAAGATGAGTCCATATTATTAGAAATGGTTGTATTTTCTAAATAAGTGGCTTATGACCAATACATTACATGATAAATGTGATGAACTGGTGCATAAAGTATTAGGATGGGAAATACCCTAATACAAGCTAAGTGGATGAACTTAAGGAAGATAAAGGTGATGAGGGAAGTGATATGTCAAGATATGATACATATCACATCCAGCACCTTAAGACTTGATATACCTTGATGTATTTTAAATCCAATATATTTTGATGAGTGACACATGAAGTGTGTCATGTCAGTTGTTACATTGAGATATAATGCACTTTGATAAGTGTAGGCTAACATGCCTTATGAAAAGGTAAATCTGAATCAATAAACTATGATGCAATCATATTCTGGTAATGATGAGAGAGAAACTCATACTTTGTGTTGATAAATCATTTAATGATGAATGATGAGAATAAATAAGTATGATTGAATCTTATACTATCAATGTTGACTCTTAGCTGAGTGAAGCAATGAAATAGGACTTGATCATTAATAATATGATCTTGAGAACCTAAATTGCTATTTATGGAAAACCCTAATGGAGGGTGATGATATGCAAGAGAAATCCTAACCCTAAAAAGGGAACGATGATATTACTTTGTGTTGCATGGTGCTGATATGAAAGCATTATAACTGATATGATGAAGTACTAATCATGCAAGTATGTTGAGATGATAAGCATAGCCATGTATGAGCTATGATGCTCTTATATTGAAAATGTTTTATAGGCCTTATAATCCTTCATATGTTTTGTTGCTTAGTGAGACGTAATCTGAAATTAATGAGCCCTGTGAGCCATATGATGTTTTAGTTATTGAAAATTGTTTATGGGCTTCATAAGCCATAATATGCCTTGTTGCCTATTAAGAGGTAACAAGAGGTGAATTAAGCTTTGTGTGTTATGTGGAATGCATATGTAGTAAGAATCATGTTTACCTTGGTCAAAATAACCTGAAGGTATTAAGTTATCTATTATGTGGTAACAAGTATTCTATGATGAACTAAGGGTTTGAATACCCATATTCTATATACATGATGATGAACTTGTTAAGGAATGTAAATGTACTTGATGAGATGATGGATTAAGATCCCAATACTTTGTTAGAAGAGTATGTCTATAGGCCATGACTCCACAAAACAATGTCAGGCATTAGCTGCGTGTTCTAAGCCTGAAGAGAGTATATGCTACAACTATAACTCTATAGTACAGATGTGAATATACCATGACAAGCTAATTGCAGTTTGATACATGATGTGAAAAATATAATCAGCCATGTAGTGTGTTTGCATGATGTTGAAGCATGAGAAACATTGGTTGATATTATCCTACTTAATATAGAGGATGAATGTTATACATGTTATTCACATTCCTTATTGGATAAGTGATATGCTGCTCTATCAGGTTACAACTGCAATGCTTTAGACAAGATTAATGTCCTAATCTGTTAGACAATAAATTAGCTGTTGTTAAACAATTATGATTCCTCTGTTTAGATTTATCTTAATAAACTACAATAATAATGTTTCTGGCAGAGAGTTATATCTCTTTCTGGGGCAATTTACAATTGTCTCACCCCTGTGGGAACCACATTTTTAGGTGGACGCGGACGAAGAGGTAGGAATCCTTCAGTAGGTGAAGGACAACAACAGGAGCAACAAGGATAGCATTGAATTCTCAGGTAGAGACACTGGCTGATATGTCTTGTATAGATGTACATAGAGTCCTATGTGTCGTCTCTGTAATCTCAGGTCCTTGGAGTAATAGTTAGTGCTTTTGAGATTTTGGCTTAGTGCTTCGAGATTTTATACTGTCTGTGTTTAGTTAACAAAGCAGTTGATGCATGTAATTCTTAGAAAAAGATGATACAGGACATGTACTTGTGAACTAGTATGTAATTAAGTTACTCCAGGTCTTTATGAAAGAGTTTTCCTATGTGTGGACCTCTTTGTAAAATGGTTTTGTATTTTTAGTGATTTTCAGTAATCTGCTGCTTAGTGATCGCTTCCGCTAAGTTAATAATGTTTTATTCGAATGATGTGTGACAATTTAGTGGTATCAGAGCACTAGGTTCATTCAGTCTACAGAGACATAGGACTAAGATGTTGAGTCTGTTCTAGTGTCTTCCGGTTATCTAATAGTGACTTCTGCTCATATAGGAGGAGAAGAAAAACTTGAAGATGTATGGAACACACGAAGAACACATTGCTGATAGTAGTGTTGCTGCACCGGGAGGAGGTGCAAGGGACCAGAATAGGGATGAACCAGAACCTGAACATCCCCATTATAACCCAGCCATGATAGAGAATCCCGCCTTCCATACCCTATTTAGCTAGTTTATGGCAACATTGACACACATGGTAGATAGGATGCCACCACCTGCACCTAGGGCACCAACCCACAATGAGGGATATGGAGCCGACAACACTCTTGAGAGACTTTGCCGGGTTGGAGCCAAAGATTATGCTGGTACACCTGACCCAGTAGATGTTGATTTGTGGCTGACGGAGTTGGAGAAGGCTTTCAGGAACCTTGATGTTCCTGAAGTTGAGAAGGTAAGACATGCAGTGTACGTCCTAAAAGGGAGTGTAGGTCATTGGTGGATTATAGAAGAAGATAAGAGGCCAGGTGAAGAAATTGGATGGGAGGTATTCCGATGAGAGTTCGTCAGTAAATACTTCCCTAAGACATATCTAGACGAGAAGATCTCTCAATTTGAGAGGATCAGACAAGGACAGATGAACATTAGCGAGTATGAAGCTATGTTCATGGAGATATTATGGTTTTGTCCGCATATGGCGGTTAATGATGAGGAAAGAATTCAACATTTTGAGAAGGGGTTGAACACTAAACTGACCACTCCTGTGTCTGCTTTAGAGAACAGGGAGAGGTTTGCCACTTTTGTGGAGTCGGTAAGGAGGATAGAAAGGTCTAAAATAGAGAAACGACAGACCAGTGGTAAGAAGGTACACACTCAGTTCCAAGGACAAAAATCTGAAAGTTTTAAGAAGCCAAGATTTTCTACATCGGCAGCACCATCGAGATTCAATACCCAGATGCAATGGACGTCAAGTAGGGGTAGGGATTGTAGTTTTGCTCCAAGTAGAGCCCCTAGCATAGCATCAAAATCAGTGACTAGATCTCACAGACCCTATTTTGTGACTAGGGTTTGTTACCAGTGTAGACAACCAGGACATCCAATAAAGGATTGTCCAGATGGGAATACAATGGTGACTCAACCCCAAAGGCAGAGTTAGCAAGGATCAAAAAGGAGGCAGATTTCTAGTAACAATAGAGGATGTGGACAAGCGTCCCAAGCTAGTTCATCAACACCTAATAATCAAGCACCGGGTCAACAACCAGCAACTACGAGGATCTATGCAATGAATCAATCTGATGCAATAGTCAACCTTCGGGTTGTGACAAGTCTGATGAAATAGATTCATTTTGATATTTCATTTCATGATTCTATGTGTTAAAAATAAGAAAGTAGTTGTTTTTGAACTCTCTCTGACTAGTCCTATAAGGACACAAGGGAGATGAGAACTTACATTTTACTCAGTATTCCTTAAAATGCTTTATTATCTCTCTTATGTATGTGCTAAAAGATGAGATATAGAAGTGATGCCTGAAGAAAATATGGGAATGAAAAATCCTATGTGTATAATGATATAAAAAGTGAGGAACATGATGGAAAATAAAGTGCATACTACCTAATCTCAATACTTGTATACCCTTGCCAGGTATATGAATATTGGAGATAGGGAAAGTATGGAACTCTTATATTGTTATCTTTCTTATTACTCTGATCAAGTAGTCATTCTCAAACAATCTAGTGAGTATAATGAAATTACATAAGAAAGTGCTAAGTGAACTTTCCTAATTACATAGGAAGTGCTAAGTGAACTTTCCTAATTACATAGGAAGTGATAAGTGAACTTTCTAAATTACATAAGGAAGTGCTAAGTGAACTTTCCTAATTACATAAGGAAGTGCTAAGTGAACTTTCCTAATTATATAGGAAGTGCTAAGTGAACTTTCCTAATTACATAAGGAAGTGCTAAGTGAACTTTCCTAATTACATAAGGAAGTGCTACGTGAACTTTCGTAATTACATAGGAAGTGCTAAGTGAACTTTCCTAATTACATAAGGAAGTGCTAAGTGAACTTTCCTAATTACATAGGAAGTGCTAAGTGAACTTTCCTAATTACATAGGAAGTGCTAAGTGAACTTTCCTAATTACATAGGAAGTGCTAAGTGAACTTTCCTAATTAGATAAGGAAGTTCTGAGTGAACTTTCCTAATTACATAGGAAGTGCTAAGTGAACCTTCCTAATTACATAGGAAGTGCTAAGTGAACTTTCATAATTACATAAGGAAGTGCTAAGTGAACTTTCCTAATTACATAGGAAGTGCTAAGTGAACTTTCCTAATTACATAAGGAAGTGCTAAGTGAATTTTCCTAATTACATAGGAAGTGCTAAGTGAACTTTTCCAATTACATAGGAAGTGCTAAGTGAACTTTCCCAATTATATAGGAAGTGCTAAGTGAACTTTCCCAAACAAATAAAGGATTGTTGAGTGCATTACCTCTGTTAAATATATATGTTTCCCCTTTGATAAACAACCTTGGGTAATGATAGGGGTATGTTCCTTTATGTTTCTTCCTTTCATTAAACATGGCAATCAAGTAAGTATCATGACATTTGATGTACATGGATTAGAAATAATCCGTTGATGGATACTTAGAAAAGTATCAGTTGGCTTTGAACTTTGTGTGGTTTAAAGATCTATGATATCTCCCTGACACTAAGATGTTATGTGGAGATTTTATGGTATGATAAATGAATAAAATATGTTTCTCCTTTTCCTGGGATTTTGGGGACGAAATCCTTGTTAGGGGTTTATAATTTGTAACATCCGTGACTTGGGTTATGCTGAAACCTAGATATTTTGCTTAATGAAGTTGATTATATGCTTATCTTATTTCTTGAAAAGTAATTAAGGCTCAAGAGGAACTTATGTTTCAATTTTAGTCCTTTTTTGAAAAATGTTGAAACAATGCGTTGTTAGTTTTGGACTAAAGTGCAAATTACCGAAGTTGAGGGGTTAACTTGCAAATTGTACATGATATAATGTTTCTCAGATGTTGAAGCATCATGTGAATGAGTATGATGTAGTAGTATGGCTTCTACAAGCCTAAATGACAAGAAAGAGTTTGTTGAGTAATGTTTGTGCATTAAAACCTAGTTTTGGTGTAATGTGCAATTTACCCAAAATCTAGGGTTAAATATGCAAAATACCACTTCAAGAGGGTCCCTCATGGTTCTTGGAATCATGTAAAGAAAATAAAATGCAAGGGTCATCTCATTATTTTCATTTTGGAAGAGAGAGATCTTGATATTAAAATAATCAAGATTTAAGCATAATTGGAACTTTACTTCAATTTAATGCAAAAATAAATATGTTAATTGAAGTACCTTTCAACCAAAAATGTGTTGGTTGAAATCCATATATGTGGACGTCCTTGTGCTTTGTAAAGGCAACGAAAATATCTCAAGGAGGTGAAGAACCCACTCACATTATTATAAGAAAAAGAAATATCCACTCCCATATATATGGATATTATTATAATATGATTTAAGGTGCTTAGTTTGTTTTCTTTAAATCGTGGATAATTAAGAGGAATATGAGTCAAGGAAGATAGCCCCATACATACGGAAGGGAAGGGAGAAAGTGGCAAGGAAATGGAGGAGATAATCCCTACTTTCTCTCTCTTAAATGAATTTTCAATAAAATTCATATATATGCTCCTTTATCCATGCGTTGAAAGGGTAATTTCGAAGCCACTTTCACTTCTTGCTTGCAAAAACGACCAAGGGAGCTTGGAGCAATAGGAGGATGACCCCCAACCAGTTGGTAAGCTTCTTGACCTTCTTTCACCTTGATTCCATGGTGGAAATCGAAAATCAATGCATGATTTCTTCTTATCTCCAATCCATCTTCAATTCTAGCCATTCCTTTTCACTCAAAGCTTAAGGACGAGCCTGGGATAGTGTAAGGTGTTTCTTTAACCATTAAAGACGCGGAGGTTGAAGCTTTGAAGCTCAATTGAAGGCGGGTTATATAACTTGAACCCTTGAACTTTGTTATTGATTCCATATCTTCATCAATTGTTGATTCCTTCTCTATTCCCGAAATTTTATTTGAATGATTGATGCAATCACCATGAAAATCACAACAAGCTTCGTGGGTTTATAGCTTGATGATGATGAAATCATCATAAGCACACACATCCACAAATATCTATTGCAAACGGTTTCAAAATTTTGGTCCAATCGGTTTCACCAAAACGTTTGGTGACCAAACGGTTTAAAAACCCTTTGGAGGTTTGGGTTCCTAACCGTTTGGAGTGGTTGGCCATTTGAAATGGTTGACCATTTGAGTAAATATGATGTTGTACTTGGATATTGATCCAATGGTTTCAATTGGTTTGATCTTGATGGTTTCAATTGTGAATGATTCCTTAATTGCAAACCTAAATCGGGTTTAGTGTTGAATCCTTAAGTATTTGAATCAATTTTTGGGTTGACTAGCCCAAATGGTCTCAAGACCATTTGGAGGTCACCCAAATAGTCTCAAGACTGTTTGGAGGTCAACCAAGACCATTTGGAGGCCTATGGTTGTGTATGATTGGATGGTTGAAGACCCAATCATATCAATTTGAAATATAATCACTAGCTCAATTGATGATCGATTCAATGATGCAAACCCTAATTGAACTTTACAAATTTCAATGATGGGATGGGTTAAACGGTCTCAAGACCATTTGTATGTCATCCAAAAGACCTCAAGACCGTTTTATGCCAGGTCGTGTCATGGTTTGATGATGATCCAATGATTTCAATTGAATTAATTCCACAATGTCAATCATGGATGGTTCTTCGATTTCAATACCCTAATTGATGGTTCCTTGATTATAAACCCTAGTTCAATTGGGTTCAAAACCTTAATTGAAGGTCCAATTGAAGGGTGATTCAATGGTTCAATTGAAGAACAAATCAATAGTCAAATTGATAGATGGTTTAATGATTGAAACCCTGAATTGATAAAGTGTTGAAAGACCTTGTTGGTCCATTCGGTTTTGAGAGGGTTTGGACCAAACAGTCTTAAGACCATTTGAGTCCAAACGGTCTCAAGACTGTTTGGGACCGAACGGTCTCAAATCGTTTGGAGACCCAAGTGTTTTCAAGTGTGAATTGTCCATACGGTTTCATTATTGTTTTTCTTAAACGGTTTCAAACCATTCAATGTCTTAGTGACCAAGACCATTTGGGGTCTAAGTGACCAAGACCATTTGAGGATTCAATTGGTCAAATCATTTGGACACCTAAGGTGACTAAAGGTCAATTAACTAATTGATCATTAATGATGTAAATCAAAGGTGATTACACTGGTTGTACCATTGAGGTACTAGGGTAATCAATACCTTTTTGAGTGGTTAACTCTTGATGCTTATGAAAGTAATGCTTTGATATGTTGTGACAACCCTTCATTCAAGTTGATTGGACCTAATCTAATTAAGATTGCAGTAATTGACATCCCATAGAGGATGAGAGAAAGAGGAATCCCTACATGAGTGACAATCATGTAATGGTTAAACCTCAACACTTTCAACATGAACATAATAAGTAATCAGGGTATGATCATTTGTAAAGAGATCATGAAACCTTAATTGAGAAGGTTGATGAAACCCTAATCAAGGGTGTGACATGTGAAACCCTAATTAAGGGTGATGTCAAGTGAAAACCTAATTTTAGGTAATGCTATGTGAAACCCTAATGTAGGGTAATGTTATGTGAAACCCTGATATATGAGGATGTTATGTGAAACCCTAATGTAGGGTAATGTTATGTGAAACCCATATTTATGGGAGATGGTATGTGAACCTTAATTTATAAACATGGAAAATCCTATTCCTAATAATGGAATAGTAATTAATATATTGACAAGTGTAACACCTAAAGAGGTTGATAATGGAAATCCTTATATCAATAGCTCCTAACTCAAAGATGAGTCCATATCATTAGCAATGGTTGTATTTTCTAAATAAGTGGCTTATGACCAATACATTACATGATAAATGTGATGAACTGGTGCATAAAGTATTAGGATGGGAATTACCCTAATACAAGCTAAGTGGATGAACTTAAGTAAAATTAAGGTAATGAGGGAAGTGATATATCAAGATATGATACATCTCACATCCAACACCTTAAGATTTGATATACCTTGATGTATTTTAAATCAAATATATTTGGATGAGTGACACATGAAGTGTGTCATGTCAGTTGTTACATTGAGATGTAATGCACTTTGATAAGTGTAGGCTAACATGCCTTATGAAAAGGTAAATCCAAATCAATAAACTATGATGCAATCATATTCTGGTAATGATGAGAGAGAAACTCATACTTCGTGTTGATAATTCAATTAATGATGAATGATGAGAATAAGTAAGTATGATTGAATACATATATTATCAATGTGGACTCTTTGCTGAGTGAAGCAATGAAATAGAACTTGATCATTAATAATATGATCTTTAGACCCTAAATGGCTATTTATGGGAAACCCTAATGGAGGGTGATGATATGCAAGAGAAATCCTAACCCTAAAAAGGGAATGATGATATTACTTTGTGTTTCATGGTGGTGATATGAAAGCATTATAACTATTGTCATGAAGTACTAATCATGTAGGTATGTTTTGTTGCTTGGTGAGTGGTAATCTGAAATTAATGAGCCCTGTGTGCCATATGATGTTTTAATTATTGAAAATTATTTATGGGCTTCATAATCCATAATATGCCTTGTTTCCTATTAAGAGGTAACAAGAGGTGAATTAAGCTTTGTGTGTTATGTGGAATGCTTATGTAGTAAGAATCATGCTTACCTTGGTCAAAATGACCTGAAGGTATTAAGTTACCTGTTATGTGGTAACAAGTATTCTATGATGAACTAAGGGTTTGAATACGCATATTCTATATATATATATATATGATGATGAACTTGTTAATGAATGGAAATGTACTTGATGAGATGAGGGATTAAGATCCCAATACTTTGTTAGAAGAGTATGGCTATAGGCCATGACTCCACAAAACAATGCCAGACATTAGCTGCGTGTTCTAAGCCTGAAGAGAGTATATGCTGCAGTTATAACTCTATAGTAAAGATGTCAATATACCATGACAAGCTAATTGCAGTTTGATACATGATGTGAAAAATATAATCAGCTGTGTAGTTTATTTGCGTGATGCTGAAGTATGAGAAACATTGGTTGATATTATCCTGCTTAATATAGCGGATGAATGTTATACTTGTTATTCACATTCCTTATTGGATAAGTGATATGCTGCTCTATCAGGTTACAGCTGCAATGCTTTAGACAAGATTAATGTCCTAATATGTTAGACAATAAATTAACTGTTGTTAAACAATTATGATTCCTCTATTCAGATTTATCTTAATAAACTGCAATATAAATGTTTCTGGTAGAGAGTTGTATCTCTCGCTGGGGCAATTTACAATTGTCTCACCCCCATGGGATCCACATTTTTAGGTGGAGGTGGATGAAGAGGCAGAAATCCTTCAGTATGTGAAGGAAAACAATAGCAGCAGTAGGGACAGCAGTGAATTCTCAGGTGGAGACACTGGCTGATATGTCTTGTATAGATGTACATAGAGTCCTATGTGTCGTCTCTGTACTCTCAGGTCCTCGGAGTAATAGTTAGTGCTTTTGAGATTTTGGCTTAGTGCTTTTAGATTTTATACTGTATGTGTTTAGTTAATAGAGCAGTTGATGCATGTAATTCTCAGAAAAAGATGATACAAGACATGTACTTGTGAACTAGTATGTAATTAAGTTACTCTGGTTCTTTATGAAAGAGTTTTCCTATGTGTGGACCTCTTTGTAAAATGGTTTTAATTTTTAGTGATTTTTGGTAATCTGTTACTTAGTGAACACTTCTGCTAAGTTAATAACATTTTATTCGAACGATGTGTGACACTTTAGAAGGAACCCTAATAGTCCTCACGTAAGGGGAAAAAATGTAGAGCGAGAGACACCGAGAGAAAGGCATGGGTTTTCCTTCATGCACATCCTGGTTAGACATGGAAAATAGATCAAGTTTCCATATGTGATTGCTAAAGACTAAATGCAAGGGCTTGAATTAAACCCATTCCTTTATCCTTTCTATATAGCCCCATAGTCTTCATAGGAAACCCATACTTCAATTTTTAAAACATAGTCTCGACAACTTTAACCAAAAAGGGAATTTTATCAAATCCCGATCAAACCTCTTGCAACCTGGACTTCTGTGCTCCTAGTCCTTGTGGGACCAGGACTCAACCCAAGTTGGGGATCGTTGATCCAACGGTCATGAGAATGTGCCTACTAAACAAAATTCGGGATTTTAGTCCCAAATAAATTGTGACATATTTTTCTTTCCACTTTAATCAAGATAACTTTCAAAATCCATATCTCCTTAATCGAGTATCCTTTTTCAACCAAATTTTAAAGGAATCCTTGGATCGATATTATATATTCTTGTACAAAATTTGAGTCTCAAGTTCCAAAGGAAAAGGGAATTATCTTAATGTGCAAGTTATCTTTTAATAAGGCATATTTTAAGCATATCTTCTCTCTCTTAATCTTTTATTTTCTTTATTTTGATTCCTTTTCCTTTTTATTTGGACATTTCTTCTTTTCTTCTCTTTTATATCCATTATTTTATTAATCTAATAATAGAAATTATGAAATTCCTATCAAAAGGGAGATTTGCAAAGAAATCCATCTTTTGAAACAAAGCATACAACCTTTTCAATTAAGACCATATTCACAAAATCTTTACAATTCAATTATGAAAACATATGCAAAATTGAGGTTGTAACAAATGTTCTCTTTGCAGATAGCCTACATCACAATTTAATAGTTGTTAGTAAATTATGTGATAATGGTTACCTTGTGCTATATACTTCTTTTGAATGCTTGCTCCTATATTCCCTCACTTACAATGTCATATATAAGGGATCCAGGAATGATAATCTTTATGTAATTGTGTTAGAATGTATTAAGATTGCGGTTGGTAGATGCCTAGTAGTCAAATCAAATGATCTTTCTCTTTGGCATCGTTGACTAGGTCATATAAATATGCATCAATTGAATAAGTTGAGATAAAAGGACTTGGTTAAGGGACTTCCCAAATTGAATTTTGAAAAGGATGAGGAATTCCAACCTTGTACCTGAGAAAAGAAAACAAAGTCCTCCTTCAAATCCAAAGGAGTCCTTAGTACCAAGAGAGGTCTTGAACTTCTCCATATTGATCTATTTGGACCTATGTGAATTCAACCGCTTCGTGGTTCCAAGTATTGTCTTATTATTGTTGATGATTTCTCTTGATATACTTGGACCTTCTTTCTTGTTTCTATGAGCGATACACTTGATGTTTTATCTAGTTTTGAAAATGAGTAGAAAACGTAGCTTCTTTCCGCATTGTTTATATTCATAGTGATCATGGGGGAGAATTTGAAAATGATCATTTTGAATGTTTTTGTGAAGAGTATGGTTATGCACATTACTTTTCTTCACCTCTAACACCTCAACAAAATGGGGTTGTAGAGAGAAAAAGCATATCACTAGAGGAAATGGCTAGGACCATGCTTTTAGAGAATGGCACTCCAAAGAAGTTTTGGTCTGAAGCTGTTAGTACTTCATGTTTCGTGCAAATCTGGGTTTTCACACATTGCTCTTTGAAGAAAACCCCCAATGAGCTATGTCATGGTAGGAAGCCTTCCATTAAGTATTTTCACATTTTTAGGTGTCCTTGTTGTTTTGAACACGAAAGATTCTCTTGACAAGTTTGATTTGAAACCATACAAGGCTTTTCTTGTTGGATATATCACTACTAGCAACGCTTATGGATTGTATAATGTTGATCTATCAATAGTAGAATAATCTATTAATGTCAAATTTATTGAGACAAATTGTTCTATTTACAAGGATATTGTTAATGATGATGTAGTAGATGAAGTAATTCATGTCTTGAAAGAACTCAACATCACCCAAAAAGGAAAAGAGTTGGCCACTAAAGAAGAAGAGATATATGAAGAAAAGAAAGATCCAACTCTCTATTTTGCAAAGAATCATCCTAAAGAGCTAATCATAGGTGATCCCTTTGAAAGAGTGAAGAAGCGAGCTTCCTACAACAAAGAACAAGCCAACAACAGTTTCATCTCACAACTCAAGTCAAAGAATATCAAAGAAGTTCTTGGGGATGATGAATGGATCCTAGTTATGTAGGAGGAACTAGAGAAATTTGAAAAGAATAAAGTATGGACTCTTGTTCCAAGACCATGTGATAGAAAGATCATTGTCACCAAGTTGGTCTATCGCAACAAGCTACATGAATGAGGTAAGGTAGTACAAAACAAAGCAAGGTTAGTTGATCAAGGCTATAATCAATAAGAAGGTATAGATTTTGATAAAACATCTGCACCTATAGCTAGACTTGAGTCCATTAGGATGTTTCTTTCTTTTTCAAGTTACATGAACTTCCTTCCATATCAAATGGATGTTAAAAGTGCTTTTTTGAATGGTACAATTGAGGAGGAAGTGTATGCTGCACAACCTATGGGCTTTGAAGATGATAGTTTTCCTAACCATGTTCATCTATTGCAAAAATATATTTATGGTCACAAACAAGAACCTTGAGCTTGGTGTGAGAAACTAAAGAATTTTTTCTTAGATCATGGTTATTTCATGGGCAAAGTAGATTCTACCTTGTTTCTCAAACACACTTCTAACAATTTTCTTATCATTCAAATTTGTTTTGATGATATAATTTTTGGTGGAAGTAATCTTGATATTTTTAAGGAGTTTAGAGATATTATGCAGAGTAAGTTTGATATGAGCATGATGGGTGAGCTTACATTCTTCCTGGGCTTTTGAATCAAGGAAACTA
This sequence comes from Alisma plantago-aquatica, assembly GCA_963693085.1. Lineage (NCBI taxonomy): Eukaryota > Viridiplantae > Streptophyta > Magnoliopsida > Alismatales > Alismataceae > Alisma > Alisma plantago-aquatica. The sequence continues at coordinate 1,248,749,083 of OY856409.1, forward strand.
AAGATGGGAACTTCATCAACCAAGGAAAGTACACAAGTGAGCTACTCAAGTGCTTTGGTATGGAGAACACCAAGATGATGGACACCCCCATGTGAAACACCACCAAATCTAATAGAGATGAAGAAGGTGAGAAAGTGGATGAGAAACTATATAGAGGTATGATTGGAAGTTTACTTTATTTAACTGCCTCTAAACCTAACATAATGTTTAGTGTTAGCTTGTGTGCTCTCTTTCAATCAAGTCCTAAGTAATCACATCTTATAGTTTTTAAGAGGATTTTGAGGTACTTAGCCAATACCCAAAATTTTGGACTATGGTAGTCTAAGTTGAGGGATTTTACTCTTACTTCTTATAGTAATATTAATTATGCAGGATGTTTGATTGATAGAAAGTTCACAAGTGGAACATGCTTCCTCCTAGGACCATGCTTGGTTTATTGGTTTTCCAAGAAACAGAGCACAATGTCTCCATCAATCACCAAGCTAAATACATTAAAGTCACGAGTTGTTGTGCCAAGGTTCTATGGATGAAGAAAATGCTCCAAGACTGTAACATTTATTTTCTTGCTTCTCCTATCTCTTATGAAAATACTAGTGCAATCAATTTATCTTACAATCCTATATTGCATAGTAGAGACAAGAATATAGAGGTTCATCATCATTCTCTTTGTGATCACAATGCCATGAAGGATATTTATATCACGCATGTGGACACAGAAAACTAGTTGGCAGATATTTTTATTGAACCTCTAGATATAGATAAATTTAATTTTATTAGATCTAAACTACTCATTACTGTTGGAAAATATGGTATAGAGAAGGTTGTAGAATTAAAATTTTTATTACCATATTCCCCATAAATGTAGATCGTGTCAATAACTATAATGCAGGAATGATGGTTTATTGAATATACCTGGTCCTGGAGAAAGTTCAATGACAATCCTTATTATTATAGATGTGCAACGTTGAATCCTAGTTGCATTGAGACTCATCTGGTTGTCGCATCTCCTGGTCTGCACCACAGATTGCAGCCACGAATGTCGTCTTCTTCAGTAGCTCCTCTTGTCACAGACTGCTGGTTGATGTTATTCTCCAAGTGGAAAACACCGACTTCCCTCCACTATGGTAATCCACATAGAACTCCTAAAACTCCTATCATCCTACTAGACTAAACAGGAAGGAGTTATCCCTCTTCGTCGGTGTACTAGTCACCGAATTTCTTTCCAACAATGACAAGTCTCAGTTTTTCTGTTACAACCCCAATTTTGGGTTCATTTGCTGAGAAATGTAATTTCTCATATTAAAGATAAATGAACAAATGATGATTAAATGCATGAATTTTATTACAATAGCCTTGATGATTGCTTTGTGGGCTTTATTGGATATTGGGCCCAATAACAAGGAAATTCAATTAGTAAATGAATAATTAAGTTTTTGAGAAAAGAAAGGTGTGGAAACCTCCAGAAGGCAAAAGAATATAATCCAAAGTACGATTTCATGCCTCTTGGGTTCCTTGGGCCCCAAGGAGTCCAAAGTTGTATAGATAATGCAATAAGAAAAGAAAATACCAATTAAGTATTTCCTTGTTAAGAAGGAAATTGAAAATAGTGATAAAATGTGGAAAATATGTGAAAAGAGGTATAGTTGAGTTGTCCTTGGTGAATTTTCATATCCCAAGGATTCCTAATGTTAAAAGGAATTCCAATAGGAAAATAGAAGAGAGATAAAGAGAAATCCTTAAAAAGAGAATTAAAAAGGAAAAGAAATTGATTAGTAAATGGGAAATATGAGAAATTGACTTTCAAAAGAAGATAAAGGCAAATAGATTTTCCCCAATATGGGAATCCATGTCTTTGGGATTTCTTGAGGTCCAAGGGACCCAAAATAACAAGATAATAGAAAAGGGAAAATAAATAACAATTAATTTTGAATAAATTAATGAATAACTTAGGAGAGAAGGAAGCCTTCTCATCCATTGTAATTTGTTTCCAAAAATTGGTACTACAGTGGATAATGCCAAGATAAAGTTTCCTCTAAAGTTTGAGTGAAAAATAATAAATGAGGAGAGATATATTATTTTCCCAAGTTTCCTTGTTAAATACCATTTATAACTCATTTTTAAGAAAATAGATTTAAGGGAGCGATGTTAGTCGTTGGATTCCCCGTGTGGTCCAGGGGATCATGAATCCAAGGGTGGCTGCTCATCTCCTACCCCTATTCATAGAAGGAAACAGAGAGGAAGAGGAATCCAAGTTTCTCACGCTCAGTGCCTTAAATCGATGAACTCATGATTCCATCATCTTCGGGGGACCGATCTGAAGAATCTAGACCCTATTTTTGGGTGCTTTGGTCACCGATTGGGAGAATCCCCAATCCAACAGAACTCCTCTGTCGACCCTATATATAGGGGACTAGTCGTGAGGGCTCTGGTTCATCATCTATCCACCCTAGAACCTTCAGAGAGAGACATGAAACTTGTTGGTGAATTCAATTCGTCAAGCAACCCCAACCTTCCCCTCTGCAACCTGTCTATCTCACCGGAGAAACCGGTGACTGGTTGGCAGAGTAGGAATGGAACCACCACCAATTGGAGGTCTCGTCAGGTTCGTCAGGGAAAGGCAGAACTACCTGGACCAGCGCCATGTGAGCAGGCAGAAAGGATCTCAAAGTCAACCTCATGGTTGACCGGGCCTGGCACTGTGTCGCGAACAAAATCGGGGTGAGCAAAGGTTGAAGAAGCTGCTGTGGGGTTTTACTAGAATACCCCCAACACACGTGAAGAAGACCAGGGACAAAAGAGTAATCGCAGACCTTTTCTCGTGTGAGAGGGCCCAGATGAGGAGGTGAGGTCCGGTTCACTGGACCCTGACCCAGCGTGGAAAAGAATAAAATAAGCCGCAAGGCTGATGTGGCGGCGTCCCATTGGCCAAGAGGGAAATATTTTACAAAAATCGTAGTATAAGATTGGTAACTCCGATTAAGACAAGTAAAATATGAAAAATGATCAGAACAATACGAGGGACACATTAAAAATAGTTTGGGAACCAAAATCGGTATCTTTTTGTAGAAGTATCTAATATGGACAGAAAAGGTATTAATTTATGGGTATTAACCCTAATTGATGATCGAAAATAGATTTAATCTTGCAAGTGTGAAACTTCGAGCATTATTAACTGGTTTAATGATTAATATAGTTAGTGACCTATTTTGATGATGGAATTTCAAGGATTAGGGTTTTGAACCTAATATGATGATGAAAACCCTTACAAACCCTAAGTGATGGAAAAAGGGAGGAAAGAATATAATAACCTGAAAATTAGGGTTTTTGTGATCCAAATTTGATCTTAAGATCTTAATGGAAAATAAACTGAGATGATTAGGGTTTGATGAATATTTTGATAAATATAAAGTAAAAGTGGTAAAAAGGAAGTGAAACCCTAATTATGGTCAAAACCCTAAAAAGGGCTAGTCACCCTAGGGAACGATTAGGCCTATCAGATTTGAATACCATATTCCATGATAGAAATATATTGGATGCCTTTTTCAGGATCAACCTGTGTGTACTTGCTTGATTTCTTGATTGGTTGAGTTATTTCTGCATTCAAGTCTTCTTAACAGGTATGTGGTTAATTATGAATAACTGCCTTAGTTTCCCGAGGATTTTCTGGATGGTTAATCTCATTGAATGCAAAATTATCAGTTTGGATGTTCATACTTGAAAATCATAAAGTCACTATGATTATCAAATTAATAATAGAAGTATGTATTCTCACACCTACATTCCACCCTAATGGATGATGCCAAAGGTCAGGCCCAAATGGGTAGACCGATGGACACCATGAGTGGTGACCCCAGGCACCAAGCTCAGGAATGAGAAGGTGGCTTATGATATTGCATGACTAGTAGGCACCATGAGTGGTGACCCCCAAGAACCAAGCTCGGGATTGAGAAGGTGTCCTTAAGTCATTGGCAAAAGAAACCCTAAGGTGGGTATGCTAGGGTTAGGGCAAAAGTGGTGGAGAATATCATACTGAAAAGCATAAATGGACTTGTTAATTAACTTGAATCTGATAATTAGATTGTTATCCATCTGTGCAAACTTTTGGTTGTCCCCACATACCGGCATTAAAGTGACACACTATGAAATTAAGAAATAAAGTACAAGGAGGATTAGATAGAATAATTAAAGTTCCAGATAGATAGATTTCCAAAGTTTTTCAAAGGTAAGTAAAGTTTTAATTTTATACCTAGTTTCCAATTTAGTTGGTAAAATTTATTAGTTGTTATTGATTATTTGTCAAACCTTTGATCCGGGTTATTAGATAATGGCTCTGATCTCTTGGTCTCCCTTAAGTGGGGGTTACCGGGAGACAGGGTCATTACAATTGGTATCAGAGCATAGGTTCCGCATCTAATCATTAATAATTAGTAAATTTTACAAATTCCATAAAAATGAGGGAGTTATTAGAGGATTGTCTGAAAGACTGAGGTGTCTAGAAAAGGATCATGTCCGGGGGTTGCAATATTTTCTTCCACACCGCTAGTCAGAATACGAGGACTCTTGGATTGTGTGACTGCCTGGGCGATGTCTTAGGATATGACTCAAAATAAGATACCTTTAGGACTCTCTCATCTTGTTCATTCCTTCTCAACTCAAATTTTGTTAAGGACCTTAAGGATTAGGGTTTCCTCTCTTTTCCTCACTCTTTTGAGGTATGGGTAAGGTTAATAAGGTCTAAGGAATCCTCCACCAAATTTATGAAAAGCATGTAAATAAGATGTCATGGACACAAGCTTAATATATTAAGCACAAACTAAAGAATATATACATGCTTAGGTCGTATGACACGAGTTGTCATTACCCTCAGGAGAGACCTGAGGATAGACCTCCTTATCAGGGGGATGAGTAGAGAGAGTTAGTCTTAAAAGTAGAGACCTATCACATCCTCTGAGGATGATGTTAACCCTAACCCTAAGTGAAGGTTAGAAATGACATGATGAGTTAGATGTCATGGTAGACTAGGTGTTTGGATGGACATGTATGGGATGCCATACGAGCCATGAGAGATTAGATGACCTAGTACCTTTGGCGACCCAACCCTGGAAAGGGTCGTGCATGTTAGAGTGAAAGATAGCTCCTTCATTGATGAGGTTAGTGAAGAACCTATAGAACCCTATGGGCTTGTGCAAGTAGGGTATAGCTTGAACCCAAAGTACATCAGTAGTACGAGCAGTAAGTTAAAACTGAGGCCAGAAGGAAAGGATGGATGGCTTATGAGATAAGCATAAGGAGCTATGGATAATCATGAGCAAACATAAGTATGAGCATAGGCTTCACCGCATAGAGGTATGCCTGTGAGCTTGATCCTTCATGGAGAGATGACCTCTAGTAGTATGGCTGGAGGTGGAGTTAGCTTTAGAAAGAGAAAGAAGGAACCAAGCAAGAAGGTTGGAAACCTAAAACCCCAAGATTTGAGGAACAATGTGGAGTCAAGAATGAGGCGACCTAAGTGGATGATAGTGGTTGCCTCATGCATGATCCCTGGAGGCTGATGATATCTTGGTTGCCTTTAGAGGAACCAAACCCTAGAGAGAGGATGATGCTTCGGGTACCTATGTGCCTGTGGTGTAGGTGTTTACCTTTTGAGATAGGAAGAAGAGTTCCTTAGACCTAGAGAGGTTTGGTAACAGGTTGTAAGGCCTTGTAACTTGTTGGTTGTCCTTGAGGAGGACTCAACCCTGATGTGTTGCTCGAGTAGAAGGATCATGGAAGTACATGACGTACCTTGGACATGCTTATTTCATGACTAAGAGATTGAGCATGTAGTTGGACACCCAAAAGTGAACCTAGGGTTCCTAGGCCTAAGAGGGGAAGTAGTGTACTTGATACTCATGATGGAATTTGAAGCCTCTATAGTTTCAGGCATGGTACTCCTCATGTGTAGAGATATAGGAAACCCCCTTTAGTTAAGGGTATGTTTGATGAACCCCTCACAACTAAGTTGATCTAATGATGAGGAAAGAGAACAAGTATGACCTAGCATGGTTTAATAGGTGGTCTTCTTGTGTCTTAGCAACTACTGGGTTAGGCATGCTCATGTGAATGTAAACCCTAGGGACAATTGTGACCTTGTTGTCAATAGTTGTTGTTTCCTCCCATCCTGGGAGAGGGACCCTTTTATTGGGTGTATATCAGTTTTGTTGGTTTTGAGGTAACCTAAATAGGTCTCATAGGATCTTAAGAAGCTAAGTGAAAAGTACATGGTATAAGAATGAACATGTAGACCCATAAATATCCATCTCTAAGTGCATGTGGATGTGTTACCATGTAGGTAACCAGTATGGGGCCTGACCAAGGAAGGCAGGTCACCATGACCCCTATGAAGGGATGAAAGTTGGCCCATGAATGCAGAGAGAGATGATGAAGGCTTGGGTAAGGTTCTAAGTTGAACATGTACTATAACAAAATCCTAAGTCTATCCTAGGGTCATGTAGGGATAAGACCGTTAGAAGTAGGAGTTGCCTAATTCCCTAGTTGCACATGACCATAGGGTCAGGAGGTAACAACTATCATTGTCTAAGGGCCATGGGTTAGGAGATTGATCACCTTTATGATCTAATGGGACCCAAAGGGTAGATTAGTAGGGCACTCTCTGGATGCATAAGGGAAGAGGGATGACCCCAAAAGTGCCGACACCCTATAGACCTAGAGGATATGACCAAGGATTGTGTGGCGACCCAAGTAGGTTCCAGATCAGTTTTCCATGGAAGTAACTTCGATATCCAGATGATTGTGAGGTAGAGACATATGTGGCACGTTTCAACTTAGATTTGAAAGTGTACTAGCAAGGTGGGTTGTACCATCTCTACTCTTAGAGCAGGAAGAACTCTGTATTTGGACTGCAGCCAAATGCTTATTTCCTCTTGTTATGGGAGTGAGAGATAGGACAGTACACATGCCTTACACCAAGGATAAAGACGATGTAAGTTGGAACATTTCTACAAGGTATGAGGATAGATATGATAACATACCTTTGTGGAGCGAATGATACATGGATGGTTTACAAACATTAAGAATATCAAGGAAATAATCTTGTGAGGATGTTTTATCATGAGCTGTGTGGAATTTGCAAGTTATGCAAGGTTGAGTTTGATCACCATGAGGATGAACTCAGAAGTTTCTTGATGAAGACAAACTTAGAGTTTGAGATGAGATGATAAGTGGAATACATGGAGGTGTATGTCTTCGACATTACCTAACCCCTAAGGAGGTGAAGTGGTAATGAATGCCCTGGTTGAGATATAGTTGCCTAGATTAGCTGGAAGCTAGAAGAAGTTGAGGTTGTTAGGATAACCCTAAGTTTGAAAAAGAGATAAGTATGGCTAACACTCAAATGTAACGATATCGGTTGATCAAGTTAGTAGTTGTTTGGTTAGCCAGCCTAGGCCTTGATGCAATAAAAGGATGGTTGTAGAACCTCAGATGCACTTCTTTGGATAGGAAGGTAATAAAACCCTAATTAGAGTGGTTTATAGTTTCCGAGGAATTGATCTTGAGGAATCATGACATGCAAGAGATCATGGTTTAAGATCACCAAACACCGTGATACTACAAAGATAGTAAGTGATAGTAGTACTTGGGATGCTTAATATGATATTGCATGTAGCATGTGGTCATGCAAGTCAGGAGGTGAAGGACGAACACCAGTAACCCGATCCATGGATATAAAGTATAAAGAGTTCCCGAGAGGGAATGGGAGTTCATCACTATGGATTTTGTGAGTCTCCCCTAGACCAAGGAAGGTCAATATGCAAAATGGGTTATGGTAGATCGCCTTACCTAGATAACATGAGAAAGAAATAATGTTGTCAAGGGACGAATTCAGTTGAACTACTTAGGAGAGAGAGATGGTTCAACTTCACCATGATGTGAGTTCAAAAGTTCTTGAGTGTGACCTAAAGGTTCACTTTCATGGGGTGGAAGTAGATACAGGAAGAACTTGATATTCGTACCGCTTATCACCCCTAACTGATAGTTAGTATGATCCAGACTAGAGGGTCTGATGAGAGAAAGTGTGCTTGTTCAAGGTGATACAAAGAGACAGTTCTTAAGATGTGATTTTAACCACCATAGCATTTATCGGGATGCAAGAAGTTCTATAAGGAGGTTGTGTCAGTCACCACTTCATTATGATGATGTTGGTGAAGGAGGCCTCGTGAAGGTCAGAAAAGAACCACAGGGTATGCAGATGAAGTCGCTTTGATCGTGTAATGGCTGAGAGAGAGAGCCCAGAGGCAACATGAGTCGCAATCTGATGCAAAGCAGACTGACATGCATTTCACTGTGGGAGAATATGTGATGTGAAAATCCGACCCCTCTAAGCTACAGCTGCGAAAGCTGAGTCCCTAATATATGGGTCCATTTGAGATAGATTGGTGGAGATGGTTGTGTTTAACCTTACCCCGCAGGATAACATGATGTGTGATGAGTTCCATATGTCTGGTATAGAGCACTATGTGAGGTACCCAAGCCATGTGTTGAGCCCTGAACCTATTCATCTTTCTTTGAGAAGCTAAAAAGTCTTGAGTCACCTATGAGGGTACGATATACCAAGGTAAGAAAGAACTCATATGGAAGAATATGAGATTATGAAGGTTCTTGGGAAGCACCATGGAAAGGGTAGAGCCACATGGGAGCCATGATGGACATGAGGAAGTCTTATCCTATTTGTTTGTTTGCTTGATGGAATTTTGAGGGGAAAATTCTTATAAGAGGAGAAGGATGTTACAACCCCAATTTTGGGTTCATTTGCTGAGAAATGTAATTTCTCATATTAAAGATAAATGAACAAATGATGATTGAATGCATGAATTTCGTTACAATAGCCTTGATGATTGCTATGTGGGCTTTATTGGCTATTGGGCCCAATAACAAGGAAATTCAATTAGTAAATGAATAATTAAGTTTTTGAGAAAAGAAAGGTGTGGAAACCTCCAGAAGGCAAAAGAATACAATCCAAAGTTGGATTTCGTGCCTCTTGAGTTCCTTGGGCCCCAAGGTGTTCAAAGTTGCATAGAGAATCCAATAAGAAAAGAAAATACCAATTAAGTATTTCCTTGTTAAGAAGGAAATTGAAAATAATGATAAAATGTGGAAAATATGTGAAAAGAGGTATAGTTGAGTTGTCCTTGGTGGATTTTTGTATCCCAAGGATTCCTAATGTTAAACGGAATTCCGATAGGAAAATAGAAGAGAGATAAAGAGAAATCCTTAAAAAGAGAATTAAAAAGGAAAATAAATTGATTAGTAAAAGGGAAATATGAGAAATTGACTTTCAAAACAAGATAAAGGAAATAGATTTTCCCCAATATGGGAATCCGTGCCTTTGGGATTTCTTGAGGTCCAAGGGACCCAAAATAACAAGATAATAGCAAAGGGAAAAGAAATTACAATTATTTTTGAATAAATTAATGAATAACTTAGGAGAAAGGAAGCCTTCTCATCCATTGCAATTTGTTTCCCAAATTTGGTACTACAGTAGATAATGTCAAGATAAAGTTTCCTCTAAAATTTGAGTGAAAAATAATAAACGATGAGAGAGATATGATTTTCCCAAGTTTACTTGTTTTTTTTTTTTGAGTTCCCCAAGTTTACTTGTTAAATACCCTTTATAACTCATTTTAAAAAAAATAGATTTAGGGGAGTGATGTCAGACGTTGGATGCCCCGCGTGGTCCAGGGGATCACAGATCCAAGGGCGACTTCTCATCGCTTACCCCTATTCACAAAAGGAAACAAAGAGGAAGAGGAATCTGAGTTTCTCACGTTCAGTGCCTTAAATCGATGAACTGATGAGTCCATCATCTTTGGGGGACCGATCCGAAGAATCTAGACCCTATTTTTGGGTGCTTTGGTCGCCGATTGGGAGAATCCCCAATCCAACATAACTCCTCCGTCGACCCTATATATAGGGGACTAGTCGTGAGGGCTCTGGTTCATCGTCTATCCACCCTAGCACCTCCGGAGAGAGACGCGGAACTTGTTGGTGAATTCAATTCGTCAAGCATCCCCAACCTTCCCCTCTGCAACTTGTCTATCTCACCGGAGAAACCAGCGGCTGGTGGGCAGAGTAGGAATGGAACCACCACCAATTAGAGGTCTCGTCAGGTTCGTCAGGGAAAGGCGGAACTACCTGGACCAGCGCCGTGTGAGCAGGCGACAAGGAACTCAAAGTCAACCTCAGGGTTGACCGTACCTAACACTGTTTCGCGAATAGAATCGAGGTGAGCGGAGGTTGAAGAAGCTGCCGTGGGGTTTTACTAGAATACCCCCAACACTTATGAAGAAGACCAGGGACAAAAGAGTAATCGCAGACCTTTTCTCGCATGAGAGTGCCTGGCTGAGGAGGCGAGGTCTGGTTCAATGGACCCTGACCCAGTGTGGAAAAGAATAAAATAAGCCGCCAGGCTGATGTGGCGGCGTTCCATTGGCCAAGAGGTAAATATTTTACAAAAATCATAGTATAAGATTGGTAACTCCGATTAAGACAAGTAAAATATGAAAAATGATCACAAAAATATGAGGGACACATTAAAAATAGTTTGGGAACCAAAATCGGTATCTTTTTGCAGAAGTATCTAATATGGATAGAAAAGGTATTAATTTGTGGGTATTAACCCTAATTGATGATCGAAAATAGATTTAATCTTGCAAGTGTGAAACTTCGAGCATTATTAACTGGTTTAATGATTAATATAGTTAGTGACCTGTTTTGATGATGGAATTGCAAGGATTAGGGTTTTAAACCTAATATGCTGATTAAAAGCCTTAGAAACCCTAAGTGATGGAAAAAGGGAGGAAAGAATATAATAACCCAAAAATTAGGGTTTTTGTGATCCAAAATTGATCTTAAGATATTAATGGAAAATAAACTGAGATGATTAGGGTTTGATGGATATTTTGATAAATATAAAGTAAAAGTGGTAAAAAGGAAGTGAAATCCTAATTATGGTCAAAACCCTAAAAAGGGCTAGTTACCCTAGGGCACGATTAGGCCTATTAGATTTGAATACCATGATCCATGATAGAAATATATTGGATACCTATTTCAGGATCAACCTGTGTGTACTTGCTTGATTTCTTGATTGGTTGAGTTATTTCTGCATTCAAGTCTTCTTAACAGGTATGTGGTTAATTATGAATAACTGCCTTAGTTTCCCGAGGATTTTCTGGATGGTTAATCTCATTGAATGCAAAATTATCAGTTTGGATGTTCATACTTGCAAATCATAAAGTCACTATGATTATCACATTAATAATAGAAGTATGTATTCTCGCACCTACATGCCACCCTAATAGATGATGCCAAAGGTCAGGCCCAGATGAGTAGACCAATGGGCACCATGAGTGGTGACCCCAGGAACCAAGCTCGGGAATGAGAAGGTGGCCTATGATATTGCATGACTAGTGGGTACCATGAGTGGTGACCCCCATGCACCAAGCTCAGGATTGAAAAGGTGGCCTTAAGTCATTAGAAAAAGAAACCCTAACGTGGGTATGCCAGGGTTAGGGAAAAAGTGGTGGAGAATGTCATACTAAAAAGTGTAAATTGACTTGTTAATTAACTTGATTGTGATAATTAGATTGTTATCCATATGTGTAAACTTTTGGTTGTCCCCACATACCGGCATATTCTGATATGCTGACCGACGTTTTGTTTGTCGGCGTTTTAGGTACAACCCTGAAATGAACAAATAGTAAAGTGACACATTGTGAAATTAAGAAATAAAGTACAAGGAGGATTAGATAGAATAATTCAAGTTCTGGATAGATAGATTTCCAAATTTTTTCAAAGGTAAGTAAAGTTTGAATTTTATACCCAGTTTCCAGTTTAGTTGGTAAAATTTATTAATTGTTATTGATTATTTGTCAAACCTTTGATCCTAGTTATTAGATAACGACTTTGATCTCTTGGTCTGCCTTAAGTGGGGGTTACAGGGAGACGGGGTTGTTACATTTTCTCTCCTGTGGCTATCCCTCCCTTGTCGGGTAGGACTTGTTGGGGCTCTCGTGGTTACGATAACCAGAGAGGACAACAATTGTCAAAGGAAATGATTCTCATTTGTCTGTGTTGTAGTTGTACTCTAAGAATCCCCTAGTATCCCTCTATATATAGGAGGGGTTAAGGTCATGGTTCCCAGTCCCCAACCAATGTAGGACTAAAGTGAGAGTGAAAAAGACAAGTAGATCTGGAATTTTCACAACTTTTCTAGAAGTTTCACAACTTATGTGCTATGAATCGGTCGTCTCGCACGTGAGATGGTCGTTTTGCTAACAAAAATGGTCATCTACATGGTGGGATGATTGTCTGGGTAAGAGAGACATTTGTTTCATGCTTTCCCAGTCAAGTATGAATTGCCAAATAGTTTCCTAATTAATTCCATACAATAGTTTACTTGCACTCCAAGTATGTGCAATTATCAAGAGTTCGCGAAAACTACAGAACTTTCATGCTTCTCAACTGGGCCATCTCACTCACCTAGATGGCCATTTGGCTGGTCCGAGTCGATCTGATCGGTTCAACAACTTGAACCGGTCAGTTCATAGGGAAGAAATAAGCAAATTCAATTTTTGATCTACCTGACAACCCAAATGGCTGTATCAACACTTGAGACGCCTATCTGGCTACCCAAATGGCCATCTCACCCAATGAGATGGTTGTTAGGAAGTTCAGTCAGTGAATCTGTTGATCGGTTGTGTGAATTGAGTACCTAAACATTTTAGTACTTAATTCAATCATTATTCAAGATCAAACTCCTCTTCTAGATGAGTTCGTATGTGTGTGACCCTATAGGTTCCATATCACATTGGTAGTCAATGTCCATAATAAATTATGACATCACAAGCAAAGAGTGGTGCCTAGTCTTACATCTTGTTACCCATATAAAAGGAATAGTTGGGGTACAACATCAACCTACCATCTATGTATGGTGTGACATTGTTTGTATATTTACTTTACCCTCTGATGTCTAGATTGAACTAGAGGCATGGATCAGTCACCCTTATTATTATTCAATCCTTTTCTTGAACCAAATGCAGACTGTCTGAGATATATGTAAGCTCAATATCACTTATTGACTCACATGCACATGGCCATGCTTTTCTCAGTCTCACTAATCAAGAAGCCTAGGACATCACACTCCAGTAAGAGGGAAAAATCCCATATGTATCACTCACAATCAAGCCCCATGTGTCAAAGCCACCCAATCATCACCGTTATAACAACCCATGTTTTATGATTGCATTTGATGATGCCAAAGTGTACCCAACAATATGTGTTAAGTGTAGTGATTTCAGGTCTAAGAACCACAACCACCACCTTCACTGTGAGAGTTGACTATAACTTCCATGATGATGGCTTAGTCTCACGATTGGTCTGTTCGATACATTGTTCTCTAACATGTATTTTTGTGTTTGGTTATCGTAATGAGAATTGAAACTCAGTCATCAACCAACTCACACTCTAATCTTATGTGTTATTGATGTCTATAAACCTTCCACAATATCAACTGATTAGGGACATAATGAGAATATGTATATGTACTCTTAACATCTGTATGATCTCATTTCTCAAGTCTAATACTTAAAGGCATACGTCATTGAGTAATATAATTCTCTAAACATATATAATGTTACACATTATATCATAATCGAGCTAAACAGAATAAATTGGAAGCTTGCTGTAACGTCTGGGCCCACTGCCCTAGGCTCTAGTAGAGTTTCAGGAATGACGACTGGCCCCACAGATCACTACTAGCCTTAACTGCGCGCTTTTCCAACACTCATGCACAAGTCGGGGTCAACTTCCCGACTGGTCACCCATCCTAGTACTACTCCAAGCTGAGCACGCTTAACTATGGAGTTCTTTAGTGATGGGCTCCCAGAAAAGGAGGTGCACCTTGGTGATATGGGTAGTCCAATCATTCCTTTTAAGATCATGTTATCCGAGGCCTCAAATCCTGGGACGTTACAATCTCCCCTACTTAGACTCTTGACGTCCTCGTCAAGGCTCAACTATACGGCCTCATAATATCTTCCCCATTTCAGTGCAGACCCAGAATGGCCCATGGACACCCAGCTCCCATCCACGGCTACAAGCGCAAGGGTGGCTCCATCTCGTCTCTACGGATAGCCCTTTCCAACTTGCCCGGACCACACGACTCAAGACTGGCATGCCACATGCCCATGTGGGCCCCACCTACTGGAGGGGAATTAGCTCTGATACCATTTGTAACGTCTGGGCCCTCTGCCCTAGGCTCTAGTAGAGTTTCAGGAATGACGACTGGCCCCACAGATCACTACTAGCCTTAACTGCGCGCTTTTCCAACACTCATGCACAAGCCGGGGTCAACTTCCCGACTGGTCACCCATCCTAGTACTACTCCAAGCTGAGCATGCTTAACTATGGAGTTCTTTAGTGATGGGCTCCCAGGAAAGGAGGTGCACCTTGGTGATATGGGTAGTCCAATCATTCCTTTTAAGATCATGTTATCCGAGGCCTCAAATCCTGGGACGTTACACTTGCCCTTTTATTAATAATGAAATCATTTTTACTTGATATGTCATTACAATCATCATATGATTGACTCTCTAGGTATACATAACAACATACTCTAACTTTCACTTCGACCCTATCACGCACAAATGTTATTCTGAGTGACCATACATGACCATCATGCTTCTTCTGTAAAAGTGCCTTTCTCAAGGGATCAACAACATTGCTCTTAGTTGGAACTTTGCAAATCTTAATATCTCCTTGTTGTATGATTTCTCGTATGAAATTCTACAACCTTTGTATATGCATTGAGCGTTGATGTGATCTGGGTTCCTTATCTTGCACAATAGCTCCATTTTTGTTACAATATAGCACAATAACATCGCTAATTCTTAGAACAACCCCAAGTTCAAAGATGAACTTTTAGAATCATACAGACTCCTTTGTTGCACTTTATGCAACAATATACTCGACATCTATTATAGAATCTGCAACTATTTCTTGCTTGGAACTCTTCCAGCTCATATATCCATTGTTTAGGCAAAACATGAATCTCGATTGTGATTTGTAATCCTCTTGATCAATCTGGAAGATTCATAGGTGTAACCTTTTACCACCATCTCTTCCTCTTCGCCGTAGACCAAGAATTGATCCTTAGTCCTTCTCAAGTACTTGAGGATGTTCTTCAAGTCTATCTAGTGAGCATCACCTATATTTCACTGATATCTTCTCATGATTCTTAAGGCATATGAGACTTTTAGACGGGTACATAACATTTCTTACGTGATTGATCCAATTGTCGAGGCATATGGAATCACACTCATGCATTCCCTTTCTTCACCAGAATTGGGACATTGAGGTCTAGAGATGGGGACACCACAACTCACTGGCATGTTTCCTCTCTTTGAGTTCTCCATGATGAACCACTTCAGTACCTTGTCAATATATGTGCTATGACTTAGTCTAAGAAGTCTTTTGGATCTATCTCTATAGACCTTTATCCCCAAGATGTAGGATGATTATCCCAAGTCTTTCATAGAGAACGTATTTCCTAACCATGTCTTTACCTTTTGTAAAGTAGGGATGTCATTCCCCGTCAATAGTATGTCATCTACATATAATATGAGGAATGTCACTATGATCCCACTAACCTTCTTATACACACAAGGTTCATCTTCATTTTGAGAAAAACCAAACCCTTTGTTTGTCTCATCAAAATGAAGATTCTAGCTCCGAGACACTTGCTTCAACCCATAGATGGACCTTTGTAGCTTACAGACTTTATTGGCAAACTTTGGATCTATAAACCCCTCAGTTTGTGTCAGGTACACATCCTCCACAGGATTCCTATTAAGGAATGCAACTTTAACATCCATTTGAAAAATCTCATAGTCATGATAAGATGCAATAACAATCATGATCATGATGGATTTAACCATGGCCACTAGAGAAAAGGCTTCATCATAGTCAACACCTTGAACTTGTCTGAAACCCTTTACAACCAATCTGCCCTTATAGGTTTGGACCTTTCCATCCATGTTAGTCTTCTACTTGAAGAACCACTTGCACCCCATGGGTTTTACCCCTTCAGGTGGATCCACCAAAGTCCATACTTTGTTGGTATACATGATTTACATCTCATTTCTATTGGCCTCAAGCCATTTCGCAGACTTTGGTCCCTAAATGGCATCTTTATAGGAAATTGGCTCATCATCTATGACCAATTCACTGCCTTCCCGACACACAAGATATCCAAATATCTTAGGTTGAAGGTGTGTCCTATTAGATCTATGAGGTTCATGTGTCACCTGAGGAGTTTGAGTTACCACAACACTTTGTGATTATGTGAGTTCCTCTTATTCATCTATCGGTTCTATGTTCTCTTATTGGTCTCAAACTTGTTCGAGTTCCACTTTCTTCCAACTGATTCCTTTGGAAATGAATTCCTTTTCAAGAAATACAACATTTCTAGCAACAATTATCTTTTTGTCACTTGGGTGGAATAAGTAGTATCCACTTGTCTCCTTGGGATATCCAACAAAATAACATTTATCAAACTTAGGGTCAAGCTTTTTAGGAAAAAAATTCCTAACATAAGCTTCACAACCCTAAATCTTCATAAATGATACATCAGGATGTTTCCCATATCATATCTCATATGATGTCTTTTGAACCAATTTAGATGGTACCCGATTAAGTGTAAATGTGCTAGTTTATAGAGAAAAACCCCATAAGGTTGTTGAAAGATTAGCAAAACTCATTATAGATCGCACCATATCAAGTAATGTGCAATTCCTTCTTTTTGATACACCATTATGTTCTGGTGTTCCAGGTGGAGTCCACCGGGATACAATCCCATGAGCTCTCAGAAGGTCCTCAAACTCTTGGCTTAAATGTTCTCCACCTCGATCAGAACAAATTTCCTTAATACTTTTTTCAAGCTATTTTTTTACTTCATTCATAAACTCTCAAAACTTTTCAAGAGTTTATGACTTTTGTCTCAACAGGTAGACATAGCCATACCTACTGAAGTAATCAGTAAAGGTAATCAAGTACTTGTACCTACCTCTAGCCTCTATTCTAAAAGGGCCACATACATCAGTATGTATGAGTCCTAATAGATCACCAACCATTTCACTCTTGCCAGTAAAAGGAGTCTTGGTCATCTTTCCCAACAAACAAGATTCACATGTCTCTATTGATTCAAAATCAATAGAGTCCAGATAACCATCCTTATGGAGTTTGGATATGTGTTTCTCATTTATGTGCCCCAGACGACAATGTCAAAGATATGTTTGGTTTGGGTCATTGAGTTTTTTTTTCTTTTGGTATTTTCATTATATACACTTGTCTCTAGATCTATCAATTATAGACCATAAGACATAGGGGCACTTCCATAAAAGATCCCATTTTTACTAATATAACATCTTACATTCTTTATAAGAAATTTGAATATGTTCTTGTCTAAACAAGATACATATATGATGTTCCTCTTAATGGTAGGTACATAATAGCAGTTCTCTAACTCTATACAAGCCCACTAGGCAGAGATAACTCATAGGTTTCAACTGCACTGGCCACAACGCTTGCGCCATTTGCAACACACATTTCAACCTCACCTTTCTCTAAAGTCTACTTCTTTTTAGATCCTTCACATTTGAGAAAATGTGTGATCCGCATCTGGTATCTAGTACCCATGATGAGGAAGTAGTGAAGTTAACCTCAATAACGTATACACCAGAAGTAAATATCTCAATCCTTGTCTTCCTAGGTTCACTTATCCATTTCCTAATTTTGAATTCTGAAGACTTGGACCTTAGCTTAGCCACAAAATGCTTCTTGGCTGCCCTTGTCCTTGGACTAAACTCTATTGATCATCATCATGAATTTATCCTTCTTGATTAGTGTTGCGGCACTAATCAAGATGTCAAGAAACTCTAACAATGGTCTAGTCATGTTACTCAAGTGGTAACACTCGATAAACTGGCTATATGA
Organism: Alisma plantago-aquatica; assembly: GCA_963693085.1. Lineage (NCBI taxonomy): Eukaryota > Viridiplantae > Streptophyta > Magnoliopsida > Alismatales > Alismataceae > Alisma > Alisma plantago-aquatica. The sequence goes on from OY856409.1 coordinate 1,248,767,131, forward strand.
TTTAGGAAAGGATTTCAAAATCATATTTGTGGCCAACTCTTGACCTAAAGGAAATCCCAGTCTCTCAAGATGCTTCATATGTCCAATCATATTGAGCACATGAGGCTCCACTGGATATCCTTTTTGTCAGTTTGCACATAAATAAAGCCTTAGAGACATTATACCTTTCATTCTTATCATGTTTTTTATGCAACTCATAGTTCATATAGCCCATCATAAGGTTCTTGATGTTCACAACATCATTTGCATGCTTCAAAGAAGCATCCATGTCAGTCTTAGGAAAATTTGGAGTGGATACTTGCACTGGTATTTACGGATCATGCAGAACACTTCTCAAGGTCCTGAACTAGTTATGGAACTAAATCTCATTTAATTCATCCATTCATAATGTGGATTTGTTTGTCATTTCATTCTACAAGAGAAAATTTGCATTTCTCAAAAACCCTTTTGATTTGATTTGAAAAGTCGATATTAATTAGGTGTTTAATTAATTATCACTCCCACTATTTTATTCAAATTGATAGATCCCAATATCAATTTGGAATATTGCAGCATACAATATTCTAGTAGGAAAAGATCTTAATTTCATCCAAATCATGAGCCAGCTCGGACTGTCACCCACAACTTGATTACATCAGGTAGGCAACTTTTGCTAATTTCATCATATGCCACTCTTGATAGATAATATGTGCTACTCTTTTCCATAATCATTTGTATGCCTCTAGGTGCTTAATCAAATTAAGATCACCTAGTTAAGCCAAACCCATAAGCCAACACGATAGACTATGCACCCTGCTAGGGCAGACTCGCATATCTACCATCACACTTCCATGAGATAGACTACACACCACACTAGAGCCTGCCCACTCTTGGTCTATCAAGCTTTTCATGTGTGCTTCCTTATGGAAAACATCTAATAATTAGTATTTAAATGAGAGAGTTTGTTTTATAAGTATATACAATAGTTTATCCAATCACCACATATATAGTATGCATCATATACATGCTATATCCCCAATGAAAACATGCAATAAATGATCACGATGGTTATGGTTAGTCCTAATGTAATCCTTTGGAGCCACAAGAAATTATGGTCATCTAGGTCTACATCACATGTATAAACATGTTGTTGATGAACAATGTGCTTGCCAATCTAGGTTGATCGGTTCAACCCTTGAACCGATCAGCTCGCTTCCTGGCCGATTGTTAGGTCATCTCACCAGTCATCTAGTCCTTCTTGCCACCATCAGCTATCTTCTCCAACTGATCAGTTGGGTCCACCAGCGAATGGTTCAGCTGGTCCACCATGTCCTCCAAGGTCCTTCAATTTGTTGATTCATCTATGGGATGCCTTCATATTCATCATAACAGGAAAGTAAACTATCCTACTTTTACATGATTATTGGAAAACCTCGAGTGACATTCGAGCGGACCAAAGGTAGAACAAAATTAACTTTATATTGGGAAGATGAGATAGAGGCTCGGTACACAAACTGAGATAAAAAGATAAACCAACCACATACAATCATGCATAGATAGGGGTTATTGGACAAGACCATAGTACACATCCACCATCAATACTGTTTTAGGGCGACACATGTAAATTGCACACACACAAATATATATATATATATATATATATATATATATATATATATATATATATATATATATATATATATATATATATATATATATATATATAAGTTTGGGATTATCATGGTGTATGGATTTGACAAGATATTATTCGCATCGTATGCAATAATAGATCGAAAAAACAAAAATCTGATCATATTAATAATCCCTTAATATAGTAAATTGACGTTAGCTTCGATATTACTGTAGGAAAATATGGTACAGAGCAGATAGTGGAATTTAAAATTTTATTACAATATTCCACATAAACTGTAGATCGTATCAATAACTATAATACAAGAAGGATGGTTTATGGGATTTACCTGGTCCTAGAGCAAGTCCAATGAAAATCCTCATAATTGTAGATGTGCAACTCTGAATCCTAGTTTCACGGGGACTCATTTGGCTACCGCATCTCCTGGTCTGCACCACAGACTATAGTCACGAATGTCATCTTCTTTAGTAGCTCCTCTTGTCACAAACTGTTGGTTAATGTTGTCCTCTGAGTGGTAAACAACGACTTCCTGCCTCTATGGTAGTCCACACAGACTGCTTAGAACTCCTGTCGTCCTGCTAGTCCGGATAGGAAGGAGTTGTCCCTCTTTGTCAGTATATTATTCACCAACTTACATTCCCACAATGATAACTCTCAGTTGTTCTCTCCCGTGGATATCCCTCCCTTGTCAAATAGAACTTATCGGGGCTCTTGTAGTTACCACAACCAGAGAAGACAACAATTGTCAAAGGAACTAATTCTCAATTGTCTGCATTGTAGATGTACTCTAGGAAGCCCCAGTATCCCTCTATATACAGGAGGAGTTAGGATTAGAGTTCTCAGTCCCCAACCAATCCAGGACTACAACAGAAGTGGAAAGGACAAGTAAATCTTGAATTTTCACAACTTTTCTAGAAGATTCTCAACCTACGTGTGACGAAACAATCATCTTTCCATGTGAGACAGTCGTCTCGAACGCGATACTATCATTTTAGTAAGCAAAATAGTTGTCTGGGCCACAAGATAGTCATCTCGCTAAGAAAGACAACGGTTTCTCACTTTCCCAATCAAATATGAATTGGCAAATCATTTCCTAATTAATGTCATACATTAATTTACTTGCACCCCAATTATGTGCAATTGAAATGAGTTCAGTAAAACTCCAGAACTTCTATTTGTCCCAACCAAACCGTCTGTAACATACCGAATCCTGGACATTTAGTGTTTTGGCCTTCTTTCCCATCTTTTCCTTTTCTTTCTATCCTTTTTGGCCTTGATATTCAATTTGCGGAATTATTTGTGGTTTGGGGTGATTTTGATCACCATTTATGCCAACATTTGGGTTTATGTACAAATACCTCAGTAAATATCTTTAATAAGGGTCTCATATGCAAATATACCACTCATGTGACATATTAATTAAATATATTCATTTTAATTCATTTTGTAGCCTTATGGAGCAAGGAAGAGAAAAATGAATGAATAATGTTGCCTTAAATATGATATTGAATAATTAATATGGGAAATATTGGTAATAATGAACAATGGGCAAAAATTTCATAAAAGAAAGACTAATTGATTAAAAATAACTTGAGATTCATTTTCCTTGCGTTTGAGTTTGCTTGAATGACAAGTTTCACAATTTTGAAAAATCAATATTTATCTTTGCATTAATTGGAATTCAAAAAATGTGTTTTCTTCCAAATTATTAAATAAATTATTAAATGACATCAAAAGTGGAAATAAACCATAAACTCGTAATCTACATGTCAAAATTAGTCTATGTGTGAATTTTCATCTAATTTGGACAATCTTAAATATTTTATTTTATCCAGGAGAGAAAAAATAATTAAAAGTCCAAGAATATTAAATATTATCTTAAAAAATGTATTAATATTAAATTGTATTCCTCACGTTTAGTAGTGCTTATAGGCCGAGTTTCATAATTTTAGAAAGTTTTTAGTTGCCTCCAATTAATTAAAAGGATGAAATAAGTAATAAATGTAAATGTAGTAAATAAAATAATAAATGTCTTCAAAAAAATAAAATAATGCCAAATTCATGTTCTACATGTTAAAATGTACCTTTTTGTGAATTTTCATCCAATTTGGAAAGTATTTTATGAGAAGGTGAATTTAGGAGAGAGAAAGTGTGCAAAATCTTCAAATCATTAATTAAAATAATAAACAACACCAAAAAATGGAAATAATGGAAAATTTGTATCAAACACACTTAATATGCTTATAGGTGAAGTTTTATTATTTTTGGAGAATTCTTGGGTCAGTAATGCATGAGGAAAGAGAAAATAAGATTTTTTAAATAAAATATTAAAGTCTTCAATAGGTAATCTAATTTTATATTCATATTCCTCAACCCAAAATTAGTTAATGTACTGAATTTAGATTTATTTATACTTTGTTTGTATACGTTAAAATTTTAAGAAATTTATATACATTAAATATATCAAGTTGTGAATAAAGATTGTAATGGCAGTAGTACTGCCACTTTTATTTCTAGTCCAACTATAGATTGTAACGGCAGTAGTACTGCCACGTTTATTTCCAGTACAAGAATAGATTGTAGTAACCCTTTTGAAAAGCTCGTAAGAGGAGGGCGAGATGAATAAGATGGCCTCCTGACTTTCCCTGAAAAAAAAATATATATATCAAAAGAACAAAGTTAGAAAGTTGTATTAAATGATATGGTAATCTTCTACCTCAAACCTGTATGAATAGTAAATGTGGATAAAAATGCTCCAGTATTTTGGACATATCTCTCTCGTTTCTCAATCAAAATTCATGAAACAAGTTGCTTTGGATTGCAAATTGAATTCCACATCTATACATACCCTATTCGAACTCTAATATTGTATATTCGAGAAACACCCAATATTTCTCTCGAAGCTTCTCGGGGCACCTTCCTCTTCTCCAACCCACTTGTCCATGCATATATATAGGAGTACCCCAACCTCTGCAAGAACTCATGTTAGTCTTATCTTGCGCCAATTTCTCCAAACATCCTTGCACAATAGTCACCAAACTGGATTTATGTGTCACTCTTGCAGTTCTTCACCCAGTCATGGACACTGTCGTTCTCCAAATTGAGTTGATCACTAAGTTCCTTAAATGTTGCTCTCTATTTCCATACCTTTTGTTTGATGTTTGGTGGCTTCTACAATTTTTGCCCAAATCACCCAAGGTGCAGCCGCTTTGCTACTTCAGCCATGGCGTGGGTGCAAGGGGATGATTCTCCAACGTCGTTTCCCATTTCTAGCCCTCTGATTCTCCTATTTTTGTTTACACACATGAGGGGTAAAATTGTCTTTTGATTTTTGTTTCTCTTCTTTCTTTGACGAAGCCACGCGGGCATTGATTGGGCTTTGACCAAGTGACTTGGATGCCTCCTATTGGGCCAAGTCACAGGATGGCCCCTCTCCCTCCCTCTTCGCCTCTCTCGTAAGGTTTTACTGACATGGCTTGTTCTGATTGGCCAATATTAGAAAAATTATATCTATTGATCCGCTTATCCAAATTTAACAAATAAATATGTTTTGGAAAAGGAAAAACGTTTTCTATCCAATAAAAATACTTTTAAAGTTTGGTTTTTGATTTTGTGGCAGGTGATTTTCAAGAAAAGGATTTAATCACTGAAAAATCACCAAGAATGCATCTAAAAGTCCATATCTCTAAAATACCTAAAATTATATGTTATTTTGAACAGAAAACCCTAACTACAACAGTAGTGATGGTTTCAAGGTCTAAATTGATGTTTTGTAGAAAAAGTTGGTAGCTTTGGGGTTTTTAGTCCTTAATCAATGAATGTAGTTCTAATACATGAACATGGTAATGATGTTAGGACAAGTGGACCCTAATCTTTATTAGGGATCTGAGAGTGGTTTCTAGGACTCTAGGGAAGAGTTATGTGCACCTAACACCTTATTTGGGAAATTTTATGCATTAACCTACTTTTCCCTAAGGAGGCTTAATTGAACATAATTCTCTTTGCTTGAAACCTTAATTTCTTGTGCCTCAAATTAGATCATAGATTCTTATTGTTTGGGTTTTTAAACCCCACTGCCATGCTTATTGATTCATATGATTATTCTTGCCATGACTACTTTTCTAGCATGTATATTAATGTTCGATTTAATTTAAAGTAGTGGCACTTATGTATAGCCACCCACAAAGGACTATGCATTTATTCACCCTGGAGAATGTTTTTATTCTCCCCATATTATTGAAGGTGCTTGGGAATGTCTTATTCTCCCCTCACCTAAGGTTAGAGCTCCAGTAGGTGCCTCAACCCTACTTAGTTAGGTAGACATAATTATCTTACATGCAAATCATGTTTAATATAATTGTTAATGGCAAGTTTCTTTTGAATATAGTCTCATTCTCTTGTTATCTTCATCATATGATGAACCCTATCATGTTTTTATTTTCTTTACTTAGTTTGATATCCTAGACTAGTCTTGTGACACATATTTTTCTTCCCTTTCCCTTTTACTGGGTGCCTTCCCAACCACCCAGGTGTTGTTGATGAGCTAGGTGACGGATAAGATAAGAAGATCATAGCTTTTTGCATGGACTTGGTTGATGGAGATGTTTCTTGGGAGACAAGATTGTAGTAGTTAGACTTCCCTCAATCTAGGTCCAATTTATGTATCTTGATATAAAATCTAAAAGGGAGAATTATGTATTCTTGTTTGATATTTTATGAAATTGAATATAGTCAGTAATTTTTATTCCACTACTTTCCAATGGTCTTTTGTATACCATATAAATAATGATTTGAAAATTTTACACCCTTTTCAACATATCTTTTGACTATGTTGGGAATGGAGGTTTGATATTTCAAATTTTTAGTAAAGGGGTGATTTCACTCTTTTACAACATGGTATCAGAGCCTATGGTAGTTAGAATCTGACTATATCAGTTTCGTCTACCTAGTTAGAATCCTTGCCTTACATAGTTTCCCTTTAAGTTACATGCTTACCCTAGATTTGATATATGGTGGATTTATGACCCTATAGTTCCACATTAGAATCTTGATGACTGAAACCCTAAAATACTCATAACTAAAAATATGCATAACTTGATGATTGTTTAGGTTTTCCTTTAGGCAACTATTTGGGCATGAAGTTGAAGCAAAGGTGTCTAGAAAGGATCAGGGTTTTGGGGGCTGGAAATATTTTCCTTCGTGCTAATATCTTGGTTTACGAGAACTCCCATGCCCATATGATACCGGCTTCGCCTAAGATAATATGAATTGCCCAAAATAGTTTGCTTTTAGATAATAGTAACCTTAGACTTCTATGTTGTCTATCATTAGGAACCCTAAGTTTCAGGTGTATGATGATTTGTTTGAGGATGGATACTAAGATAGTTTCTTTATGTCCCTTAAGAACATATGCTTGGATAGTTCATCCCTAGAACCTAGACTTTGAAGCTTGGGGTTAAGTGAGCTATCAGAGTGCACAGTGGAAGTGTGATGGATCTTGTACATGGTGTAGTAGACTCATCTGTTAACCGTAGTGTAGTTTGGCTTGATAGGTCGAACCCTTTAAGGGGGATAGTATAGTTAGTTTGATGATGTTGGGTGGTTATATTTTGAGGATGAACCCCTCTTCAGGGGGATAGAAACCTATGACATCTTGAAATCTATATACTCTATCTTTAGAAACCCTAAATCTATGAATATGAGGTTAGTATGCTTGGATCCTTGGTCTTGACCAAATAAGTAATAGCGGTACCCTTAACATGCTTGTTCATATATTTTTTTTCCAAACCATAGAGATAAGATAGTATTCATTAAATTCTCTATTACGGGCCAAATAGAGTGAAAGTTTACATGGATATCCTTGGATAGCCATGGTGGTTTATTAGAAAGAAAGATATGCAGGGAAGAGGAAAATAGGGTGTGTTTTGTAATGTTATCCTCTATGAAATTATGACTTCTAGGGACATAAGAGAGTTGTATGCTAGTGAGCTCCAGCAAAAGATGGATAGCGTCTCTAGTGTAGTTCAAGCATGCACGTAGGCAGATTCTTCTATTGTAGGACCTTGATTGCTGAGGATGCATCTGAGTAAATAGTAGGAGAGGTCTATTGGTATTCTTTGCAAAGAAGTAGGTCTTGGATGATAGGTAAGGTTTCAACTTCCAAAGCTGACGAGGACATGGTGGGTAGTCCCGTTCCTATGATGCATGAATTGGAATGATGCACCACGTGAGTACCGATGCCCGCCCTCTTGCAGTGATCCTTGAAAGAATCATCAACAAAGATGAGAACGTCACAATCGAGAGGTGGCCTCTTGGTGGTAATGGGTGTGTTGTATTGAGGGTGGTGTAGATTCCTTAGTCCTAGGATGGAAGTCATCCTCTCCTTGATACAAGTAGTTGTCATTGATTTGTAACATGGGGTTCTTCCATGAATAATGTCATTATGACAATGCCAAATCGAACACCATTCTACATTATAGAATGCACAGTTCAGACATTACATGTGGGGAAATCATCTCAAGAATCCACTCATGCTCTATCAGTTGGAAGAAGTCATCGCACATTTGTAGATCTTGCCATGTTTCCTTAGCAGATTGACAATCTCTGAGGCAGTGTAAAAGGGACTCCTGGGCATTGCCGCAAAAAGGGTATGTCATCCGTTGCAATATGTTTGTGAACCAGCTCGAGGTTTGTCAACAATGATCTGTGGAAGACTAACCATATGAAGGTTTTAATCTTATTTGGGAGGTTTTTTGACCATATCCTTTTCCACATAGCCGAAGGGGGGCTTGGAGTCTGGTTCCTAACCCAAATATAAGAGGTGCTCACTGTGAATTCCCCTAAAGCAATGAAAGGCCAGGCCCAACTGTCAGCTCCATCTACATGCTTAGGAGAGCTGATGTAGTGGAGTAGCTACTGCACTGGTTGGGGTAGATAACTGTTGATGAAACTCCAGTCCCATCCTAAGTCGGGGTGCTTCATAGATTGTACTGAGAGATCCTCAAGATTTGGAGGGATGAGAAGAGATGGATCGTACTCTAGAGGGAACTTCTCGAAAATCCACCTGTCTGACCAAACATTAGTCGTCTGAGCAGACATGACCATCTTGTGACTGATTCCTTAGAGTTTGATTAAGTTGCACTTGATGAATGCCCAAGCTGAGGAACAAGGTTTCTTGTTGATGATGTCATTATTCATATACTTGCCTCACATAACTCTGACCCAGAGGGTGGACGGATGTGTCGTGAAATGCAGGAGTTCTTTAGCATGATGGCTTCATTCTTTTCACATGCTGATTAGAGACCCAAGCCTCCATGGGAGGTGGGTAGTGCTAACTTCTTCCATGAAATTACTAAGAGATTCCACTGTGTTCATCATCCTTACCATATAAAGTCCCGAATATGCCGATCTATGTCATCACATAGGCTTGGAGAGAGTTTTGCGGATTGCATTGTGTATTACAATATTGATTGCAGTGTACTTTTTGCAAGGGTGATACGTACGGCGAGAGATAGACTCTTTGCATCCCAGCTGTTCATGCGCCCCTTGGTGGAAGTGGTGATACTTGCATGTTTTGTCTTGTTGAGCCTCTAGTAAAGTTCCGGAACCCCCAAGTGCTTACCCAAATCATATGTTTGTTGGATCCCAATCTTGTGACAGAAGTTGCATCTTTCTAAGGCAGAAACGTTTGGGGAAAAGAAGCATCGAGACTTGTCTTTAGAGAGCAACTGCCCCGACACAAGACTGAACTCTTCAAGGACTTTGAAGATCGTAGATACTTGAGGCTTGGATGCCTCAACCATAATCAGGATATCATCTGCAAATATGACGTGTGATAGAGGAACACCACCTCTAGATAGCAGAATCAATTTCCATTTGTTGGAATCAACCACATAGGAAATTGCTTAGCTAAGTCTCTCCATGCACAAAACAAAAAGATACAGACTGATGGGGTCTGCTTGGTGCATGCCCTGACTGGATCTGAATGGATCCATCAGAGTTCCATCCTAGAGGATGGAAGTGTTGCTAGTAGATATGATTTGCATGATTAATGAGATAAGCTTATGTGGGAGTCCCAACTTTATTAGGGTGTCTTAGATGAAAGGCCACGTCATTATGTGGAAGGCCTTCAAGAGGTCTAGCTTCATACATGCCCACTTCTTACCTGTGTTTTTGCTCTTCACAGAGTGAATCAACTTCCTGAACGAGGAGGATATTATCACTTATGCACCAACCTGGGATGAAACTGAATTGATTCTCAGAGATCCAGCTATGGAGGAAAGGTTTGATGTGTTCCAAAATGATCTTTGAAATAATTTTGAAGAAAAAAATATTTAAGGATATGGGACAGAGATCATTACACCGTTGTGGGTGTTGTATCTTAGGAATCAAGACCATGAGGGATTCTACCAGATGGGGATCTATGATGCCAATGGTGAAAGTTTTAGTGACTTGAAGGATGATGGACTAACAGACGTGGTGCTAGTGCGTCTGGACAAAACTGTTGTGCACTCTGTTTGGTCTGGGTGCCTTAGTCGGGGCCATAAGGAAGGTCACCTTTTTTATTTCATCTGCAGATGGTACCTTGTCTAGCTCATGTGGGTTGTGGACTCTAGGGAAGTTACTGATGTATTCTGTAATCTTCATTAGGATGGAGTTTGAGATGGCTGGGGTGGTGAGAAGGTTGCTGAAGAAAGTATGTGCATGGTTGCATATGCGAGCAACATCAATGAGCCATTCTCCATTCTCATATTTGATGATTGAAATCTAGTTTTAGAATCTTCTGACTTTGACATAAGAATTGAAAAAGTTGTTGTTTCCGTCCCCATGTTGTATCTAGTTTATGCTGGCCTTCTGCTACCAATCAGCTTCTTCACAACACATAATAGCTACGTACTCTTCTTGTAAATGCACACATCAAATGTCATTAGATATACAATTATGGGGCTAGGATTGTACCTCAAGTTTGTCTAGTTTGTGCAGGATCATGTCCTTTTTGTGTAGAGCATGTAGACGTTTGGATTCCCACTTGGTCACAACAACTTGGAAATCCTAAAGAGCATTAGTGAGAGGTATGAAGTTGTCCCAGCTAGGGAGCAGTTCCTTGTGGAATTCTGGGATGAGGCTCCAGCTTGCCTTTGTCCGAAAGTGGTTGTATAGTCTTTGGTTGCACCTGGTCCCAGTGATCAAGATGGGTTTATGATCACTATAGAGGTCAGGAAGGATTCTAATGTTCATTCTGTCTTTGATTGATAGCCAGTCTTCATTAGCTACCACTCGATCAAGTTTTTCTTGCAAATTGCCTCTTTTAAAGGTGAAAAACTACTAAGATGGATGGGTTTCAGCTATCCCAGTAAAAAGCAACATGGAATGGAATTTGTGACAAGAACATATGTCAGCCTTTTCCACCATCCTTTTCACTGGCGTCAAGCATAGTGTTGAAATCTCCAGCTACATCCCAGGACTCATTAATGGAAGAGGATAGCGTGTAAAGGTGATTCTAGAGGAGGTCATGTTTCTATGGATTAGGGCTACCATAGATGAAAGTGAGGAACCATGTGTCATTCATCTTACAATGAATGAATTGTCGGTGACTGGAGGATTTCTACCTTGCGTCGGTGGTTATCCCAAAGGACCCGACACCAGCAGAGAAGTTGAGGGCTTCTACTCTATGGGAGGAATTATATCCAAGTTTCTTGATTATGTTTGCAGCCTTGATAACACTGCAATGACATGATGTTTTTATGTGCACATGAATTCTCGGAGAAGATTGATTTATCCTTGGAGCAGGCTCCTTGGATATTCCTACATATTATGTTTCTCATATGGAAATATATCTGAAGGAGGTAGTCCTTGAAAGGACTCAATTGATTACAGTGTAGAGTCTCGCATCTTGGACCTCAACCTTGCTGAGTCCTGGTGGCGGCTCACCCTCAGAGAAAGATAGTTGTCTCTGTCCTGAGGCTTTGACTTTCGACGAGTTGAGCCAACTTGCCTTTTTTGAACTCCTTACCAGGACTGATGGTATGGTCTACAATTGTGAGATTCCAGAGCATGATGCCTCCATTGTCGGAGCTATTCCCCCAGCTAAAGGGAGAGAGTAGTTCTTGTGTCCCCATATCGGTACTTGCCTGGAAATGAAATGATGAAGCAAACTCCACATTACTGGGTTGCCACATATAGGTCTCATCATCCACAAGGGTGACAATGATGTCGTTGGGGTTAGAGTCCTTTGTGCTTTGAGCTTCATTAATTGAGTTTCTGAGGGGTCTAGCGAAGGCCGGTGGGGTCTTGTTCTTTTGTTATTTCTTTTTTTCCCCAATCCTCTTCCCTTCCCTTCGGATTGTCAAGGTGTGAGAAAGTTTTAGGGTGTGTTGGTGGCTTGGCACTAGTTCCCTTCAGTTTGTCAGTCAGTCAAGGGTTGTCCTTCTTGGTAGGTAGAGTCTAACACTTAGGCATCTTAGCATGGATCTCACTGGTGTACATTGGCTGGAGTACAACGGTGGCCGACGTAGATGTTGAGGGATCACCACTAGGGAATTTTGGGTTGAACTTGTAATCAGGATCTACATGACCCAACCTTCCACACTTCATGCAAAAGGTAGGGATATTTTCATACTCCAATCTGTATCAATCGCCATTGAGGAAGATCACCTCCAGCGGGGGGTGTTGGTGTCGACCTCCACTGCTATATTCCCAAATTTCCCCCAATGTCCAGACTGTATTGTAGTATCAATCTTAATAGTTTTCCCGATCAGGTTTCTAATGCTTTCGAGCAACTGGTTCTAATACAAGTAGATCGACATGTCCACAATCCTTTCCCAGATAACAAGCTTCAGAGGAATAGGATTGGAAGGTCTGAAGGAGGATGACCATGGCTGGACCAAGAGGTAGTGGTTGAAGACCATCCAAGGGCCACCCACCATGGATCAGACGAAGTCCTCATTGTTGGCTAGTTGTATAATGTAGTAGCCCATGTCTAGATTGATAGCATGAAACTCACCAGACAGTTGCCATAGGACTGCAATCCTATTCATAAGGACTTTGAAAACTATGTTGGTTCCTATTATCTCAATGACCACTGTGAACTTCCATGGCTCCAGGAGAGAAGGGAGGCGCTCTGGGTTAACCATGATAGCGGGGACACTACCACTTCTATCAATCCAAATGTCCTCCGCTTTGAGCAGATCTGGGGTAACTTGTAGGAGCGAGGCTGGAATATTGTTGGTTTGACCCATGACCATGTCTTTGTAAGACATGTTAGGGTTTCATTCCATGTTTGTTACCTCCTCCATGAGAATGTTGTCTTTGTTAGAAACGTCAGAGCCAGAGGGTGTTCCAACAAGGGTAGGGTTGTTGGTGGCTTGATTAGTTACGGGGCGATGAAGATTCAGGGAAGGGCATGATCGCCCTGCGCCGCGGCTGCCACGGACGCCGCCTCGGTCTTTGAAACCTAGCATCGGGCACTCCAAAATATTTGGCCTCGATTTTGACCTAGCAGCCATATATATATATATATATATATATATATATATATATATATATATATATATATATATATGGTTGTTCGTTCGTTACCCGCGCAGGTAGCCAGATTTTCGCTACCCACTGGAGTAACTCGGGGTTAAAAGAGTAACTATATGGTACACTGGAGTAACTCTTCTGAATCAAAAGAGTAAGTATATGGTACGCTGGAGTAACTCTGAGAGCAAAAGAGTAACTGTGCAAAAAATATACAGTCAGTAAATATATGGACGGTTTTTTTATATTTTGGGGGGAAATGATATTATTTTTGGATCAAATTTGTTGGGGAGCTAGATAAAATGCTCCTCTACAATTGTGAAAAAAATATATCAGGAAGGGTGTGCGGGTAGCTACCCATGTGGGTATTAAAGATAATTCATATATATATATATATATATATATATATATATATATATATATATATATATATATATATATATATATATGCGTGTTCATATATTAATGAACATATAATGATCATCTGAGGAAAAATGTATATGTTCAAACCCTAATGAATATCCAATGCACATAATAAGAGTAACTCACATATTAATCCTAATTATGGATACACATGATGATAATAATGCCATGAACTGATAAACCTTAATGATATGATGAGAAAGGAAGGTGTAACCTAATTGTGGCATTAATGCATGCTATAATGAAATATAATGATCAAGTTGATCCTAAATCCTATGTTGTAAACATATAACCTTAACATATACATCCTTAATGATATTCATATTAATTTAGTGGCATTAAGTGTCATAATCATATAACATACATTGATGCACATAAATGATATATATTCACCTAATCATAAATTACTCAAGTCATAAATATGAAATGTGTATCAGCTTGGTACCTAGTACACACCTAATAAATCACCTAATCATGACTTGGTATGTGAATCAATTCATTAATATGTAATATGTCCAACATGGGTCACTAAAATATAGATTATGACTTCAATGTGGATAAGAAGTAACTGGATTCACATAAATGTGCATGAATAATGATGACATTAATGTGAATAAGAAAGGTAATGTGGCAATGTTTAATATACACACAAGTAATCAATGTGACATAATTTGGATTAATTGTAGACTTAATAACAAATTGAATAAAATGTTCTATCACATGCAAGATAATTTGTTATAATTAATATAATTATAATATGAGGATAATAGTGTAAATCCAAATTATTAATGATCAAATATATTGAGATAATTGAGTAACATGTAATTGTACATAATAATGAAATATAATTCTTTTTTACAACCAAGTGAACATGACATGACATAATTAAAAGAATAATAATGATAATGTGATGTCTTCATAAATATAATGCTAATGAGCAAAAAATGTTAATAACGTTAAATCTCATAAAAATCATCTTAATAATGGAACCTAGGTGATCCTCGAGAACCTGAGCTATGTCTAGATGGCTGGGAAGTATATGTTGATGAGTCGTTTGGTGGAAGTTATGGTTGGTGGAACAACAAAAGTTTAGTGATGAGATGTTGCACATTCACCTTCCCTCCTTGCTTGTGATTTTGGGGACGAAATCCTCTTTAAGGGGTGGAGTGTTGTAACATACTGATTCCTAGACATTTTATCTTTTGGCCCTCTTTTCCATCTTTTCCTTTCATTTCTATCCTTTTTGGCCTTGATATTCAATTTGTGGAATTACTAGTGGTTTGGGGTGATTTTGATCACACTTTGTGCCAAAATTTGGGTTTATGTAAAAATACCTCAGTAAATATTTTTAATAAGGGTCTAATATGCAAATATACCACTCATGTGACGTATTAATAAAATATATTCATTCTAGATCATTTTTAGCGTTATGGAGCAAGGAAGAGAAAAAGGAATGAATAATGTTGGTTTAAATATGATATTGAATTAATTAATATGGGAAATATTAGTAATAATGGACAATGGACTAAATTCATAAAAGAAAGACTAATTGATTAAAAATAACTTGAGATTCATTTTACTTGGGTTTGAGTTTGCTTGAATGACAAGTTTCATAATTTTTAAAAATCAATAATTATCTTTGCATTAATTGGAATTGGAAAATATGAGTTTTTCTCCAAATTATTAAATAAATTATTATATTACTTCAAAGTGAAAATAAACAATAAATTCGTAATCTAAATGTCAAAATTATTCTATGTGAAAATTTTCATCTAATTTGAACAATATTAACTATTTTATTTTATCTAGGAGACAGAAAATCATTTAAAAACCAAAAATACTAAATAATATGTTGAAAATAATTAATTAATGTTAAATCGTGTTTCCCTCATTTATTAGTGCTTATACGCCAACTTTCATAAATTTAGAAAGTTTCTAGATGCCTCCAATTAATTAAAAGGACGAAATAAGGATAAAATTTAAATGTATTAAATAAAATAATAAAAGTGTTAACAAAAGTAATGTCAGATTCATGTTCTACATGTTAAAATAGACCTTTGGGTGAATTTCATCCAATTTGGAAACTATTTTATGAGAAGGTGAATTTAGGAGAGAGAAAGTGTGCAAAACATTCAAATCATTAATTAAAATAGTAAACAACACCAAAAAATACAAATAATAGCAAATTCGTATCCCACACACTTAATATGACTTATAGGTGAAGTATTATTATTTTTGGAGATTCCTAGAGTCATTAATGCATGAGAAAAGAGTAAATAAGATTTTCTTAAATAAAAGAGTAAAAGTTTTCAAAAGGTAAACCAAATTTTATATTCGGATTCCTCACCCCAAAATCAGTTAATGTACCAAATTTTGGTTTATTTGGACTTTGTTTGTACTCTAAAATAATTAAAGAAACTTTTATAAATTAAATACATCAAAATAACAAAGTTAGAAAGTTGTATTAAATGATACAGTCATCTTCTACCTCAAACTCGTATGAACAGTAAATGTGGACCAAAATGCTCCAATATTATGGACATATCTATCTCATTTCTCAATGAAACTTCCCGAAACAAGTTGTGTTGGATTGTAAATTGAATTCCGCATCCATACATACCCCATTCAAACTCTAATATTGTATATTAAAGAAACGTATAATATTTCTCTCGAAGCTTCTCGGGGTACCTTCCTCTTCTCCAACCCACTTGTCCACTAATATATATAGGAGTATCCCAACATCTGCAAGAACTCGTGTTAGTCTTATCTTGCGCCAAATGCTCCAAACCTCCTTGCACAATACTCAACGAACTAGATTTTTGCCCCAATCACCCAAGCTGCAGGTGCTTTGCCACTTCAGCCATGGCATGGGTACAATGGGATGATTCCCCCACGTCATTTCCTATTTCTAGCCCTCTAATTCTCTTGTCTTTGTTTTCATGCACCCGTACAATTGTCTTTTGATTTTTGTTTCTCTTCTTTCTTTGACAATGCCACGTGGGCATTGACTGGGCTTTTACTAAGTGACTTGGCCGCTACCTATTGGGCCAAGTCACAGGCCAACCCCTCTCCCTCTCTCTTCGCCTCTCTCCCAAGGTTTTGTTGGCATGGCTTGTTCTGATTGGCCGATATTAGAAAAATTATATCTTTTGATCTGCTTATCCAAATTTATCAAATAAATATGTTTTGGGAAAGGAAAAACATGTTCTATCCAATAAAAATACTTTCAAGGTTTGGTTTTTGATTTTGTCGAAGGTGATTTTCAAGAAAATGATTTAATCACATAAAAATCACCAAACATGCATCTAAAAATCCATATCTCTAAAATACCTAAAATTATATGTTATTTTGATCAAAAAACCCAAACATAGACAGTAGTGATGGTTTCAAGGTCTAATTGACGGTTTGTAGAAAAAGTTGGTAGCTTTGGGGTTTTTAGTCCTTAATGAATGAATATAGTTCTAATACATGAACATGGTAATGATGTCAAAACAAGTGGACCCTAATTTGCTTAGGGATCTGTAAAGTGGTTTCTAGGACTCTAAGGAAGAGGTATGTGCATCTAATACCTTAGTTGGGAAATTTTATGCCTTAGCCTACTTTTCTCTAATGAGGCTTAATGGAACCTAATTCTCTTTGCTTGAAACTCTAATTTCTTGTGCCTCAAATCAGATTATAGATTATTATTGTTTGGGTTTTTAAACCCCACTACCATGCTTATTGATTCATATGATTATTTTTTCCATGAGTACTACTTTTGTAGCATCTAGATTTATGTTCTATTTAATTTAAAGTAGCGGTACTTATGTACTACCACCCATAGAGGGCATATATTTATTCACTGTGAGGAATGTTTTTATTCTCCCCATATTATTATAGGTGTCTGGGAATGTCTCATTCTCCCCTCACCTAAGGTTAGAGGTCCGGTAGGTGCCTCAACCCTACTTAGTTAGGTAGACATAATTATCTTCCATGCAAATCCTTTTTAATATAATTGTTAATGGAAGGTTTCTTTTGAGTATAGCCTCATTCTCTTGTTATCTTCATAATATGATGAACCCTAGCCTATTTTTATTTTCTTTACTTATCTTGATATCCTAGACTAGTCTTGTGACACATACTTTTCTTCCATTTCCCTTTTGTTGTGTGTCTTCCCAACCACCTAGGTGCTGGTGCTGAGCTAGGTGATGGATAAGACAAGAAGATCACATCGTTTGGCTTGGACTTGGTTGATGGATATTTTGCTTGGGAAACAAGATTGTAGTAGTTATACTTTTATCTATCTAGATCATGTTTATGTATCTTGATGTAAACCCTAAAAGGGAAAATTACGTATTCTTGTATGATTTTTTATGAAATTGAATATAGTCAATAATTTTTATTCCATTGATATCCAATGGTCTTTTGTATACCATATAAATAAATATTTGAAAATTTTACACCCTTTTCAACATACCTTTTGAGTATGTTGCGACTGGAGGTTTGATATTTCAAATTTTTAGTAAAGGGGTGATTTCACTCTTTTACACAGTCTAACTCAAGTGATACACTAGTCTCACTCACCCAGAAGACCGTCGGGCGAGTTCGAGTTGAGCTAATTGGTTTGACACCTTAATTTAGTCGGTCCATAGGGAAGAACTAAGCCAAATCAATTTTGGATATGCTTGACAACCCAAACGGCCATCTCGATACTTGGGACGCCCGTCTGTCTACCCTAATGGCCGTGTCACCAATTGAGATGGTCGTTTGGCAGTTCAGTTAGCCCATCTGTCAATCTGTTGTATGAATTGAGTACCTCAAACTTTAGTACTTAATTTAATTATCATTCAAGATCAAACTCCTCTTCTAACTACTATAGAAACAATGTTCCACGTCGCTTTTCGGGGCATCAATTTTTTAGAGAAACCAACGCTGATAAACATTACACATTGGCTATCAAGGGAAACCGACGTCCATATTTGAAGGCTAGACAGACACGGGTATCACTTTTTATTCAACATTAGTTGAAGAAAAGAAATTGACGCCTAAAATAGCCCGAGAAATCCAATTTTTTCGAGCAAAAAAAATTATCCCAAAGTGTAACATACAACGTCGCTGTTTTACCTAATAACCGACGCCTAAAGAAGATAAAAATTGCGTGCAATTTTTACCATATGGGCGTTAGTTGTCATGGGATAACCGACGCAAATAAGGGTTCATTTGCCCTCCCCGCCAAAATTTTTAGGGTAAAGGATTGTCCAATTGACGTCGGTTGTTATTTTCAGCCGACACTTATTCTGTTTAGGTTTCAGTTTTTACGATAATCGATATCTTTTATTAAATTAATAGCCCCCATGAGAAGCAGACTCTTCCCCTTTCTTCTATTTCATCACGAAAATAGACTCTGCCTTTCTCCTCCCGACGACGCAGCCGCCGCGCCTGCTTCCTGCTACGTCGCCGCCACCGCATGCTGTTGCTGCTGCTTCTCTGCTCGCCGCCGCCGCCACCTGCTACTACTGCTGCTTCTCTACTCGCTATCGCCGCCTGCTGCTACTGTTGCTTCTCTGCTCACTACAGCCGCCGCCTCCTTCGCATGCTGCTTCTCTGCTCGGTTCCACTGCTCCTCACACTGTCGTCGCCGCCGACAGGGACAAATCTTGTCTCCACGCTGCTAGATACTACACGGGTAGGCCCTCCTCTTCTTCCTCCATGCCCCTCTTCTTCTTCCTTCTTCCTCCTTACCAACAGTAAGCACGACCGTGTGGGTTGGGCCATGGCTGTGTTGGTCGACCACGGTAGTGCTGCCCAGCACGGCCATGCTCAACCAACACAGTCACAGTCGTGGCCAGCCCACATGGTCATGCTTACTGATGGTAAGGAGGGAGAAGGAAGAAAAGAGGGTATATATTCAAATGAAATCAATTATATGATGAAATCAATTATGTTCAAATTAATTATGTTCAATTATACGATGAAATAAATTATGTTCAATTATATGATGAAATCAATTATGTTCAAATCTTGCGATGAAATCAATTATGATGAAATCAATTGTGATGAAACCCTAACATCGACATGAATTCTTATTGCATGATGAAACCCTAACATCTACATACTTTATATGATACCTAAAATTGTGATGAAACCCTAACATCAATTGTGATGAAACCCTAAAATCTACATATCTATCCAAGATGATGAACATGCATGGACACTCAAAATGTTGAAATCAATGTTATATAATATGATACCTAGATTAAATGATGTTACATGAAACCTAGGATATGAATGATGAAACTAGGATTGTAGGTATTGGAATGACAACATACATGAATTTGTTGGCCTAGAAACCCATCCAAGATTTACTCATTAGGAGTAAATCTTGGATAGTCCCCGTTTTGGGACTGTTCTTGAACACCTAATCACACTTAGGATGTAAGTGTATAATGTGTATTGGGTTTTCAATAAAATTTCGTTAGCATTTCCCCATTTGTTCTCTAAGTACATATGTACTTGGAGAATAGCGGGGAAATGCTGCTGAAATTTTCTTGAAAACCTAATACACATTATACACTTACTAGTGAGATTAGGTGTTCAAGGATGGGATAGGTGGTACATGTACATTTATTATATATAAGAATGACATCACATATATTTGTTAACCCTAGACCCTAATCTTGTCCTAATATATACTTGTTTTCTCTTTGATCATAGAATGGATAGATCATGGATGTCCATTCACAATCATTGCACCCCAGAGTTTATATCTGGTCTTGATCAGTTTATTGGATTTGCCGAGGAACATAGGAAACAACCTAGAGATAGGTTCTAATGTCAATGTAGGCATTGCGATAACAATTTGAAAGTCAGCACTGGTGACAAAATCAAAAGTCATGTCATATGCAACGTGATTGTACAAGGCCATACAGAATGGCACTGGCATGGAGAGATTTCAAACCTGAAACCATTGGATGTCGATAGCAGTGCTCGGGTGGAAGAAGAAATTGTCTCTGATGACGTAGATGTGCACGAACCAGTTGAAGTAGACATCATTGATGTGATGCTGGATAGTTGTGGGGTAGAGCACACCGATCCACATCCCATCTTTAGAAACATTGTGCATGATGTTGAGATACCGTTATACACAGGTTGTACTAAGTTTACAAAGTGGAGTGCAGTGTTGAGATTGTATAAGTTGAAAGATAACAATAGATGGAGTGACAAATACTTCACTTCATTGTTGACATTGTTGAAAGAAATGCTTCCTGAAGGAAACGAGTTGCCAATCTCAACATACTGGGTAAAGAAATTGTTATGCCGAATAGGAATGGAGGCCAAGAAGATACATGCATGCCCGAATGATTGTGTATTATTTCAAAAGGACTATGTGGATTTGAAAGATTGTCTAAAAAGTGGTGCATCACGGTATCAATTGACGACTTCGAGGGAGTCCAAAACTGGTTCTCCTACCAAGGTGATGTGGTATCTACCTATAATATCATAGTTTCAATGCTTGTTTGCAAAATCCGATAGATGGGAAGAATTTGAGGTGGCATGCAGATGTTAAGAAAAATAATGATGGGATCCTACGACACGTGTCTGATTCCCCATAGTGGAAGAAGATTGATCTATTGTACCCCAAATTTGGTGAAGAAGACATGAATCTAAAACTTGGGCTTTGTAGAGATGGGATCAATCCGTACGGGACATTGAGCAGCCAACATAGCACTTGGCTAGTCATGCTTGTTATATACAATCTTCCTCCCTGGCTGTGTAGGAAAAATAAGTATGTTATGTTGTCGTTGTTGATATCGGGCCCTAAACAACCTGGAAATGATATCGATGTTTATCTTGAACCTCTGATTGATGACTTGCAGAAACTCTGGGGTGAAGGTGTGATGACCTATGATGCTTCACGAAGAGAGACATTTCATTTGCACGCTATGCTGTTATGCACTATTAATGACTTTCCAACATACGAGAATTTGTCTGAATATAGTGTCAAAGGAGCTAAAGTGTGTCCTATATGTGAAGAGAACACTGATTCAATAAGACTAAAACATGGCGGAAAGACTGTATATCTTGGTCATCGAAGGTTTCTTTCAAAATTCCATCTGTATCGTAGGAAGCGCAAAGCATTCAATGGATGGAATGAGGAATGGAGTGCACCTAAACCTATACCAGGGGATGTTGTTTATGAAAGAGTAAAAGACATTGTCAATGAATTTGGTAAGAGATCACAATGTACTATGGCCACACGGAGTGACAATTCTTCATTCAAGAAGAAGTCAATATTTTGGGATATTCCTTATTGGAGTTCTTTGGGCCATCCCAATGCAAACCTGTCCCAAGAGCGGGACTTTCACAAGAAGAGGTAACCTATTCTTTTTTTAGAATTTTACTGCAAAATGGAATTCAATAATAAGAAGCTAATGTTTCTTTTACCAATGTATAGGAGAATAAAAGAGTCGAGGATATAGTTGCTAAGAAGGTTAAGGAAGAAATGTTGTGGTGGCAAGCATCTCAGGCTTCCAATCAGTCTATGGCGGCCCACTCTTCTCCTAATGCACATGCTGAGAGTAATCCTGTAGACCCACCACCTGGCATGTCTGTCATAAGTATTGTTTATGACATAGTACCTATACTTTTCAAGATGATATGTTTTCAAGATGATATGTATATATGTATAACATTCTTTACGTAAGTTTGTAGGCGTTGAAGCCATGCCGCTTAAGAATTGAAGAATATATTATTGCAGAGGTGCAAGCTTACCCATCCCTTCCTGGGGAAACGATTCACGGGATTCCAATACCACAAGGTTACGTCTGTGTGAGATCGATACGTGTATTCCCCGATTGGAGGGAAGTTGCATTGCCATATGCCCACCCGGATATTGATACACTTGCTGAGGCAGAAGGCGGGGTGATATTGTGGCCCAAAGTGGATGTTGTCTACACTACTGGAATTATAAGATAAATTTACATTATGTTAAATGTTTAATGTGTATATATGAGGTCAATTGATCTGAAATTATATATATAGGTTAAAAAGAAGACACTCGGAGCATCTAGGCCTCCACCTCCATTTCCTACATTACCAAGTTGGGTTCCAACTGACCTAAAATTCTAGTTAGGTCCTGCTTGTAAGGGCATGGCAGTATGGCTACACACACATAATATACATTGCCCTATAGTTGTTTCTTTAGAAGCGGATTATGCAGGTCAATCATATGAAAGCTCTCTATTTATACAAGATATTATTGAATTGTTTATCTATGATTGGCTGAATACATCAATGATAGAGGCATGGATAAGGTGAGATCTTGTTTATACATCCATATACCTTGTGTAGGATCTGGTGATCTAGTTTCTTATATATTAGTGCATATGTAATACACGTTTTGCAGCTACTTAGTCGAAATTTAATGTAAACAATTTGGATGTGAACATGTGGGATTTTTGATTCCATCATTGATTAGTCTGGTAGCTAAAGACCTTGATAGTGTTCAACAATACTGTTGTGATGCTTTTACAAATTTCGGTCAAAAAAAGAAGACGATAATAATAGCTCCATTCAATGTGACGTAAGTTTACTTTGCTTATAATTTGGACTTAAGAAAATTACATTTTTATTTTGGATTTTGAGTTATTAATTTTTAACTTTTTTACCTCAAGCACTAAGCATTGGGAGTTACTAGTTATTCTCCTCAGGACGTTCACTATCTATTATCTAGATCCTGTGAGGAGTACATTGAATCAAAAAATTGGACACGTAATGAGAATGGGATTATTCTGGTGAGAAATATTTCATTTTTTATACGTTAACATTTGTTATTACATTACTATTTAATTATGCAACTTATTGTGTTACATTAACATGTAGGGGTTTAGATACGTTTAAAAAGGTTGGACGAAAGGTCCCCAGTAAAAAGAACCAGCCAATAATTTGGAAGAACATGAAAGTAAGTTCCCGACTCCAATGTATATGTTATTTATGTGAATTGTTCTTATTTGTATTTTTTAATATTTTGTATCCATTTTATAGTGTGCTACACAAGACAATGGTTGGGCATGCTCATACTATGTGATGCGGTTTATTGACATGATTATCAAACATGCAGATGAAATCATTATCATACCTAAGGTATTATATATAATCTCATTAGATAGTATGAAATATATCAATCTTATTTATATATTATTACTTATATATATACATCATTCTATTTGCAGGTGTTTAAAACTGACCCCACTATAGGTAAAGCCTTAAAAGATGTTCATGCTCCATATACGATAGAAGTATTAAATGACGTAAGAGAAGAATGGGCAAGAGCGATACAAGCAGTGGGGACTGTAAGATATAATTGGGATGCTGATAGCAATGATGAATGATATTTTGTAAGTGAATGTTTATACATGTGTTTCTACACTACTACAGAAACAGCCTTTGGCGTCGGTTGTTTAACCCCCTTTGGCGCCGCTAAAGGTCGAACACTTCGGCGTCGGTTTTTTAACCGATGCCTATTTAACATATAGGCGTCGGTCTTTTAGTAGATAACCGACGCCAAAAGGGTTCGCGCCACAGAAAACTGTGTCATCTAGGACACATTCTGCGTCGGTTATCTACTAAAAGACTGATGCCTATATGGACTATAGCGTCGGTGTTTACTTGGTAACCGACGTAGAAAGTGTCCTAGATGACCCTATTTTCTGTGGCACGAACCAGTTTGGCGTCGGTTATCTACTAAAAGATTGACGCCTATATGTTAAATAGGCGTCGGTTTGACACGAACAGCCGATGCCATTTCCAGTACGGATGTTGCCACATTAGGCGTCGGTTTTGGTCAGAAACCCGACGCTGTAGGTCTTTGCTGACGGTTTTCTATAAATAACCGACGCCTATATCTATTTTTTTGTTTTCATATCAGTTTGCAGGCCTGCTGTGGCTGGTCAGCAGGATGAGAACCTGCAGTTCAGTTTTCTGAACTGCAGGTTTACGACATCCATTGATATCAGCCTACAAACAGGCCACATACATGCAAAAGTCCCAAGGAAAATTTCACACAAGTAGATACATTCAGACATCAATTCAATTCTCACATTCACACATATAGAAACATTCAAATACATGTATTAACATTCAGAAATATTCATTTACAAAGTATCATTCATTATCACTATCAACATCCCAATTATATCTTACAGTTGCCACTGCTTGTATGGCTTTTGCCCATTCTTCTCTTATTTCATTTAATGCTTCCATCGTATATGGAGCATGTATATTTTTTAAGCGTTTACCTATAGTGTTGTCAGTTTTAAACACCTGCAAAGAGAATGATGTATATATATAAGTAATAATATAAAAATAAGATTGATATATTTCATACTAACTAATGAGACTATATATAATACCTCATGCATGGTATCGATGTCCAATGCGGCATGTTTGATAATCATCTGCATAAATCGCATCACATAGTATGCGCATGCCCAGCCATTGTCTTGTGTAGCGCACTATAAATTGAAACATACAAAATAATACAACTAAGCACAATTCACATCAATAATATATACATTGGAGTCGGGAACTTACTTGTACGTTCTGCCAATTTATTGGCTGGTTCTTTTTCCATGGGACCGTTCCGCCAGCCTTTTTGAATGCATCTAAACCCCTACATGTTAATATAACACAGTAAATTACATAAGTAAATAGTAATGTAATAACAGATGTTAACAGATACAAAATGAAATATTTCTCACCAGAATAATGGCATTCTCATTACGTGTCCAATTTTAGTGTTTAATGTACTTCCCGCGAGATCTAGATAATAAACAGTGAACGTCCCGGGGACAATAACTAGTAACTCCCAATGTCTACCGCTAGAGGTAAAAAGTTAACAATTAATAACTCAAAATGCACAATAAAAATGGAATTTTCTTAAGTCCAAATTATAAATAAAGTAAACTTACTTGACATTGAATGGAGCTATTATTATCGTCTTCTTTTGCTGACCAAAAATTGTAAAAGCATCTATACAGTATTGTTGAACATTATCAGGGTCTTTAGCTACCATACTAATCAATGATGGAATCCAAAATCCCACATGATCGAATGCAAATTGTTTGCAATGATTTTCGACTAAGTAGCTGCAAAACATGTATTACGTATGCATTAATATATAAGAAACCAGATCACCGGATCTTACACAAGGTATATGGATGTATAAACAAGATCTCACCTTATCCATGTCTCTATCATTGATGTATTCAGCCAATCATACATAAATAGCTCAATAATATCTTGTATAAATAAAGAGCTATCGTATGATTGACCTGCATAATCTGCATCTAAAGAAACAATTATCGGGCAATGTATATTATGTGCCCGTAGCCAACATGCCATTCCCCTACAAGCAGGACCTAATGGGTATGTTAGGTCAGTTGGAACCCAAATTGGTAATGCGGGAAGTGGAGGTGGAGGCCTAGGTGCTCCTGGTGTCTTCTTTTTAACCTGTATATATAATTTCAGATCAGTTGACATCATATATACACATTAATAGTCTAAATCAATGTAAATTTATCTTACAATTTCAGTAGTGTAGACGACATCTGCTTTGGGCCACAATATGACCCCGCCTTCTGCCTCAGCAAGTGTATCAATATCCGGGTGGGGATATGGCAATGTAGCTTCCCTCCAATCAGGTAACACACGTAATGGGCCCACACGAATGTGGCCTTGTGGTATTGGAGTCCCGTGAAACCTTTCCCCAAGAAGGGACGGGTAAGCCTGCGCCTCTGCAACAACATAGTCGTGTATTCTTAAGTGGCATGGCTTCAATGCCTACAAATTTACGTAAAGAATGTTATACATATATACATATCATCTTGAAAAGACTAGCTACAATGTCATAAACAATACTTACAGCAGACGTGTTAGGCGATGGGTCTCCAGGATTACTCGCAGTCTGTGCATCAGGAGAAGAGTGGGTCGCCATAG
This sequence comes from Alisma plantago-aquatica, assembly GCA_963693085.1. NCBI lineage: Eukaryota > Viridiplantae > Streptophyta > Magnoliopsida > Alismatales > Alismataceae > Alisma > Alisma plantago-aquatica. The sequence continues at coordinate 1,248,793,679 of OY856409.1, forward strand.
GCTGATTGGAAGCCTGAGATGCCTGCCACCGCAGCAATTCTTCCTTGACCTTCTCAGCAACTACATCGTTGACCTTCTTAGCAACTATATCCTCGACTCTCGTATTCTCCTATACAAGGATAAAAGAAACATTAGCTTCTTATTATTGAATTTCCTTTTGTAGTAACATTCTAAAAAAAGAATAGGTTACCTCTTCTTGAGAAAGTCCCGCTCTGGGTTTGCGCTGGGATGGCCCAAAGAATGCTTTGATGCCCACACCAGCATCCGCACCCCTAACACGTCCACGATGCTCTGGGTTTCCCAGAGCAACTGTCAATTCATCCCTTGTGCCCTGAGGGATGAACGTGCCTTGTTTCCTCTGCTCGTGCAGCTCCCGCTAATCACCATCAATAGAAATTGGTAAGTTAACACCACAAATAATCAATATTCAAACGATTGCTCTAAGAGTTGTATTTTACCATTTTCGCAGCCGCCTCAGCAGTTACGGGCTTCTTTATTCCACCCTTCTTGTTTTGCCTCCCAGCAATCCAGATATCATGGCGAGGCATGGGTGTGGCAGACTCCTGAGTAGGAGCAGACTCCTGAGTAGCCGCAGACTCCGCATGTAGTCTTTGGCGAACACTTGCATAGCCTTTTGGACCCATAGTGTGGTCATGCACATTCAGTGCACGCCTTGCTTTTTGTGCGTCGCTGAGGGCCTAGTTAGTATGCACATTAATGATTTGGTTAGTATCACTAAATGTTAATCTTGAATAGGTGAATACAATGTATATTAATTAAATTGGGAGTGACACCTAATACCTTGAATTCTTCATATTTTCTTGAAGCAACAAAATTGTCCCAATCTTCTTTGTCCAAGAAGTTCCATTGTTCAAGGGCTGACTTATTTTTCTTATCACCCTCTTTTATGTATTCTCTGTTCAGATTTGTCCTATAATTCCTAAGCATCTTTCCAGCGCATTGCATCACACTTTTACGATGCAACTTCTCATCCAATGCAAACAGATTCTGTAAAATAGAAATGTTATTAACTAGTATCCAAAATAGAATTGCAAATAATAGAATTTGTAATCTACAAAATAGAATTGCAAATAATAATAACTCATGCATAAATCCTTCCATATCAAGTCTTTTTTCCCCTGAGGAACTTTATGCCAATTATCATACTTAACACCACAATGGCTCTGAGTGGTACACCCAAGATAGTTTACAAAATTATTGCGGTTCACTCCAATTGCATTTCCTCCATTATCAAACTCCACAACCAATTTGAATCCACTGCCACTAAGCGCTATTAACTTCTTCAACAGAGTGATGCCCCTTTTCTTGTTAAGTGTTTGGTGTTGCGCATGAAGTTGCTCCAGTGCTTCAGTGGGTACATGTGCATCATCAACCTAAAATTTGACAAAAATAAACACACTAAATTAGCCCAATATAGAAATATAAGATATATGACATAACTAGAAGATAATGAATTTTATAGAAATACATGATATATTTTTAGAACTTACATTGGTATCCTCGCCATGTTCGTCATGGACAGCATGCTCATCATGGACTTCATGCTCATCATGGACATCATGCTCATCATGGTCATCCATCTGAAAATGTCATTAAAAAGGCAAACATTTAGCATTTGTATTAACTAGAAAAAGGCAAACATTTAGCATTTGTATAAACATACATGTCTCTAAAATTATGATCTTTTATCAATTAACAATCCTTCATTGTGATCTCCGCGCACATATAAGTCATCATTAGCTTCAATATTTTGTGGAGTTGGCAACCCAACTGAGAATGGACTGGAGTCATCATACTTATCATAGTACTCTTCTCCATCTATAGGATCTTCAATGAACTGTCTTTTACCATGAAGAACAACCGACCATTTATCATTTGCAGGATCATCGATATAAAATATTTGTTTCGCCTGTGATGCCAATATGAATGGTTCACCCTTCTCGCCAATCTTTTCAAAGTTCACCAAAGTGAAACCCAATTCATCCACTATAACTCCTTTGGTGTTATCAACCCAATTACATTTAAAGAGCAGAATTTTGAAATCTATGTAGTCAAACTCCCAAATGTCTTCAATGACACTGTAATATGACATTTTAGCTTCATGTGGACTCTTATCCTTTGCACTTGCAAAGTACATAGTCGACGCTTGAATGAGTAACCATGTGGCACCTTAACATTTACCTAGCATTCACAAAAAGTTTTCTTCTCCTTTCTAGACAACGTGTAACAAGCGGGAGGTAAGTATGTTCTTTTATTACCCATTTCACGTAATTCTGTTAATTCTGACCTTATTCCCATTTCACGTAGGTACACTCTAGATTTTATCCCATCTTTAGTTTTACCTGGTATATTTAACAGAGTACCAATGATGCTATCACAGACATTTTTCTCAACGTGCATTACATCGATACAATGCCTGACTGTCAAATAACTCCAATAAGGAAGATCCCAAAATATTGACTTCTTCTTGAATGAAGAATTGTCACTCCGTGTGGCCATACTACATTGTGATTTCTTACCAAATTCATTGACAATGTCTTTTACTCTTGCATAAACAACATCCCCTGGTATAGGTTTAGGTGCACTCCGTTCATCATTCCATCCATTGAATGCTTTGCGCTTCCTACAATATGGATGGAATTTTGAAAGAAACCTTTGATGACCAAGATATACAGTCTTGCCGCCATGTTTTAGTCTTATTGAATCGGTGTTTTCTTCACATATAGGACACGCTTTAGCTCCTTTGACACTATATCCAGACAAATTCCCATATGCTGGAAAGTCATTAACAGTGCAAAACAACATAGCGTGCAAACAAAATGTCTCTCTTGCTGAAGCATCATAGGTCATCACACCTTCAGCCCAAAGTTTCTTTAAGTCATCAATCAAAGGTTCAAGATAAACATCGATATCATTTCCAGGTTGTTTAGGGCCCGATATCAAGAACGACAACATAACGTACTTATTTTTCATACACATCCAGGGAGGAAGATTGTATATAACAAGCATGACTGGCCAAGTGCTATGTTGGCTGCTCAATGTCCCGTACGGATTCATCCCATCTGTACAAAGCCCAAGTCTTAGATTCCTATCTTCTTCACCAAATTTGGGGTACAATAGATCAATCTTCTTCCACTGTGGGGAATCAGACGCATGTCGTAGGATCCCATCAATATTTTTCTTAACATCTGCATGCCACCTCAAATTCTTCACATATTTCGGATTTGCAAACAAGCGTTGAAACCATGATATTATAGGTAGATACCAAAACACCTTGGCAGGAGAACCAGTTTTGGACTCCCCCAAAGTCGTCAATTTATACCTTGACGCACCACATTTTGGACAATCTTTCAAATCTACATAGTCCTTTTGAAATAATACACAATCATTCGGGCATGCGTGTATCTTCTTGGCCTCCATTCCCATTGGGCACAACATTTTCTTTACCTGGTATGTTGAGATTGGCAGCTCGTTTCCTTCAGGAAGCATTTCTTTCAACAAAGTCAACAATGAAGTGAAGCTTTTGTCGCTCCATCTATTCTTAGCTTTCAACTTATACAATCTCAACACAGCGCTAAGCTTCATAAACATAGCACAACCTGTGTATAATGGTATCTCAGCATCATGCATAATGTCTCTAAAGATAGGAGGTGGATCGGTGTGCTCTACCCTACAACTATCCAGCATCGCATCAACGATGTCTGTTGGAACTGGTTCGTTCACATTTACGTCATCGGAGGCAATTTCTTCTTCCACCCAAGCACTGCTATCGACATCTACTGGTTTCGATTTTGAAATCTCTCCATGCCAGTGCCATTCTGTATAGCCTTGTACAATCCCGTTGCACATGACATGACTTTTGATTTCCTCACCAGTGTTGACTTTCAAGTTGTTACCGCAATGCCTACATGGACAGTAGAACCTATCTGTAGGTTTTTTCCTATGTTCCTCGGCAAATCTAATAAACTGATCAAGACCAGATATAAACTCTAGGGTGCAACGATTACGAATGGACATCCATGATCCATCCATTCTATGATCAGAGAAAACAAGTATATATTAGGAAACAAGTATATATTAAGAAAAGATTAGGGTATACACTTACATCCTAAGTGTATAATGTGATGTCATTCTTATATATAATAAATGTGTACCACCTATCCCATCCTTGAACACCTAATCTCACTAGTAAGTGTATAATGTGTATTGGGTTTTCAAGAAAATTTCGACAGCATTTCCCCGTTGTTCTCTAAGTACATATGTACTTAGAGAACAAATGGGGAAATGCTATCGAAATTTTCTCGAAAACCCAATACACATTATACACTTACATCCTAAGTGAGATTAGGTGTTCAAGAACATTCCCAAACCGGGGACAATCCAAGATTTACTCCTAATGAGTCAATCTTGGACGGGTTTCTAGGCCAACAAACACATTTGATGTCATTCTTATATATAATAAATGTGTACCACCTATCCCATCCTTGAACACCTAATCTCACTAGTAAGTGTATAATGTGTATTGGGTTTTCAACAAAATTTCGACAGCATTTCCCCGCTGTTCTCTAAGTACATATGTACTTAGAGAACAAATGGGGAAATGCTACCGAAATTTTCTCGAAAACCCAATACACATTATACACTTACATCCTAAGTGAGATTAGGTGTTCAAGAACAGTCCCAAACCGGGGACTATCCAAGATTTACTCCTAATGAGTCAATCTTGGACGGGTTTCTAGGCCAACAAACACATTTGATGTCATTCTTATATATAATAAATGTGTACCACCTATCCCATCCTTGAACACCTAATCTCACTAGTAAGTGTATAATGTGTATTGGGTTTTCGAGAAAATTTTGGCAGCATTTCCCCGCTGTTCTCTAAGTACATATGTACTTAGAGAACAAACGTGGAAATGCTACCGAAATTTTCTCGAAAACCCAATACACATTATACACTTACATCCTAAATGAGATTAGGTGTTCAAGAACAGTCCCAAACCGGGGACTATCCAAGATTTACTCCTGATGAGTAAATCTTGGACGGGTTTCTAGGCCAACAAATACATGTGATGTCATTCTTATACCTACAATTCTAGTTCTTCAAGTTAGGGTGATTATTGATGTCTTTAAAAGCATGATTGGCAATTTAGGGAAAAGTTCATTATTTACATTCCAAGCATGTCACATGTGTGCATTACAGTTCATCATTAAGCAAGAAGGGTGATTAGGATTCTCAATATACTCAACAATATTGAAACAAAGACAATCATTTTTTTTATTAATATATTGCTGCTCCAGTCGTGTACCAAACATGAAACATGCATAGAGTAACATCACATTAAAATATAAGAAGTATAACTAGAGCTTTCAAAAAAAATCAAGCAATTCACTCATTTGAGCTAAATTTTCACCATTGTGATGTACCCATTATACATGTTCCTACTCCCAGTTCTTCAGTTACTTATTCTACATGTTTTGATAAGTTACATTGTAGACAAATGTTACTTCCCCTAGTTGACCACAGTATGAGGTAATGCCACCATGATGAATAGGATGAAGAACCAAAAGTCAGATGGATAATCAGATATCACTGTCAACAAACTGGCTTCCTAACTTACTTCAACATCAATGGATATGAGTTACTTATCAAGTTACCAATAAGTAAATAACTTAAATAAAAAATAAAAAACGCCCAGCAGCAGCCTTGGCGTGCCTTGGCACCGCCCAAGCAGCCGCCTAGGCGGAGGAAGGAAGGAGGAAGAAGGCAGTACCTTGAGGGAAGAGGAAGAATGCCTAGCCTGGAGAGCAGCGGCCTGAGCAGAGACCTACAGGAAGCCGGTGCCGGCAAGGACAACACCAAAGAAGCCACCGGCGACGAGGAGAGCAGCGGAGCGGCGGAGAGGAAAGCTGAGGAGAGGAGCGGTGCGGCGGCAAGGAGAGGAGCAGAGGCGCGGGGGAGCAACAGCGGTGGCGGCGCGAGGGAGGGGGGCAACGACGGCGGGGAGCACCGGCGGTAAGAATCGCCAGACCTAGTAGGAGGTTCGCAATGAAACAGAGAAATGGGGAAGAGTTCTCTATTTCGCGGGGCTATTAAGTTCCCATATAGCGTCGGTTGTTTCAAACAACCGACACCTATTATCTTCAGCGTCGGTTGATAGTAAAAAACCGACCCCAAATTAGTTGGCGGGAACCATTATCAGCGTCAGTTATCCAAGGATAACCGACACCTAAAGTGGAACTTTTCGCGCAGAATTTCATTTTAAATAGGCGTCGGTGAATAGTTAAAAACCCGACGTTGTATGTGGCCCAAATTTTTTTCGGTCGAAAATTGGATTTTGCGGGTGCTTTTAGGCGTCGGTTGGTTATAGTAAGCCGACGCTGAATACAAAGCGGTACCCGTGTCTGGCTGGTCTTCAAATATAGACGTCGGCTTGCCTAAATAACCGATGCTTGATATTATAGGCGTCGGTTTTCCTTAATAACCGACGCCCAGAAAAGCGACACTGAATGCTATTTCTGTAGTAGTGCTACATGTTTGAATGTTTCTACATGTATTTGAATGTTTTTACCTGTGTGAATGTGAAAATGGAATTGATGTCTGAATGTATCTACCTATGTGTGAATGTGTGAAAAGAATATTTGTTGATTTTGCAGGTTTGTGGCTTGTTTGTTGGCTGATATTAATGGATATCATAAACCTACAGTTCAGAATTGAATTGTAGGTTTCTACATCCTATTGACCAGCCACAACAGGCATACAAACAGATACAAAAAAAAATCAAACCATAGGTGTCGGTTATTTGTCTAAAACTGACAACAAAGGCTTACAATGTCGGTTAATAGCAAAAAACTATCGCCTAATGTTGCCAGATAACACGGCTATGGTGGCAGGTGATATGGCATCGGTTATTTGTCGAAAACTGACAAAAAAGGCTTACAACATCGATTAATAGCATAAAACTGCTTCCTAATGTTTCCAGACAGCACAACCGTGGCGGCAGGTGATATGGCATCAGTTATTAGTAGAAAACTGACGTCGATAGTGTCCTAGATGATGCCCTTTCTATGGCATGGATGATTATGGCATCAGTTTAGTCACATATAACCGATGTCGATGGGGGCCCTGCTGGCGCATTTTCAGTGGCGCGAAGCATTTTGGCGTCGGTTGGAAAACTGACGCCGAAAGGGTTTGACTTTTAGCAGTACCCACATTGGCATCACTTGGAAACCATCGCTAAAAGGGCTTAAATAACCGACACCAAAGGACAAATATGTAGTAGTGAGATGAGTTCCTATTTGTGTGACCCTATAGGTCCCATATCACATTGGAAGTGTTATGTCCATAACAACTTTTGACATCACAAGCAAAGAGTGGTGCCTAGTCACACATCATTGCTACCCATGTGAATGGAAAAGTTTGGGAACAACTTCAACCTACAATTTGTGTATGGTGTTATAGTGTTTGTATAGTTTCTTTTTCACTAATGTCCAGATTGAACTAGAGGCATGGAGTAGTCACCCTCATTATTATTCAATCCTTTTCTTGAACCAAGAGCAAATTGTCTCAAATATATGTAAGCTCAATATCACATATTGACTCACATGCCATGGCCATGCTTTTCTCAGTCTCGCGAATCAAGAGGCCCAGGACATCACTCTCCAGTAGGAGGGACAAATCCCACATCTATCTCTCACAGTCAATCCCCATGTGTCAAATCCACCAAATCATCACCGTTATAACAACCCATGTTTCAAGATTGTGTTTGATGATGTCAAAGTGTACCCAACGACATGTGTTGAGTGTAGTGATTTTAGGTCTAAGAATCACAACCACCACCATCATTGTGAGAGTTGACTATGACTTCCATGATAATGGATTTCATGTGTCAGTCTCACAGTGGGTCTGTCTGATACACTATTCTCTAACATGTATCTATGTGCTTGGTTTGATATAACCATATCATGACCAATGAGACTTAGTCATCAACCAACTCACACACTAATCTTATGTGTTATTAATGTCTATCAACCTTCCAAAATAACAATTGATCTGGGACATAATGAGAATATGTATATGTACTCTTAACATCCGTATGATCACATTTCTCAAGTCTAATACTTAAAGACATACCTCATTGAGTAATATAATTCTCTAGACATTCATAATGTTACATCATTATCTCATAACTGAATTAAATAGAATAAATTGAAAGCTTTCCCTTTTATTAATAATCAAATCATTTTACATGATATGCCATTACAATTAACACATGATTGGCTCTCTGGGCATACATAACCAACAATTACTATTTTGGATGAATATAATATGCCTTCTAGTTATTTTCAATCTATCCTATATGTTTTTCTCATGTCTTGATAACCCTTTCTTTCTAAAGTGTTAAAATTTTAATGTTATTATGCCTTTTTTTCCTCATTTTGGGTATTTTTCATAAATAATTGTTTAGTAGTTAAATAGTACCCAATGATGAGTGATATGTGACTCAGTATGTATAAAATTCGAAATGGACTAAAAAAATAAATTTAATTAGCACTCAAATGGCTAAAATCTAGAATTTCTAAATTTAGGATAAAACTTCTGTTAGTTGAGTTGCCAACTAGACCGAATGGTAACTAAGGGCTTTTGAAAAAGGCCATTCGTTCGAGTTTCCCTCTTAAAACTCAACCGAATGCCAAGCTGGACTAACTCTTAATTATGTTTCATCCAACTATTCTCCCTCTCAACTAGAGAAAAGTCAACCAATCCTCACTCTAGCTTTATTAAGATCTCAACACTAGCTTCGACCTTCCTCTCCTATCCCTAGAAAACCTTCATTTTACCTACCTAGAACCTTTTCCTATCTACCCTAGGTGGTTAGATGACCTTTGGCGGTGTCTCTCTGTTGTTTGGTCTCTCAATCTTCTCCATTTTGCCTCCATGACCTCCAATAGAAGAAAGAGGGTCACACCTTCTGGAGCACCATCATCATCCTCCAATTCTCGCCTCATTCCCTTCGATGACACCTTCTTTGTTTCAGCAGAAGCTCTAAATAGGTATAAGGAGCTCCTTCGTAGTAACTCTTTCCCTTTTCGTGAATTGTTTGAGCGTCATCTATGTAAACAAGAGGTGATAGATGAGGTAGTTGAGTTTCTCTATGACCATCACCTAGAAGTCGTGAGTGTCAAACGCCAGTACTTTCAGAATTCTATTACAAGCACTAAAGCAGTTCATGAATTTTACACCAATATGTCATGAAATTATGACACTCTTGTACCCCCCTCCTGATACTCAAGTGATTATCACTTCCATGATTGTAGGTAAGAAATTCACTATCTTAGAAGATACCTTGAATATCTTTCTCAATGGTACTGAGGTACCCGACACATGGAGGGAAGATTATCTTGGGTATTTTGACTTTCTTAATCTTGAGTCCTTCTACAAGAAATATGATATTACTCTCCTTTATATTAGTAAGTTCTTGAAGAAGCCTCAAACGTACCATATCGGAAGAAATCCACCATCCCATCCTCTTCCTTGGGTCTCAAAAACTACATACTTGCTCTGGTATTCAACTGCAATATTCACCCCAACAAGAATCATACTGAAATTGCAAAAAATACTACAATAATTATGTTTTGTCTTTTGAAAAACATAAGAGTCAAGTGGTCTAGATACATTCAGATACATTCTCGACCACATGATCTTCTTTGACTCTGGGAAGAATACCCAAGACACCCACCCACCCTACCCAGCCTTGATCTGTGGTCTCGTCACCTTTGCAACTGAGAAGTCTCATTTTCATGATTTTCATTACAAACCTTCTAGAAAAGGAGTATGTATTAGTGATACCACAATCAAGAAATTTTTTTTGCCTACATATTCTTCCATAATACCTGGAGCATCTGTATCCAATGAAACCCTCATGGGTTACATGGTGCATCAACAGGCGTACAACCTATAGGTTCAGGAGCACCTCCATTAAGATCTATGCCTGATCATGTCAACCATGAGCCTATCATGTGCCCATCCTTACCCTGCCTTCCAACCCTACCCAAGTGGTGATTATGCTTCCTATGCATATAATCAATGCTACCCGACCCCTCCACCTACTTCTTCCATTGCTACATCCTCTTTTGTTGGTGAACCTACCCCTGGTGTGTTACCTCTCCCTACTGGCCCCATAGCTACCCTACTTGCAATCCTTAGCACTTCTTCTCCCACTTTCCCTCATGCCAAGGAGCTCCATGATCTTGGCATGACTTGGGACAATCAGAATGCCATGTGGCCCAGTCACAGTTTTGGTCCTTCTACTGATGAGGAGATGCCCTACCAGGCACTGATGATGAGTAAGATTCTAAGGATGATGGCCCTATGGATAATTCTGATGATGATGGCTTTGTTGGTGGCTTTGGTGATGAAGGTGAAGATACTACTTCTATTGCACCTTCAGATGGAAATGAGGAGTATGAGCCTGGAGTTGATGATGATGATGCATATGATGATGTTGTGGACATAGATAGCCTAGATGTTTAGATGTTTTAGTTTCTATCTCTTAAATGTTGATCATATATATCTTTCTAGACTATTTTGTACTAAAGATATCTGGGCGCATTATCTGATATGTACTATTTCTATTATCATGTTGGTTTCATCTCTGGCTTGTATTTGGTTTGAGAACATGCTTATGTGTTGTAATATTAATGTTATGTATAATAACTCTATGTATGTTCTATCATATGAGTTATTGGTATGCTTTCCATATTTTGATTATGACCATGGTTGCTTGTTTCTCCCTTGTCTCTATTTGATGAGTGGTATGTGGTTGCATTCTTTCTCTTGTGGTTACATGTTTTTGGTTGTTCTTGGAGAAGACATGTTTTTATGCTCTTATAGCCCCTTACTTTTAGATAATGCCAAAAGGGGGAGAGAAATTTGATGTTTTGAAGATCAACCATATCTCTTTTTACTTCCTATGTGATTCTTTTCTTGTCTAATTATATGTTTTATCATGTGACTTGCTAAAGGACCATGTAATATACATGTTATATAGAATTGTGTAGAAACACTAACTATGTACGTAAGAGTGAGCATAGATTGAGAGGGAGCAACTCACATTGTTAAAATATGAATCCCCTTTCAATTAACAAGTCCAAGATTTAACTTTACATATCCTTTTCCATATGTTGAGAAATGGTTTTTCATTGTCAAAAAGGGTGAGAATGTTGACTTGAGAGTTATACATTGTCCATGTTTTGATAATGACTTAACCATTCCATTCATATGTATCTAATATGGTTGTTTAAGATTGATTTCTGGCATTAAGTACATGAAAATGATCAAATTCACCAAACCCTAGCTTGTCCAAGTTCAAGTCAAAAGCAATGCAAATGTGCAATTTGGGAAAAACTCCAAATTACCTTAGATTATTTTTGTAATCATTTTTATTGATGATATGACTTGTAACTATGATGAGAAAAAATCACCAACACTTAATTCCATCATTTGATCATGTAAATTTCATTTTGGAAACCATTTCACAGCAACATTATCGATCGAGTTTGAATCTCGACCGATCAATGATGGATTTTTGGAAATGATTGGATCAGTCAACGTGTACACTCACAAAACTTGACCGACCAACTTTCTGACCATGGTTGATCTTAGCTGATCGGTCGAGTTGCCCCAGGAAAAACTCGACTAATAGTTTGAAAATTCTCTTTGTCGAATAGTGGATCGGTCGCGTTACCTTTATTGAAACTTGACCAAATACACTATATGGAAGACCCAACAAAAGTGATTCCAACCATTGGAGAGTTGTTAGAAACTAAAATAGATCCATTACAAATTATAAAATGACTAATTTTTATTCTTAAGTGATCCCATACTCAAAGTAACACCCCCAGCTATAAATAGGACATGTTGGAGTTCATTCAAAGGTTGCTCATTCATTCTATCGTTGGTCCTTACTATAGTTGAGTGTGCTAAACCCCTTTGATCCCCTTTCTCTCTCTCATTTACAAAGCATTTCATGATTATTAGTGAGTTAGGCATGTTGTAAGAGATCTACCTCATTGTCACCTTGTAAAGCTCTCCATCATTCCACTTCCCAATCCCCTTTCTCAAGCAACAAAGGCTAAAGTGATATTCACCAAGTGAATGAGGAGTTGTTGTTCTTCTTTAAGGCTGAAGAAGGTGGGAAGATCTTCTCTAAGTGAAGGAGAAGGACAAGACGAAAGATCCAAGGAGCTTGGTGGGTAAATCCTCAAGGTTGAAGACTTGTTGTAAGGAGGAGATATCCTAGGAGAAGGAATTGAGCTGCTTGCAAGAGTGGATAAGACCTATTGTGAGGTAGAAGACTAGCTCTTGCATAGGTATTCCCTTGGATGTAAGGTGGTCTTCTTGTATCTTTTATAATAGAATGTAAGTATATATGGGTTGGAAAGTCCTAAAGGTTGACCTCTCTAGGTAGTGGACTGACGGTCTCCTAGTTTAGAGATTGGAACCACTCTAAATACCTTGTCTAAGTGTTTGTTTCAATCTCTCTCATCCTTGCTATGATTGATTATATAGGACCTCAAATTCACTTTTAGCATTTCGTTTTAATTGATATAATTTGATGTTCTAATTATTGTTGTGTGAGTTTTGAAGATCTATTAACCCCCCCCGCCTCTAGATCCCTAGATTCAATAGTTGGAGATCACAAACTTTGGTAGCATTAGTCAGTGTTGGACCATAGGTAGATCCGATCTCCTTCCTGTTATTGAGCATTTTTTTCTAGAGACTAGTACCTTTGTTTTGCTTTCAACAAGCTAGCCATTACCCCAAGTGAGTTTGTTGAAATTGTTGGCTTAAGGTTTGGTGGAACTTCCATTAGTTTTCTTCCTGACCGGCAGGAGAGGGATCATCACTATATGGATAGGATTCTACGAATGAACCCTAGAGAGATGGGGATGACCTCAAAGTATGAAGTCAGATTTACATAGGTGAGTTTCACCATTTTTTGTGAGGGCAAGCATAATGCTTCTAGTGATCCATTGTATGCAACCCTATGAGTCCAAGTTTTCCTATTTATCTTGATCATTGGTTTCTTGTTTAGCAACAACTTGGGGGATAGAGGATAAATATGTTGGTTCTCCTTTTTGTGGATTTGGAAACAATTTCTTCCTTTCACTAGGGTGGTGGTGTGTATGCTCATATGTTGACACATTTGCATATATGTCTTTGTAGAGTATTCCCTCTACATCCCAACCACGAGTACAATGAGTCTTCTGGTAACCTTCTACTAATCGAAGTCGCTAGAATGTGTTGGGTCACATACTCCAGGAAGATAGCATGTACCTTCTCCATTTTCCAACTCAAATTTGGCATGTCTATGAGTTCTTGAACGTAGGTAGGTTTGGTGTTGTACTATGATACTCCTCAAGGGTGGTATCCTGGATGTACACCCACCTATCATGCCATATGTTAATGGAACCAATGTTACCAACTCTCCATTTCAGCCCTTCTAATAGTACTGGTTTTGCACCCCATACACTTCTCCACGTGAAACTCAGATTATGTGCACATGATGCTTGTGAGATAGAGCTTGTTGGAAAATATTGTTCCTTTAGGACTTTTTGGGTGAGGGACTTTGTCTTTTGAATAAGTGTGATAGTTTTTTTGCAAGCATTGTCTGATTGAAAGACTTCATATCCCAAAAACCAAACCTTCTTACTATGTTAGCTATGCTAAGATGTGCCCACGAGTGCCATGATATCTTTCTTTCTATACCCTTCGTTCCTACTAGAGCCATGGAATGCAACTCTATATATCTTGTAGGATCCTAGAAGCCATTTGGATGATGTTCATTACATAATTCAAGATAACCTATGCAATGACCCTAATGAGAATTTCTTTCCCGTGCTTGGATAGGAACTTTTTTTCCATCCTTGTACTTTCGTCTAAACCCTTTCTTTTAGGAAGCTAAAGAACTACTTTTTATAGCTTCCTATATTGTAGAGATTCCAAGAAATTTTTAGTGTTTGTCCACTTGCAGGACCTTTAAAAGATATGAGTTCCAGTCGTGTTTGGCGTGGCAGACCTTTTCTAAAAGCAACCTCCATCTTTGCTAGATTATTTTTCTGACCTGATGAATGTTTGTACTGGATAATCTTATTAGAGAAATTCAAGAATTTCATATGTTTTGCTCTTGTCAGAAGAATTGTATCATCTATGAAAAAATGATGGGAAATGCTAGGGGTTGATCAACTACCTTTCATCATGTGAATCAGATTTTTTCTACTGATAAAATAAGAGAAGTAGAAAAAGATTTTGAACAAAAAATGAAAAGATTGGGAGAAAGAGGGTCACCCTATTACAATCCTCTGGAAGGCCAAATCATTTTGGTCAGGTCTCCATTGATGGGAAAAGAATGACAAATACTAGATATGCACTCCATAATTTTTCCTCCACAGTTCACTGAATCCCATTTCATCATGACAAAATTGAAAAAAATCCATTCCACTCTTTCATAGACCTTCAACATGTCCAGTTTCAAAGCAAGATATCCTTTTTTGTAGTTGGACCATATTTCATTTTGTGGAATAGTTCATATGCAATAAGTGCATTGTTAGTGACATTCAACCTGATATAAAGACACCCTGGTCTGTCGAGACAATCATGTCCATCATCTCCTTAATATATTGGTTAGTAATGTGGATGCAATCTTGTAGATGATGTTGTAGAGACTAATGGGACTATACTCATCTATCTCCTTCGGTTTTGATACTTTAGGGATTAACACCACTAGAGTATAATTTACTTGATCCATTTTATTGTCCATTCCACCACCCCTTAATGTAATTTGACACATCCTCACCCACAATATGCAAAAACTTTTGGAACGACAAAGATTTTAAACCATCCAGACCATGAGTTTTGTTAGGATGCATCTATTTGATTGCCTCTCTAGTTTCCTCATCAGAAACTTCCCTTTCTAGGTGGTTGTTCATCTATAGATCAACGATATCTTTAATACCTACACTAGCCTCCTCAAAACCTAACGGTCTTGTTTGTGTAAAGAGCTATCTATGGTACTTTAAAATTACCTGCTCAATATCTTCTTCATGTGCTCTCCATATGCCCCTCTCATCCATCAACGTTCAATTTTATTTCTTTCATATACTTTTTAGTAAAAATATGTTGTGTTTTATCCCCATCCCTCATCACGTTCACTTTGGCTCTTGCATGCTAATAGTAAACTTCTTACTTTTGTCAATATTTTAACTCCTTTGCAAACTCCTCACACTTTCTCAGGATCGTATTATCCTGTTTCTTCTTATTCTCCTCACCTAGGACCTTTTTTGTCTCCCTAGTTTTCTTTTTCATTCCCCCAAACTATCTTATATACAAATATTTAATTTGTCACTACAACCTTTGAGCTTTTTTGGGTGGTCTTTGTTTCAGAAATTGTGTTTCCAACAATCCTTAATAATATCCTCACAACCACTTTCATTTTCCCACATAGGTTCAAATTTAGAATACCTTTCTCTCCTTTCCTATTTTATCTCCCTCCTATCTTTTGAAATGACAATGGGGCTGTGATCCCATTTGTACACAGGGACATGTATAACTTTGCAATATGTGAAAAGTTGAAACCAACTGTTAGAAGCTAGGGCCCTATGCAATCTTTCTTTGATGAGAGTCTCCATAGTTCTTCCTTTCATCCATGTGTATTAACTACTTGTTTACCCAAAATCTAGGATTTCAAAATTATCAATTATGTCTCTAAATTCATGAATCCACCTTTCTTGCGTTGGATCACCTCCCAATTTCGCTTCATTTGATAATATTTTTTTAAAATCCCCAAAGAAAACCACTATATTAGTTCCATTCTTTACATTTTCATTAGATTCCATTTATTTTTCTTTTGTTGGTACTCAGGATATTCGTAGATGCCTACATCCTTCCACTAATGGATTCCATCATTCTCAGAAACAATCTCTTCTACATGATGCTACAAAAAAATATATAATATCGACCTATACATCTTTCCACCAAAACCCTAGTCCACCACATTTACACATGCTCAAGATGTTGATGCCCTCTGTGAAACCAGAATGCCTTTTCACCTTATCTAACTTCACATCAGGTACTTTGGTGTTTGAGATGGAAAAAATTTGGGCTCTCTATCTAACACCAGGATCAGAGAGTCATCTTGTTGTCGGTATTGTCCATGCCCCAATAATTCCAAACTAGAATTTTCATTTTTATTTGTGGTTTTGGACCATTCCAACACTCGCTACATGTAAAATCTCATTTTCCATAGGTTGAGACTAGATGTTTGCTCCACTATACTGCTTCTTAAGAACAAAAAAATATTTCCGCATCATCTAAGTTCATATTATTGATTTCTTTCTCTTTGGTTATTTTCCCTATTCCACCTGCTACTTTGAATAATATTATATCTCCATATGACTCTTCCTATATCACTCCTTTTTCTTACTAATAAGAGGTTTCCTTAGTTTTTGAACTTTACATGTCGTGGCTACTGCTATATGCCTTTCCCTACCTTTCTTTTTCTGACTTCTTATCTTTACATGAGTCTCCTTTAGCCCTTCAAGAAATTATAACCCAAGGACCTTCTGACTATCTTCATGTACTCCTATTTTCCGTCCACAATAATATGTTTAATCTGTATGCAATATTGTGAAGATCCCCTTCACCGAGGGTTTTGTCTTTTCACAGCCAGCAAGTTCAATTGGTGTAACTATCATATCTTTAGTTTGAAGGATGCTCAGATTTTAACTATTTGCCTTCTGAGTACCTTGGCCTGCCTCGAAGGTTAGTGTTTCTATAAGTAATGGGACCCTAAAGGGCATCCACTCATGAAATCAAATCAAAACGAATGTCTCATATATCAAACATCACTATACATTTTTCATATTAGGGATGATAACCAATTTATTCAAAATGTATATATCATGTTATCAAATGTAGTAGTGGAATACAAAACATCTATCTTTTACAAAACTTGGTATAATTACTATCCTTCACCACGTAGGGTGATACATATGAAAACAAAAACATAGGATTAGAAGTGGGTTATCTAAACTATATCAAGTTTGTCTCCCAAGCATCGACTCCTTATGCCAAGTCCACATCTACATGCAATGTCTTCTATGTCCTACACTTGGGGTTGTGCTACCTCTGGGTAGGTTGAAAAGCAACACCCTGGAAGAGGAAAATAAAAGGAAAGGACGTCAACAAAAATTGAGTATGTGTAGTAAATAACAACACACTACTTTCAGAAAATTCAAAAGAAGAGCATCAAAATAAGGTATGATCAAGAGAAACATCAGGTCAAGAGATGAGGCATGTCTATACTAAAGAATGTCAAGTAGGGAATCTTAACTTTTAAAAATTTCCATTAACAATATCATAATTTATGCATGTAATAAACAAAGACTAAAATTATTTGAAGTAGGGACAAGACACCATTGAATCTGATCCTAAAATAAATAATGGGTGGAGATGGAACACCCTGGGTGGAGATAGCACACTTCTGTAAATAATGGGCGGAAAACCACGCCCTGGGTGAAGATAGCACACCATTGTACATATGGTTGTATGCATGTACCACTACAAGAGATAAAACAAGTCTAAGGATGCACATAAATAGGGAAAGACAAGTATAAGTTTAGTCAAAATGAAATAATGGGATGAGAGCATCCAAATCATGTAGGCTTAGGAGGCCCATAAAAATTGTCCAAGAAAATAAGAATTTCATAATGATGAAAAAGAGAATACCAACTAATGCCTCATATGAGAAATAAAATTTGGTCATGATAACAATACCTAAATAATAGAAAGATGCACATACCTCAGATAGAGTTTACATAAGTCCAAGTCATCCCCATGTTCAAGACTAAGTCTCTAAAGCACCTATTAACCATATATGTAGAGTTAGAGTTAGATTTACATTATTTCTTTAAATCCTAAAATCATCCTTTTATTATTGGTAAATTAAGTCTTAAAAACTATATTATGTTGTGGATCATATTTCACTGAGTTCATAACTTATTTGACTTTATTTTTCTAGACTTATAGATTCTTATGAATCTTGAGGAAGTCCAACCAATTAGATAAATCCATACAGTTTGCATATTTATTAGATTAGAATTGGGCGATTAAGTACATATCATTGGATATACTAAAATGTTATAATTCCAAAAGATATTTATAGATTAATATATATGGATTTTAAAAATTCCATCCAACAATAAAATTTATTTAAATTATATTTTTATATAAAATTTAAGTGTGAAACTTATACCATTAGATGGAGGAAATTGGACACCAAAACCTTACATACAACACTCTAGTAAACATAAACAATGTACTACACAAGTGCTTGTAGTCCTAGAGAACTAGGATGGGTACAAAGACAACAAGAAACTCTCGAGAAACCTTCTATCAAAAAAACCAGGAAGGACATAGGAACCAATCATAGAGCCACTACAACAAAAACCAAAACCAAAAACACAGACAATGAAGCGTATAACAATTTATTATGATTTTAGAATATTGTCTAGAAATCTTCTAAATAAATCAACAAGATAAAACTCAGGGAAGAAAACCAGAACAATAAAACTTGTGGAGAAGTCTGTCGGTAAAATAGAAAGAATCCAATACAACATGGGCAAAGGTAGATTACCTACAATGTGATTAGGAAACATGGTATAGAAAAAGAATTTAGGACTTCCTTCATAGAAAGCCATGATTATTTGGTGGGGTGAGAGGATTAGAGACCCACCATTGTGAAGAGTTGATGGCCAATGATAATTAGGTATCAATGGGCCTAACAAAGACAAAACAAATGTTCCAACAAGTCCTTGGACTGGTATTATGTAGGTTAACATGCATGGTTTCTTTGGAGAGACATGGTGGTGGAGGATAGTCACTATCTATGATCTAGAGAGTGCATATATTGGGTTTTATATATTACTATCATTAACTAGTTAAATAGGATATTGTAAATGCAAAAAGATATATAAGACAATAAATTCATCAAAATGTGAATATCATTGGAGGGATGCGGGAGAAAGTAAGGAAAATTTAGTAAAGGAAAAAGAGGAAGGGAGAGTGAGAGCATGTATTAGAAGAAAAGAGAGTACCACATGGAAAAGGAAAATAAAATGTGATAGGAAGAAAATTAGAAACCATATCAAATGGAATATATTAATTTAAATGATTAACAATTTAAATTTCCAATTGTATATCTCATCCAAAAAAAGTTCAAATAAAGTACATTTTGACAAATATGATAATTAAGACATGCATAATTCGAAATTTAAATTAATTTTAATTTTTGAATGCTCAATATGTCATTTACTTTATTTGAATCCTTTTAACATTATCTTGTTAATTTATTTCAAAATTAGTTTATGGATACTAGTATTGTCCAACTAAAATAAAAATTTGGCAATTTGAACAATTAATACATGAAATATAAATTTGACATTACTTTCTTCTTTAAAAATTGTGTAGTGATTTTTTTTTAAAGACACCACATTCATTACATTAAAGCCATACGACGTCTACAATTGAAGGGGGATACACCAACCGAACACAAAAAGGAAAAGAGCAGATACAATAACCAGAAACTCATATCATAACGTGATAAGTACAATGATGTATTGATCTCTCTTCTATATCACTGACCAAAATAACTTTTAATGAGAGATTCCTTCAACCTAAGATTATATATGATATAAAGTATATGATCCAAACCAAACCAAAGAAGGGATCAACTTCGCACTTGTTGCCATATAGCACAACCTAGAAAAACAACACAAAGGTGAACCGCAACAACACACATGCATACACACAACAATGCAACACGACATGAAGCAAAGCAACAAGAAGGAAAAACACACATAGAAAAACCACTGAACATGTAGTGTGCACCACCTAGGTAGCTTCTGGGAAGGGAGCCAAAACCCCAATAGAACCACCACTGGGAACAAGAGGGCTCTAGAAAGAGTGAGGTGGGAGGTAGAGGGCGTAGGGAACCCCACCACCACTTCCAACCAGCTCCGCAGTCCCTACACGCTCAAGCACCACCTCAGTGAAAGGACAAATAGAGGGGCGAAGGCACCTCCAGCAGCATAGTTCCCCCGCTTGATCTCCAGTCCCTATCGACGTTCTAGGGGGCACCCTACTCGTCGGCCGACCACCAGGTAATGAGCACACCTACAGACGAGAAAAGAGAAAAGAAAAAGAGGAAGCTCAGCCACTGAGAGCCTCCGCACAGGAGAGGCACCGAGCAGGAAGGCACCATGACAAAACAAGTAGGGAGAGAGGAAGATCACCCAGGGGTAGAAGGCCACACCCGTCCACCAGTCGACTGCCTCCCTCTCCCCCAAGCAAATACCGCTACCAAGGAAGCCTAGCAGAATGCCAGAGCGCCGCAAGCCCACCCCTTCCGAAGATAATTAATCATTTACTTAAAAAAATTACATAGTGTTTTATTTCATATACATGAACATTTTACTTATATTGGATATTTACGATCCTTTCAAAATTATTCAGTCATGAGAGCAGTAAAGACTATCTTATATTTACATATATTCCTCAATCTCTCCTCATTATCCACAACTATGTCTGTTTCTAATTTCTTTGTGATAATTGTAACTTAGTTTCCCAATACATGTTACTTGTTTCCATAATATTCCTCTAGCAATAATTAAAAAAGGGAAGTTGTATTCACTTACTTCTTTCTGCTACTGACATTTATATCTAATTATTTAGTACATATGAGTGTGATGTTATTATTTACATATGTATTTATTAATGTGTTTTAAAATGAATTTTGGATTTAACTCTTTTATGATAATAGTTTCATAGATTTAAAATGCATGTACAACATTATTTCACATTATGTTACATGCCAATTTTATTTTTTACAATCCATACAAGTTTGTTTACATTATATATTTAATATTATATGTTGTGTTTTTAATAATAAATTCAATATTTTTTCCTTATCTTTCATTTATTTTTTTACATAATTTGAGGCATCTAGAAACTCCTAAAAGATGTGAAACTTAGCTTACAAGAAAATTTAAATATGAGGAAAACAAATTTATAGTTAATTCATCCTGTTGTGGTTGTTTAGCATTTTATTTAATATTTTGGGCTTTGAGATACATTCTTTCTACTAAACTATACTAGGATAGATAAGATTGTCCAAATATTATGGAAATTGACACAAACTATTTTGGTATGAGATTTTAGATTTGAGGTTTATTTCATATTTTGAAGACTTTTTAGTAATTTATTTTACAATTTTGGCTATTAATCTTATTTTCTTTTCTAAATAAAAATCAAATAGTTATCATTATGCAAATAATGTAAAACTTGGCACCCGAGGGATTTTGGACCCAAGAAATATGATTTTACCATTATATTTTACTTTTAAGATTTCCTTTTATGAGTTATGGCACATTAGGATTTTTGACATATGACCATTATTTTTATTAAAATATTTTATCTTTATTATCAACACCTACTTAATTGAGTCTTATTATCTACGATTCATTTTTGAAAGAGCTATATATTATTATTTTGCGCAAATTATACACTACTGAATTTACCTTTTATGTCCTTTATTTTGATATTTATTTATAGTATATGACAACATAAATATTTACAGACATGAAATTACCAATTGTTACTCCAAAGCATATTATATAAATTTATTTAACTATTATGTTAGAAAAGATAATTTATGTAATATATTTCATTTTATTTACATGTTGGAACATAATTAAGTCATTATGTAAATATGTTTTAAATTTTACCCTTGTTTGGTCAAATCTAATAAAACAATCTTACTAGATTTCTAATCATGAAATAAGGTAAGATTCTATTTTTTTGTTAGTTACAACACTCCAAACATTTAAAGGATTTTGTCCTTGAAATCTAAATGCTATCATCCAATTACTCTCCATCACTTAAATGTTTTAGCCTAATAAGACTACTAGTATAGATTTCATGGTTACCTATACATCTTATAATTGTGTACACCTCTTATGTTATTCATGCATCCATCTGACATGTAATATACATCTAGAGTTGAAGTTTAGGCCTTTGTGATTCTAGCCTAGCAACTCTAAGGTTCACATATTAAAAATAAAGATTTACTTAGTAAAACTTTGCATATATTAGAGGGGTAAGGAGGGTATGTGTAATGACCCCGCCTCCCAGTAACCCCCAATTATGGGAGACCAAGAGGTTAGAGTCGTTATCCCAAATTCCTGGATCAAAGGTTTGACAAATAATTAGTAATAATTATTAAATTCTACAATGACTATACTAAAAGATGAAATAAAATAAAACTCTGCATACCTTTTTCAAAACATGGATATCTAACATGTATCCACATTTGGACTTTGTTCTAACTAATCCCCCTTGCACTTTATTGCTTAATTTCACCGTATGTCACATTACTATTTGTCCTTTTCAATTGTACATAAAACACCAACAAACAAAATGACGTTCAGCATAAAAGAATATGCTGGTATGTGGGGGAAACAATAATCGTGCAACTATGGTAACAATGTAAGAAACCAAATATCATTTAACAATCAAGGTTACATTTTAAGAAATACTACTCAATCCATGCTTATCCCCTTATCTCTATGATGTCCCTATAGTGGACTTGGATACTACCTCTCTCATATGGTAGATCCTTACCCCCATGGTCCTACCTCATAGGTAGCCAATACTTAGGGTTGTGGATTCGCATAGCCCTACGCAAAGGTAGCCCAATCTCTGACTCATGGTGACTTGATGGACCTACCCCATAGGTAAGCATGTACTAAGTCATCCAATGACCTGATGGACATGTACTAGGCCCATCTATCAAGCTACAGAGGGGACTAGGATCTGAGCTAGTAGGCATATGTCTTAGGTGATAGTCATATCCACATTATAGTATGCATGAATTAAATTCATCCAATAGTTTAATTCAAGCCACCGATGAAAACTTTGGAAATCCTCAGAAAACTAGTTCAAGATATTCATAAGCGTAACCATATACCTGATTCAAAGCAACTTGATGTCCAAGCAATAATATTCAAGAACAATCAAACAAGCAACCATCAATATCCTCAAATCCATGCATAACAGCCAGGTATCATTATTTTATCTAAAACATTCTCAAGATAGGCTTGAATGCCATCCTAGGATTTCTAGGTAAACTTTAGGGTTTCTATTGCAATTAGAGTTTTAGCCTCCACATTTATTACTTCTAATGCTCTTTAGTCCACAAACCCTAATTCCAACATCATCGGCACAATTAAATGTCAAATAAGTCTATTATGCCTCTTTTACATTAAAACTAACATTTTTATCCTTTACGATCATTAGGCCCAATTATCATCTTTGGTTCCTTTCAAAATGATAACTCATATTGCATTATAGTTCAATTCACATATTTGAACCCTATTTATCACTAATTCCAAATTTATCCGTTAGTAAACCCTAATTACCATATTAAGGGTTTTTATCCACAATTAGGAACTTTTATACTCGAAATATCTTAGAACTATCATACCTCATCTTTATTCATGAATTTGAACAATTAAAGCCATTAAGAGTCACAATTACTAACATTAGGGTTTCAATGCCCATTAAATCTCATTCTTGTACATGGAACCCTAAATTAATCCAATTATGTGTAAAGTTCATCCGTTTATATCTTGATGTGTCTTTTATAATAAACAAGTTAATATCAACTTTAATCATCCATTTAACGCTTTCCTAAATCACTAATCGTCATGGATTAGGGTTTCTTAATCATTAATGCATTAAAGAGGATAACTTCCATTACTTTTTCAAATTATAATAGGAATTAGCTTCTAAATCTATTTTTAGTTGATTCCTCACATGTTTCTGAAAATTCATATTTTATACGCATCCATCTGAGATACCAATAAAAAGATATGAAATTTGCAATATATACTTGCTTGGGCCAATCACCGAATGCCACATCATCTCTTTCCATGCAACATGGCCGCTTAGAAACATAACCGATTTATGATTTTACCCTTGCATAAGTTGTTGGTTCTTTAACCCACAGAGGGGCAAAATGGTCCAATGCCCTCTGTCTTCTTCTTCCTCGCTCGCCCTAGTTTTGTCGTTGCAGTAAGGGTTAGGTGCGGCCCTGCCGCTGCTTCCCGGACCTCGACGGCCACCAAGGGTGGTTCCCCTACCTCTGTCATGCCTCTGCACACAGGGAGGTGCCCTTGGGTCACGGCTAGGATGGCTGTTTTGGGCCCACTTGGTCTGCAACTTGCGGTCAGCATGCAGCCATCCAGTGGTTGTTGCGTTTGATCTAGAGCAAAGAGATGACCACCAAGCTTCCTTTCGGCAGTGTGGGAGCATCGAGTTTCCAACAAGACCACTCCATGACCCTTGTTTGCTCTAGAGTGTCTCTACCCTCTCATGGCTAGGGTTTGCACAAAAAGAACAAGGAGAAGAGAGAAGGTTGTGTGGGATTCTCTTAAACTCAAGCCAAAGGTGCTACACCTTATATAGGGGAGGGTATCAACTCCCTAAGATGACCAACAATTAGTTAACAAATCCCTTTCGCCATAGGAATCCAAGTTCCTTCATTAGGAAGCAAACTTCTCTCTCTTAACATCTTCTTAAAAAAACATATTTACTGGATATTTAGGAATTCAAAAATCCTCTCTCTTATTCTCTTTATGCTTGACTTTTAATCCATTGGCATGAAATAATACTTTCTTATAGTAGAAAATACCTCTTTTTAACAATACCACAAAATTCATTAATTATGTATCACATTATCCTCTTCTTTTGTATTATTTGTATTTTCTCTTTCTTTTTCTCCATTGGGGCTCCTTGGACCCCAAGAAGCTCTAATATTTCGAAATTATTTTTCGTGGATACTCATTATCCTTCTAGATGCATATATATCCATTATTTCTCATTATCTTGTTTATTTCTTTATTAAAATGTCTCTTTTCGAGGAATTCTCTTTATATCTCTTTTTATTTTCCTTATTGGAATTCCTTCTAACATTAGAAACCTTATGGATACTAAAATCCACCAAAGATGACACAGTCATACCTATTTCCACTCATTTCCCATATTTTATCATTATCTCCAATTTCTTTCTTAATAAAGAATTATTTAATAGATCTTTTCTTTTCTTATTGCATTATCTTTGGAACTTTGGACTCCTTGGAACCCAAGGAACCCAAGAGGCATGAAATCCACCTTTGGATAATCTTCCCATGCTTGCTAGAGGTTTTTACATCTTTCTTTTCTCCATTTCTTATTTACTCATTTAATAATGGAGTTTCCTTTGTCTTTTCCTTATTATTGGGCCCAATAGCCAATAAAGCCCACAAAACAACCAACAACTATTCTAAACAAAATCCTTTTATTCAAAACAAATCATATCATTATTTGTTCAAATATCTTTAATAGGAGAAATTACATTTCTCACCAAAAGAACTGAAAAATTGAGGTTGTAACATCCTTCCCCTCTTATAGGAATTTTCCCCCCAAAATATCATCAAGCATACAAACAAAATAGGAAGACTTCTCCATGTCCATCATTAAGCCTATGTGGCTTTACCCTACCCATGGCACTTCCAAAGAACCTTTATCATCACATATTCTTTTCTCTGAGTTCTTTCACCTTGGCATCTATAATCCTCATAGGTGACTCAGGACATTTCAGCCTCCCTTGGGGCTCACTAGGTTCATTTCTCTGAACATGACTCGGGTACCTCACATAGTGCTCTAAATTGGACACATGGAACTCATCACTCATCACATTATCTTGAGGGGTAAGGTTAAACATAAATAATTCCACCAATCCATCTCATATGGACCTATGTATCGGGGACTCATCATTTTCAACTATATCTCAGAGGGGTCAGATTTTTATATCACATATTCTCCCACAGTGAACTGCATGTCAGTCTACTTTGCATCAGCTCATGACTCATGTCGTCCCTGGGCTCTCTTTCAGCCATCACTCGATCAAAGCGACTTCATCTGCACACACTGTGGTCTTTTTCTGACCTACGCGAGGTCCCTTCACCAACATCATCTTTATGAAGTAGTGACCAACACAACCTCCCTTACAGATCTTCTTTAGATCCTGATACTGGCTATGGTGGTTATCATCACATCTTACATAGGACAAGAATTGTCTCTTTGTATCACCCTAAATGAGCACACATACTCTCGTCAGACCCTCTAGTCTGGATCATATTAACCATTAGTTAGGGGTGATAAACTGTACTAACATCGAGTTCTTCATGTACCTACTTCCACTACATGGAAGTAAATCTTTAGGTCATATTCAAGAACCTTTGAACTAGCATCATTGTGTAGTTGAACCATCTCTCTTACATGTAGTTCAACCAGATTTGTCTTCTTACATTATTCTCTCTTTCTCTTAGATCTTGTCATCTAGGTAAGGTGATGTACCATAACCCATATTGCACCTTGACCTGCTTCAGTCCATGGGAAACTTACCACGACATCCATAGTGATGAACTCCCATTCCCTCTCAGGGACTTTTATCCTTTGTATCAACTCACTAGGTTACTGGTGTTCGTCCTTCACCTCCTGTCATGTATGGTGACATGCCACATGCAACTTCATCTTAGGAATCCAATGTACTACTGTCACTTACTATCTTTGTAGTACCACGGTGTATGGTGAACTTAAAATCATGATCTCTTGTATGTCATGATTCCTTAAGGTTGATTCCTCAGACCCCCTGAAACACTCTAGTTGGGGTTTCATCACCTTCTTTTCCATAGAAGTGCATCTGAGGTTCTACAACCATCCTTCCATCATGACAAGCCCTAGGCTGGCTAACAAAGCAAACACTAACTCGATCAACGGATATCGTTACATCTGAGTGTTTGCCAAACTTATCTCTTTTTCAAACGTAGGGCTAACCTAACAACCTCATCTAGCCTCTAGCTAAACTAGGCTACTGCATCTCAACCAGAGCATCCATTACCACCTCACATCCTTATGTGTACGGTAATGTTGAAGGCATACACCTCCATGTATTCCACTTATCATCTCATCTCAGACTTTAGGTCTATCTTGAACAAGAAAACTTAGAGCTCATCTTCTTGGTTATCGAATTCAACCTTGTATATCACATATCTCATGATAAAAACATCCTCACAAGATGACTACCTTAGTTCTCTTAGTGTTTGTACAACATCCACACATCTTACACTCCACAAGGGCATGTTATCATCTCTGTCCTCATACCTCATGGCAACGTTCCATCTCACATCGTCTTTATATGGTAGGCATACTATCCTATCTCTCACTCCCATAACAAGAGGAAATAAGTATTTGGTAGCCGTCCAAACACAAAGTTCTTCCAATTCTAATAGTAGAGATGGTACATCTGACATTCCCATTACACCTTCAAATCCGAGTTCAAACGTGCAACATATGTCTCTACCTCATGAAAATCTTGATATCAAGGTTACTTCCATGTAAAACGGGTCTCAAACCCACTTGGGTCACCACACAATCCTTGGTCATCTCCTTTAGGTCTGTAGGGTGCTGGCACTTTTGGGGTTATCCCTCTTCCCTTATGCATCTAGAGAGTGCCCTCCTCATCTGCCTTTTGCGTCCCATGAGTTCATGAAGGTGATCAATCTCCTAACCCATGACCCTCAGACAATGATAGTTGTTACCTTTCGACCCTATGGTCATGTGCAACTAGGGAATTAGGCAACTCATACTTCCATCGGTCTTGTCCCTACCTGACCCTAGGATAGACTTATGATTATAATATAGTACATGTCCAACTTAGAACCTTACCCAAGTCTCCATCATCTCTCTCTACATTCATGGGATGACTTTCATCCTTTCATAGGGGTCATGGGGACTTGCCTACCTTGGTCAGGCCCAATATAGGTTACCTCCATGGTAACACATCCACATTCACTTAGAGATGGTTATCTATGGGTCTACAGGGTCATTCTCATACTATGTACTTTTCACTTAGCTTCTCAAGATCCTATGAGTCCCCTTTAAGTTACCTCAAAACCAACAAGAACTGGTATACACCCTATAAAAGGGTCCCTCTCCCAGGATGGGAGGAGACTACATCTTGATAACAAAGGTCACAAACGTCCTTATGTCTAGGGTTTACATCCACATGAGCATGTTTAGCCCTAGCAAGCTACTAAGGCACAAGCAGGCCACCTACTAAACCATGCTAGGTCATACTTGTTCTCATCCTCAACCTTGGATCAAGATCACACATGCCCTTCTCACCAACTGAGATGTGAGGGGTTCATCAAACATACCTTAAACTTAAGGGGTTTCCCTCTCCTATAAACATAAGGAGTGTCATGTTCAAATCAATAGAAACTCAAATCTTTTCACGAGCATTAGGTACACCACTTCCCCTCTTAGGCTTAGGAACCCTAGGTTCACCTTTTAGATGTCCCATTGCATGCTCAACCTTTTAACCATGAGCCAAGCATGTATAAGGTATGGCATATACTTCCTATTATCCTTTTACTCGAGCAACACCTCAAAATTTAGTCCTTCTCAAGGAAAACTAACTGGGTATAAGGCCTCACAACTTGTTACTAAACCTCTTCATGATCTAAGGCACTCTTCTTCCCATCTCAGAAGGTAAACACCTATACCATAGGAAGATAGGTACCAGCAGCCTCATCTTCTCTCTAGGGTTTGGTTCCTATAAAGGCAACCAAGATATCATCATCCTCCAGGGATCATGCATGAGGCAACCGCAACCATCCACTTGGGTCGCATCATCCTCAACTCCCCACTGTTCCTCATATCTCGGAGTCTAGGCTTCCAACCTTCTTGCTTGGGTCCTACTCTCTCTTTCTCTCTCTCCCTCTCTCTGGAGTTGACCCTACAACCATCCTTACTACTAAAGGTCCTCTCTCCATGAAGGTGGATCAAGCTTACAAGCATACCCCTACATGGGTGAAGCCTATGTTCATACTTATGTTTGCTCAAGATTATCCAAAACTCTTCATGCTTATCTCATAGGCTATCCAACATACTCTCCTGGCTAGGGTTTTAGCCTACTGTCAGCCCTAATGACGTACTTTAAGTGCAACTTTGCCATGCTCATATAAGCTCATAGGGTTTCTATATGGTCATCACTAACCTCATCAATGAAGGAGTTATCCTTCACCCTAACATGCACGACCCTTCCTAGGGTTGGGTCGCTAAAGGTACTAGGTCAACCAACCTCACATGACTCATATTGTCATGGGTATCCACACTAAAATCAAGTCCACTCACACACATGGTCTACCATGACAACTATCTCATTGTGTCATCTCTCTCCCTAACCTTCACTTAGGGTTAGGTTTAGCATCATCCTCAGAGGATGTGCCATGTCTCTACTTAAAATGGAGGTCTCTACCTCCAAGACTAACTCTCTCTACTCATTCTCCTGATCAGAAGGTCTAGCCTCAGATCTCTCCTGAGGGCATGGCAACATATGTCATACGAACTAAGCATGTAGCTATTCTTTAGTTTACGCTTAAACTATTAAGCTTATGTCCATGACATCTTATTTACATGCTTTTCATTAATTTGGTGGAGGATTCCTTAAATGTTATCAACTTTACCCATACCTCAAGCGGGTGAGGAAAAGAGAGAAAACCCTAATCCTTAAAATCCTCAACAACATTTGAGTTGAGAAGGGATGAATAAGATTACAGAGCCCTAAAGGTATCTTATTTCGAGTCAGATCCTAAGACATTGGCCAGGAAGTCACACAAATCTGGGATTCCTCATATTCTGACTAGCGGTATGTGGAAAATATTTCTAGCCCTTGGACTTGATCCTTTTCTAGACACCTCTGTCTTTCAGAAAATCCTCTAATAACTCCCTCAATTCTATGGAATTTGAAACATTTAATAATTATTAAAGATTAAATGAGTAAACTATGCTCTGATAACAAATGTAATGACCCTGCCTCCCGATAACCCCCAATTAAGGGAGAGCAAGAGGTCAGAGTTGTTATCCCAATTTCCTGGATCAAATGTTCGACAAATAATCAGTAATAATTATTACATTCTACCATGACTATACTGAAAGTTGGAATAAAATAAAACTCTACATACCTTTTTCAAAACTTGGATATCTAACATCTATCCACATCTGGACTCTATTCTAACTAATCCTGCTTGCACTTTATTTCTTAATTTCACAGTATGCCACTTTACTATTTGTCCTTTTCAATTGTACCTAAAAGGCCGACAAACAAAACGTCGGTCAACATAAAAGAATATGCTGGTATGTAGGGGAAATAATAATTGTGCAACTATGGTAACAATGTAAGCAACCGAATATCATTTAACAATCAAGGTTACGTTTTAAGCAATACTACTCAATCCATACATATCCCCTTATCTCTGTGATGTCCCTACAGTGGACTTGGATACTACCTATCTCATATGGTAAATCCTTACCCCCATGGTACTACCTCATAGGTAGACATTATTTAGGGTTGTGGAATCGCATGGCCCTACCCAAAGGTAGCCCAATCTCTAACTCATGGTGACTTGATGGACCTACCCCGTAGGTAGCCATGTACTAAGTCATCCAATGACCTGATGGACCTACCCCATAGGTAGCCATGTACTAGGTCAATCTATCAAGCTATAGAGGGGACTAGGATCTGAGATAGTAGGCATATGTCTTAGGTGATAGTCATATCCACATTATAGTATGCATGCATTAAATTGATCCAACAATTTAATTCAAGCCACCGATGAAAACTTTGGAAATCCTTGGAAAACTAGTTTGAGATATTCATAAGTAACCACATACCTGATCTAAAGAAACTTGATGTCCAAGCAATAATATTCAAGAACAATCAAACAAGAAACCATCAATATCTTAAAATCAATGCATAACATCCAAGTGTCATTGTTTTATCAAAAACATTCTCAAGATAGGCTTGGATGCCATCCTAGGATTTCTAGGCCAACTTTAGGTTTTCTATTGCAATTAGGGTTTTAGCCTCCATATTTATTACTTCTAATGCTCTTTAGTCCACAAACCCTAATTTCAACATGATAGGAACAATTAAATGTCAAATAAGTCTATTATGCTTATTTTACATTAAGACTACCATTTGTGTGACGTCCCCGGATTTTGGCTTCTCCAAACCCTATTGGGAATGAGATGTCAGAATCCAAAAACATCATCCAATCATATCAGAAAGCAACGCGTAAGCATAATACGCATACATGAACATACAACCATAACATACACCATAAACAATCTCAACATGTATATTTATACAATATGAATTATTACAAATGATTTACAATTACATATTGAATGAAATCTACAATCTATAAACATGTATGCTATCTAGGATCTTAGACAATAGGTACAACCTGTACAACTTTCTCACATCCTAATCCTTTATCCCATTCTCACTCTGGACCTAGAAAATATGAGAAACAAAACATCAACAAAAGTTGGTACGTGGAATTAAAGAGCTATACTATGCTGGCATATTGAAAATACTAGAAAAAGAAGAAAGAGAGAAAGAAACATTATTTAATGGCAGAAAATCAAGTAAACCCAAGTTATTAATCATATTTCAATGGACATGTATTACTATGGTGGACTTAGCACAAACATAAATATTGGGTCCTATCCCTACGTACCTTGTACCATTAGGGATCTCCCTGCGTACCTTGTACCATTAGGGAGGTTCTAGTCAACATTAACGCTTTCCCTCTCTAATAGGGAGATTAATGAACCATCATTAACTACATTCCATTTTCTTTCCTTAGTGTTCTTATTGTTTAAGGCGGAAATGACAATACATATAGATGTACATCCAACAAGATATTCAAATACATGCAAGCAATTACTCATAATTATCATCCAGCAAAAACTAGTCATATAATTATATCCACGTACCTGAGTTCAGAGAATCATAGCTATCCTTGATCATCTAGACAATCTGGTCATCACCTGATTAATAACAATTAATCGTCATTAATACATGGTTCATAATATTACTGATATTTTAGGTCCAAATTAGGGTTTAGGTCAAGTCTAAGGTCCAAGATGACCTAGGTTTGTCTCTGATATTTTTATAGTGATCCAGATGTCATTCTAAGGGTCTGGTTCAGATTTCATAATTTTCCGATGATAGGTCTATTTTCTAGAACTCAAAAGAGTTTAAAACCATTAATTTGCTCACTAATAAGGAAAGACATAAAATTTTGGCATTCATATTAGATTAGAGTCCACTTATGGTTTCTAAGTAGTATTAGGGTTCCAAGAATATTTTTCTCGTATTTTATATCCATCATTTGCTAATTACACAAATTAAATGAACCCAAAAGAAGCATCTTACTCTACATTAAATATCATCA
Organism: Alisma plantago-aquatica; assembly: GCA_963693085.1. Taxonomy (NCBI): domain Eukaryota; kingdom Viridiplantae; phylum Streptophyta; class Magnoliopsida; order Alismatales; family Alismataceae; genus Alisma; species Alisma plantago-aquatica. The sequence goes on from OY856409.1 coordinate 1,248,826,166, forward strand.
TCAGTTGTTCTTCAAAAGTCTGATCTAAGGGTCCAGTAATGTAGAGGATATTTTTCTGAGTCCACATATATTTTTGGAGTAATTATTGGCCAATGGAGCTATTTATAATCATATTTCTAAGATATGGTATATTTCTGAGAATTTAAAAGGATTTACCTTTAGGGTTAAATGTGGACCGCTGGATCTCCTTCCAGGCACCCTAGATGGTCGTCACCTGCTCTTTCATTCCTTAAGATGTTTGACCCTAACTGGACTCTGCTTGTTGTGCCAGCTGGCTGGGAGCTGGACCAATCTTTCTACTCTATCTCTCTCGCTCTTGGGCTCGCCTCTGTGAGGGTAATGTTTTGTGTGACGCACCAGGGCGCCGCCGCACTCAGAGGTTTGTCTCCAACAAGGGTCTAGATGAGCATAAGTCCTCCTCATCCTCTTAGTCTCCCTCTTCCTTATCCTAGCATCTTCGATTGCGTGGATGACCTCGATTGGATGCACAGAGCTTGGCTCTGCACTCCTGCGACCGCCACCGCAATGCAGGGCTAGGCCTCCGACTGACGCCACAAGAAAAAGGAAAGGCGAGACCTTCCTTCTATTAGAGGGCTTTGCAACCAAGGGTATCATCATCGACGCCCACATCCTCACCACCGTGAGGGTCTTCTATGGCCTGTTTTGATCTGGGCAAGAAGATTCCGCTGCTGTGAGCCTTTTCTCCGGCGAGCAAGAAACCCAGGTCAGGGTCTCCTCCCCAGGTCGTCAAGCTCCGGCGCCACGGCTTGGATGATGGGATTTATCAGGAAGACACCTCCAACTGGATAGCATCTCCTTCCTGATATTCGAGTGGTCTAGAGGATCATCTTCCCCTGAGAATTTTGAAGCCGGTCTCTCTCCTATGGTGATGCGATGTTGCGGGAAATTGAGCTCCATATTCTCCATGTCAATACTGTTTTTGTTTGGGGTCTCGCTGGTTTGGTGGGTGGAGAACGGCAAGGGGGGTTGGTTCTCTATGATCTCTATACCAATGTGGCTGTGTGAGGGGTTCTTCAGGTTCCGAGTATCACAAATCTAATTCCCCTTTGACTACCCCCCTCCTTCATCGGCTCCGAAGGACACCTCAGTGAGTTATGTTCCTCCATTTATGGAGGTTAGGGATGACTGGGTCATGGGTCCATAGCTTTGAAGGAGCCGCAAAACACAATGAACAAAACTATGTGACACAAACTCTGTCACATGCCTAAGTACAAATATACCCAAAAAGCTAAAGTCCAATCATATTTACATCACCAATGTTCCAACCTCAAATAGATACATATGTTTGTAGCAATCTCCAAACATTTTGGAACTTTAGATATTGGCTCATACTACCCTAAGACAACTTCTACAATAGTTTGAGACACAAACTTCATTATTTGTCTGTGCAAATAAATTCTTTGAACGACCTTATAAAGAGGCATATTAACCTTGAATTCAATTCAAATCATCATAGTTCTTGATCCTACAAGTCCAGAACACTTGTTATGATACTAATACCTCAACTTCACTAATATATCACTTGATTCCATTGGTAATATTAAACGGGTCCCATGGACTCATATGTACCCAAATCAATTAATCAAACCTATTCATCATACTTGAACTCAATCAATGTTCTAATTGTCAATTACATATATAGTTACACTTTTTGGGTGGAAATATGCAATGATTGAATAACCAATTCCTCATTTTGGTATCAATCATCTACATGACACTCATGATCTTAAAACACTATATTGGGTATCATAATCGTAAAATCAGGGTCATCACAATTTGTATCTTTTACAATCATTAGGCCCAATTATCATCTTTTGTTCCTTTCAAAATGACAACTCATATTGCATTATAGTTCAATTCACATATTTGAACCCTATTTATCACTAATTCCACATTTATCCATTAGTAAACCCTAATTACCATATTAAGGGTTTTTATCCACAATTAGGAACTTTTATACTCGAAATAGATTAGAACCATCATACCTCATCTTTATTCATGAATTTGAACAATTAAAGCTATTAAGAGTCACAATTACTAACATTAGGGTTTCAAGGCCCACTAAATCTCATTCATGTACATGGAACCCTAAATTAGTCTAATTATGTGTAAAGTTCATCCTTTTAGATCTTGATGTGTCTGTTATAATAAACAGGTTAATATCAACTTTAATCATCCATTTAACCCTTCCCCAAATCATTAATCGTCATGGATTAGGGTTTCTTAATCATTAATGCATTACAGTTGATAAATTCCATTACTTTTCAAATTGCAAGACGAATTGGCTTCTAAATCTATTTTTAATGGATTCCTCACATTTTTCTGAGAAAAATTCCTATTTTATACACATCCATCTGAGCTACCAATAAAAAGATATGAATTTTACAATATATACTTACTTGGGCCAATCACCGAATGCCACATCATCTCTTTCCATGCAACGCGGCTGCATAGAAACATAACTGATTTACGATTCTTCCCTTGCATAAGTTATTGATTCTTTAACCCTCATAGGGGCGAAATGATCCAATGCCCTCTGTATTCTTCTTCCTCACCCGCCCTAGTGCTACCACTGCAACAAGGGTCAGGTGCGGCCATGTCGCTGCTTCCCGGACCTCGACGGCCACCAGGGATGGTTCCCCTGCCTTCGCTATGCCTCTGCGCATAGGGAGGTGCCCTTGGGTCACGGCTAGGGTGGCCATTTTGGGCCCGCTTGGTCTAAAACTTGTGGCTGGCTTGCAGCCATCCAGTGGGTGTTGCGTCTGAGCTAGAGCAAAGAGATGACCGCCAAGCTTCCTTTCGGTGGTGTGGGAGCATCGAGCTTCCAACAAGACCACTACATGACCCTTGTTTGCTCCAGAGTGTCTCTACCATCTCACGACTAGGGTTTGCATGAAAACAACAAGGAGAAGAGAGAGGGTTGTGTGGGATTCTCTTAAACTCGAGCCAAAGGTCCTACCCCTTATATAGGGGAGGGTATCAACACCCTAAGATGACCATCCACGAGTTAACAAGTCCCTTTCCCCATAGGAACCCAAGTTCCTTCATTAGGAAGCAAACTTCTCTCTCTCTCTTAACATCTTCTTAAAAAAACATATTTACTGGATATTTAGGAATTCAAAAATCCTCTCTCTTATTCTCTTTATGATTGACTTTTAATCCATTGGCACGAAATTATACTTTCTTATAGTAGAAAATACCTCTTTTTAACAATATCACAAAATTCATTAATTATGTATAACATTAGCCTATTATTTAGTATTATTTGTATGTTTTCTTTCTTTTTCTCCATTGGGGCTCCTTGGACCCCAAGAAACTCAAATATTTTGAAATTCTTTTTAGTGGATACTCATTATCCTTCTAGATGCATCTATATCCATTATTTCTCATTATCTTGTTTATTTCTTTATTAAAATATCTCTTTTCGATGATTTCTCTTTATCTCTCTTTTTATTTTCCTTATTTGAATTCCTTCTAACATTAGAAACCTTATGGATACTAAAATCCACCAAAGATGACTCAATCATACCTCTTTCCACTTATTTCCCAAATTTTATCATTGTCTCTAATTTCTTTCTTAATAAAGAAATATTTAATTGATCGTTTCTTTTCTTATTGCATTATCTTTGCAACTTTGGACTCCTTGGAACCCAAGGAACCCAAGAGGCATGAAATCAACCTTTGGATAATCTTCCCTTGAAGTCTAGAGGTTTCTACATCTTTCTTTTCTCCATTTATTATTTACTCATTTAATAATGGAGTTTCCTTTGTCTTTTCCTTGTTATTGGGCCCAATAGCCAATAAAGCCCACAAAACAACCAACAAGGCTATTGTAAATGAAATCCTTTTATTTAAAACAAATCATATCAGTATTTGTTAAAATATCTTTAGTAGGAGAAATTACATTTCGCACCAAAAGAACCCAAAAATTGGGGTTGTAAAAGTATGTCTACTAAACTTTTTTTTTGTGCATGCCAAATTTTCCTAGGTAAACATACTAAGGGAGACAAGATTGAAATAGTTAGATTTATCGACAACTAATGACACTGATACCACATAGTAAGGAGTGAGACCTGAGAGGTATCCACTCACTAAATCAAATAAAAAAGAAACATCCCATATATTAAAAACCATTATTATTTTTTCACCAAAGGGATGATAACCAATTTATTCAAAATATATGTATCATGATACCAAATGTAGCACTGGAATACAAAATATCTAACTATTATAAAACTTGGTATTATCACTATCATTCATCATGTAGGGTGATACATATGAAAACAAAAACAATGGATCAACAAAGGGTTATCTAAATTATATCAAGTAGTCTCCCAAGCATCAACTCCTTACACAAGGTCCATGTGTGCATGTAATGTCTTCTATGTACTACACCCGGGGTTGTGCTACCTCTGGGTGGGTTGAATAGAAACACCCATGAAGAGGAAAACAAAAGAAAAGGACGTCAGCAAAAATGGATTATGTGTAGTAAATAACAATTAGGCACTACTTTAGAAAATTTAAATGATGAGCATCAAAATAAAGGATGATCAAGAGAAACATCAAGTCAAGATGAGGCAAGTCTATACTAAAGAATATCAAGTAGGGAATCTTGACTTTTGAAAATATTCATTAATAATATCATAAATTGTGCAAGTAACAAATAAATACTAAAATTATTTCAAGCAGGGTTTACACACCTTCAGATCTCAGCTTAAAATAGATAATGGGTGGAGATAACACACCCCTATAAATAATGGGTGGAAAAGCACACTCTGGGTGGAGATAGCACACCCCTGTATGTATGGTTGTACACATGTACCACTACAAGAAATAAAGCTAGTATAAGCATGCACATAAATAGGTAAAGGAAAGTACATGTTTATTCAAAACAAAATAATGGGATGACAACATCTAAATCATGTAGGGTCAAAAGGCCCATAAAAATTGTTCAAGAAAATAAAAACTTTCATAATGATGAAAAATAGAATATCAAGTAATGCCTCATATGGGAAATAAAATTTGGTCATTATAGACATTCTAGATAATAGAAAGGATGGACATACCTCAGATAGAGTTTACATAAGTTCAAAGTCATCCCCAAGTCCAAGACTCAGTTTCCAAGCACCTATTAAACATATCTATAGAATTAGAATGAGGTTTATGAGATTTATATAAATCCTAAAATAATCCTTTAATTATTTTTTAACTAAGTCTTTAAATAATATTATTTTTATAAATCATATTTTAATGACTTCATAACATATTTGACTTTATTTTTCTAGACCTATACATGTATATAAATTTGGAGAAAGTCCAACTGATTAGATAAATTCATAAAGTTTGATTATTTATTAGATTGGAGATAGGAAATTAAATCCTTATCATTGCATACAAAAAGATATTTTGTTTTGGTTTATATATTAATATATATATATATATTAAAAATTCACACCAACTAGAAAATTCCTTTAAAATTACATTTTTATATTGAATTTAAGTGTGAAATTGATACCATTAGATGGAGGAAATTAGATTCTTCAACCTCAGATGCAACACTCTGGTAAACATAAACAATATAGTCCATAGGTACTTCTAGTCCCGAAGCACTGGTATGGGTACAGAGACAACCAGAAAATCTCGCGAAACCTTCTACGAAAACAATCAGGAAGGACAAATAAGAACCATTTATGGAGACCACTACAACAAAAAGAAAAACCAAAACATAGACAAATGAGTGTACGACAATTGATTATGATTTTAAAATATCATCCATAAGTTTGGTAAATAAATCAACTAGATAAAACTCAGAGCAAAAAATCAAAACAAGAAAATTTGTGGAGAAGTTTGTCGGTAAAATAAAAAAGAATCCAATACCACATGGGGGAAGGTAGATTACATGTGATGCGATGGGGAATCATGGTAAAAGAAAATATCGAGGGCCTCCATCAGAACCAACCATGATGATTTGGTGGGGTGAGAGGGTTCTAGACATGCCATTATGAAGAGTAGATGGTTGATGATAACTGGTTATTGATGGGAAAAATGGAAATAGAGCAAATTATTGAATAATTCCTTCCACGAGTATTATGTAGGATAAAATGCATGTGTTTCTTTCGGGAGAGGCATTGCGGTGAAGGGTAGTCACCGTCTATGATCCATAGTGTGCACATCTTGGGGTAAATATATTACTATCATCAACTATTCAAATAGGATATTGTAAATACACAAAGATATGGAAGAAAAATAAATGCATCAAAATGTAAATATCATTGGAGGGATGCAGGACAACAACATAAGGAAAAGTTAATAAAAAAAGAGGAAGGAAGAGTGAGAGTAGGTAACCAAAGAAAAGTGAGTACCACATGGAAAAGGAAAATAAAACCTAACAGATAGAATATTAGAAACCATGTCAAACAAAATATATTAAATTAAACATTTAACAATTTAAATTTACAATTGTATATCCTCATCCAAACAAAGTTCAAATAAGGTAATTTTTTACACATATGTTGATTAAGACAAGTAAATTTCGAAATTTACATTAGCTTTCATTTTTGGAATGTTCAATATGTCATTTACTTTATTTGAATCCTTATAGCATTATCTTGTTATCTTATTTTTTAATCTATTTTAAGATACTAGTATTATCCAACTAAAATGGAATTTGGCCATTGGACCAATTAATATATGAGAAATAAATTCGAAATTACTTTCTTATTTAAAAATTATATAGTAGATTATTTCAAATACACGAACGTTTTACTTATATTGGGTATTTATGATCCTTTCAAAATTGTCCACTCATGAGAGAAGTTAAAAATATCTTATATTTACTTAAATTCGTTAATCTCTCTTCATTATCCTCATTTGTGTTTATTTCTAATTTCTACATATAACAGTAAATTTGTTTCTCAATACATGTTAATTATTTCCATTATATTAATAATATCCTATAACGATAATTAAAGAGGGGAAATTTTATTCTCTAACTTATTTCCACTGCTTACATTTAAATCTAATTATTTAGTACATATGACAGTGATGCTATTATTTACAAATGTATTGATTAATGTGTTACTAAAATAAATTTCAAAATTTATTTCTTTTATGATAATATTTTTATAGATTTGACATGCATGTACAACATTGTTTCCCATTATATTACATGATAATTTTTATTTATTACAATACATACAAGCTGGTTTACATTATTCATTTAATATATTAGATGTTATCTTTTTAATGATAAATTCAATATTTTTGGCGTTGTCTTTCATTTTCTTTCCTTAAGTAATTTGAAGCATCTAGAAACTGCTAAAAGATGTGAAACTTTGCAAAAAAACACACTTAAACATGAGGAAAACAAACATTACAATTAATTCTTCCTATTGTTGTTGTTTAGCATTTTATTTAATATTCTAGGTTTCAATATATTTTCTCACTCCTAAACTACATTAGGATAGATAAGATTGTCCAAATATTGGGGGAGTTTGCAAAAACACTGGTTTTGGTATCTATATTTTGGATTTGAGGTTTATTTCCAACTTTGAAAACTTATTAGTAATTAATTTAACACTTTTGGTTCTTAATATTATTTTCTTCTCTAAATAGAAATAAAATAGCTATCATTATGCAAACAATGTGAAACGTGGCACCGAAGGCAATTTGGATCCAAAAAACACAATTTTACCATTATATTTTACTTTTGAGATTTCCTTTTATGAGTTATGGTATCATTAGAATTGTTGACATTTAACCATTATTGTTATTAAAATATTTAACTTTATTATTAACACGTACTTAACTGAGTCTTATTATCTTCAATACATTTTTGAAAGAGCTAAATATTATTATTTCACATGAAACTCTACATTCTACTTATTTTACCTTTTATGTCTATTATTTCCATATTTATTTAAATTATACGACAACATTAATATTTATGGACATGAAATTAACAATTATTACTCTAAATTAGATTATATAATTTTATTAAGCCATTATGTTACCAAAGAAAATATATGTAATATATTTCATATTAATTACTTGTAGGCACATAATTAAGTCATTTTGTAAATATGTTTTAATTTTTACCCTTGTTAAATATAAGAAACCAATTTTACTAGATTTATAATCATGGAATAAGATAATATTCTAAGTTTTAGTTCATTACACGTTTTGAGGTGCCTCCCTACGCTGTCTTCTTTACTAGGAACTAAGTCCTCAACTGGTATGGTTTTGGGATCTCGATTTAGACCCTCATGTGCTATGTTGGGGTTGCCCTTATGTCGTGGTTGGCACTACAAATCCCTCTTCACATGTATTTTTTCTTCCTATCCTCATAAAATCCTCCACTACTTGTTGTTTGGGCCTCAGTTTATCCTCTATAGAGTTTAATTATAGTGTCACTTGGTTGCTATCCTTACCTACTTAAGGAGATTCACTTTTTCCAGTTTTGATGTGGAAAACTAGATCCTTATGTGTACTACTCTCTCCAAACACCTCCTTTCCTATTGAGATTCTCAATTTTCTTGGAGATGCCTTTAATCACACACCGTGTGTTTTTTGGTGACCTTCTTCTTCTTTAACAAAGAAGTCTCTATCTACATGCCCCAACATACCGCAGATGTAATCGTAGTTCCAAAGTCTTTAATATTTAATATCAAGTTCCATCACATTTCTCTTTTTGTCTCAAATTTATTGAGTATGCTTCAAGGGTATTTTTATATCCAGTCCTACTCGAACTAGTGTGGATGACTCCTAGCCAAGCTCGTCCTTATACAACTGAATTAATATGTCAATCCTTCTCACAATCATCAAAATTGCTGTCAACATTCTATGTCCAAATAGAAGACCATAGATTCTTACCAAAAATAGGCTTTCTATAAACTCAATCTTTCCTTGAAAATCGGTATCATCCACCTCCTTTTACAGGAAAAGGTGAATCTCAAAGTTCCATTCCCCCCTTCAATAACTTTCCATTTATTTTTCTAGTGAAAGAACTACACTATGGACATTGTTGCATTGATTGGTTTGAAAAGAACCTTGTTTGTTCACGACCAAGCATGTGTAAGTATAGACTTCAATGCCCAAAACTTATATGACCTATTTGTGAGAAATCGTGTTTCCATTGCTAATGAAATATGTTTTTCAGACTATGTTTTTCTTTCCTCTTCTAGACCAACAAAATCACCATCATCGTCAGTAATACCTAGCCCTACTCACCTATCTATGAGTTTTTCTTCCATTGTGAGGCTTAAACCAAAAAGACCTAGCTTGCTTTGAACCTGTTAGAGACTATAGAACCACTTGGGAGAATAAGGTTTCCCAACATCATACACTAATTTCTACAACGACTAGGGATACACATGGAAGAGAGATCTAAATATGAATAGTCATATAATTGTAGAAGCACTTAAAACACCATTTTCATGTTGTTTTGGTACCCAATGAAACACATTCCAACACAGATGCCAATATTTTCTATATAATTGTTATCTTATGCATATTATGAGGTTTATAATTACTATTTTACTTCTAAATTGACTATTGGGTGAAAATTTATCAAAGAAGGTAGCTCATCCATGCTAGTTTTAAGCATATATTTGCCTAATTTGTAGGAATAACATAACTTTCACATCTTTTGGAGTTTTAAGCTGAAAATTTTTGGGCGCTACCTTATTCCTACAATTTATATGTTATCAAAGTTATGTTAATGAGATTCCTACATGGAGTTATTACTATTTTTAATTAAATGATGAAATGGACTTTTATAAGCCAAAAATTGAGGTTTGTCCCACTAGATGACCAAGGATGGTTGAATTACCATGATTGAGTAATATGGAACTAATTACTATGTGTTATATATTTTGTAGTAGCAATCTATGATTTATTTTATAAGAATCAATTAGGTTCTTGTATGTAGCTTGATTTATGCAATCAAAAACTTAATTGCCTTAGTAAACATAGTGTGACCTTACATATAGTGCCCTGAGACCGACGAACTATCTCAATGTTAGAACTTGTAGGATAATGAAATAAGTAATCCAAAAGGTTCTCAGAATCATATACTATTGACTATATACATTTGTAGGAAAGGTATATCTCTGTCATCTTGATTCTAGGAGGTGGTTGAGGACATATCTTGGATTTTATGTGTTACATAGTGGTTGCAGTTATAACTCAGATTTATTGGTTTACACCCTAATTTAGGTGTCAGGGCCTTTTTACCAAGAACAAACCATGTTTGATTTTCATTAGTGAATATGTTGTGTCACTATAGTTTTTCAGTCATACCGACCAAGTGGGAGAGATATTTAGAATTGGGAGCATTCTTGACTTATAAAGGGGCAAGTTCTACTTTGCAATGGTCAACTAGTTGTTTCAGTGGCATGATTAGACTACCAATGTCTTAATGAAACATGTAACCCAATTGTTTACAATACATGTTAGGGTTCTCTATCAAAACATATTGGATGATAATTGTTGTATGTTCTTGTTTCTAGTATTATATGTGATTCATATCCCTTCTTATGTAGTTATCTGCACCAGTAACCTTAGTTATTCTTGTTGGTGTTACATACACTGCTCAGTTTGATAATCTATCATACTATATGCCTTATCTAAATTAGTTCAACAAAATTCTTGTAAGAAATAAATGCTATTAGAGGTTATATAATATAGCAGGGACTTAGAGTCTCACATCATGGGTTACCACACCTTATTTGTTGATCAACATAGTAATCAAATCTATGATGGTGAGGAGAATCAACTTGGTGACCAGTGAAGCTAAGTGGTTTGTGTGGTTTGTGTAGAATCATAAATTCATCCATGTACTCTTAGGTTCGGTAAGGGGGATTCATACATGATGTAATTCAACTCAAGTTTTTGATTACACACAATGATCAATGTACATGGTGTAAGAATCGTGAAAACACCTTTTGTATATATGTTGTGGTGGAGGCCATTGTGCTCAAGTAAAGATATCTCATATTAGCACATGTGAAGTTGGACCTTTGAGTAAAATTTTTTTTTTGAAATGTTTGATACTATTTGATGTTAGTTCTTTATTTTTTGGTAATATGGTTTATTAGTGTTTGATCAACATTTTGTTTTGAGTAGTTCATTTTAAGTGATGAGTAGTCACAATCTAGTTGGTCAAATTTCTTAACTAGTCGCTCGGTTGGGTATAACTCCATATGTATATGATTAAGAACCATTTAGATCATATGTGTGATTACAAACTTCAATTTCTTTAAGAATCCTTAAGCATTGACCATGTATGTTCCTTATTACATTTCCAGTGATGTTAAAGACCTCACAAAAAATGATTGGTATCTAGAAACATACCAGTTCTACTCAAGTTTGAGGATAAAGTTGTAGGAACAAGTTGAGAACAACTTTAACATGTCAATGTAAATGTCAATGTGACTATACAATACTATATAATCCCTTTGTCACCTATATCCAGATTGAAACCTATGAATGAGTTTAATATCCTCGTAACATTCAATATATGTTTCTTGAACTATATCACACTATTGAGATTATGTGATCTCGATATTATTCATTTACATATGTAAGCATGGCCAAGCATTTCATAGTCTCACTTATCAAGTGGCCATGATATCACTCAAACACAGGGACAAATTTGATCTCATCACTCACAATAATCCCAAAGTGTCATGGTGCACCCAATACTACCTTATGAAAACCCTTAATTATTTGGAGACAATTTGGGTTGTTTTGAAGTATATCGAATGAAGTCTGATTAGTATAATGACTTTAAATCCAAGAATCACAATCAACATTGTCACATTAAGATATGGCTATCACCTCCATGATATGATTTTCATGTGTCACCCTCAAAGTGGTATGTCCAATAAAATATTTTCTATAAAAAGACCATATTTCTATATTGATAGAAAAAAAATTCCAAGTGATCTAGGCTAATATGTGATTTTTTCAAGGGATCAACAACATTCATTTCAGTTGATACTCTGAAAATATTTTCATCCCTTCTTTGTATGAATATGATATGGTATTGGCATAATATGTTCTTGGAAAGATGATGTGATCTAGGCTACTTACCATGTGCAATGATTTCGTTGTTGTCAAATAAAATCTAGCATGCATCCTTAATGGGTTGAACCACCCCATGTTCACTAATAAGCATCTTGATCCATACTGGCTTTATACTCTACTTCTATTATAGAATTGGTCAATGTCTTTTTCTTGAAACTCTTCTATCTTACAACTCTATTGTTTAGACAACACACAAATCTTGATTGTGATAAGTGTTAGTTTGGAAGCTTGCGTCAGTGTACCACCTAAAACTCTCTCTTGTTCACCTTCATATGTCAATAATTTATCCTTTGTTCTTCTCAAGTATTTCAAGATATTGTTCCAAGGCAATCTAGTGGACTTGGTTGGGATCAGACTGGTACCTTCTCATCATTTTCAAAGCAAACAATTGACATTAGGGCTGGTACATAGAAATAGTGAAAGGTTCCATACTTTTTTCAAACTAATATAATATGGTAATGAATCTATTAAATGTGGCTTTGAATGCAACTTATTCCATGACATGTGTATAGCCAAAAGGGAAAGTTTAGTTGTGTGTGTGCATTCTAGATATAAATGAGTGTTTTATATCATCAAATAATATAAGTGTAATTATATAAGTAGGAAGTTTTAAATTGTCTATTCTTGTTCCATGAGAATGTTAGAGTAATTAAACTAATTAGTCAATTAAATACTAACCATATTGTTTTATATGTTGGGGAAACAAAATAAGTGTTCTTATAAGGATCCATGGATGGAGAGAAGGTACTCATAGTCATATATTGTTTAGTAAGTATGGTATACTATAATTTCTTATGATTTATGATCACCTTGGTAATTTTAGTTGTTCATATGAGTGTGGTTAAGGTAATATATGTTATTGTATATATGATATTCCTATTGATGTGATTGGAAAGAGTGAATATAACATGATACATGTGATATATGAAAGCTTTGTAACTTGACTTCTCAGGATTCACTCGTGACTTTGTGCATGTTTTAGGTGTAAGGACCATTATTCTGATAAAAATATTACGACTTTCATTGGGATAAATCATCAAATAAAAACCCATATTAAACGAGTATAAAATAAAACTTGATAGCAAAGAAAGTAGAGATCTCGAGTAACATATCTCTTTTCAGAATAATTCTTCTTTCTAAAACCATGAGAAATAAATATAAAGCATTATTATAGATACATGTCGATGTCTCATCACCAAAAATAGAACAAATCATGGGGTCTTGAAGTTCAGACTCACATAACATGCCACTAAGAATCAAAACCATCACATAAGTCACATAACAACATGAATGAATCAAGGAGTAACTAAACAACATATTTGTGAGAAAATTGATGTTGGAAGATATAGAATTGCCTTTATTTAAATCACTCATTGAAATACATAAAGATGTACAACAACTTCTACAGTTGGCTCACCTTTACGATTATAGGAATTTGTACGTAAAAATCATGCATCATATTATATCAACTTGTCACCCAATAGTTGATAAATTGAGAGTACAAGGACAGTCTAGACTAATTTATATTATCCTTTATTATGTCATTATCATCTCATCCTTCCCGCTTCATCCATTTACCTAAAGATGTGCAGAACAAATGACATGAGACCCAAACAGAGTTCCAAATAGAGGATAACTCCCACTGATATAAATAGTTATTTAACATAAATAGTAAAGGTACTAATTTTCTATTTAATCTAAAGACAACTTGATAATATATTTACAAATAAGACAACTTATAACATAATGTCAAGACATCTCATGCTCAATTTACATATCTCTTAGGAACTAAATATTTAACCACTTAGACTGCTTGGTAGACCAAGTATAGATATCCTACAAGAAATCATGATCATGAATAATATGTATCCCCTATTTGATTGAATTATATTGTGGACTCTTGTCCATGTTAATTTGAATTGCATAGTCCAAATTACGACTTTATTACTACAAAGTTCCTAAGCCAAATGTCATGATCTTAGGATCATTTCATCTACTAAGTTCTTCCATGCCCAGGTTAGTTAAGGTATAAGTAACACAAAGTCATTATCCTGCACCTACATAAACACTAGGCCCACCACTGTTACACGTGTCATGACACCTCTTATATCACATTTGTAGTGTTATCATATAAAATATCACATTCATGGGAAATTCATCACATTGCCAGAATGCCATATGACAAGTGATATATAACCTCAATTGCACTCATAGAATAGGTAATTTCAAGGAACAAAGGGAGACCATACCCCATATAGATTTTTGATAACCAACATAAATCCAATAATATTTGATGATGATTACATTTTCACAACTCCTAGATCGTTGCAAGAAAAATTGTTTTTATTCCTCAACTTCTAAATAATGGATAAGTTCAAAGGTGCTCGTGGAATAATACATGAAAATTGTTTTCCTTACTTTTATTATTACAATTTCTCATCTTGTGGGACCTCATAATATTATCTTACTCATTTTTTACAATAAGAAATATTAAGCTTACCAATAATATAAACATACAATATAACACCTAAAACAAAACTAGTAAAACATATGAATATTGTAAGAGGCACATACTAAGACTTGAAATCTCTTATGTTTATCAGTTGTGTTCTATTTATCCATAGGCCATATAACATTAATCATCACAAAAATCACTTTGAGATTCATGTAGGGCTTATCATATAGGTCACATGACCCTTAAATACAAAGATACTTGAAGCCATAAACAAGGCATCAAGAATATACTACTCAAGCCATATTTCATTTTACTAAATTCATTTTAGGAACCAAAATATAGTACCACTTTCTCATATTTAAAATTTCTCAACAATTATCACTTTAAGTGAAGCATAAAATATTGGAAGACTATTCCTATAAGGAGTGTAGATATTACTAAAAGGAGAATACTACATTTTACATCTCTCCAAACTTGTTAACCACTAAATAAACTAAAAAGATTATGATTTGCTTCCCAAATCCTCCTTAATGAATATATTATGTATGGCAATATTTTTAATATATAAATTATAAAGAGTACATACATGAATTTTCAACACTAGCACCAAGAAATTTCTTGGATGGCCCTAATTTCCTTAGATATTTTATGTGCTAACAATCCAATCAAACCCAAATAGTATCAACCTTAAGGCATAAAAAATCAAGGCATTGACCTTTAGGCATCAATCTCAAGGAATCATCCTCAAAGAATTGACATCAAGCCATCAACATCAAGGCATCAAACTCAAACTATCAACCTCATAGACATTCTCTCATATTTTCACATGGGTTCATATAAATTATATTAATTTAACCATTATCACTAATTTTGCTCACTTAATAAATCAAAAAAGAAAAAAGAAGAAGTGTATCATCATCATCATCAAAGCCTCAGTCCCAACTATGTTGGGGTCAGCTACATGGATCCTTCATTTCCATTCAGCTCTATCATGGGCCATATTCCGATTGAGATGTAGATTTTCAAATTCTCTTATTCTAAGCTCATGTCATGTTAATTACGCCTTCCTCTTCTTCTATTTATAATGTTTGTCTCAATATCATTGCTTCGTATAGGCGCACTAGTAGGCCTGTGTTGCACATGTTTGTACCATTTGAGTCGGCCCTCGCACAACTTGTCCTCAATGCTCGCAACCCACACTTTATTCCTGATATAGTCATTTCTCAAGTGATCTTTTCTTGTCTTCCCACACATCCATATCATCATACACATTTCAACCACGTTCATCTTGTTTAGACCTTGTTTCTTCACAACCAACATTCACTCCCACAGAGCATGGTTAGTCGTATAGATGTTCTATAAAACTTACTTTTTAACCTGAGAGGGATCTTCTGATCACATAATACTCCAGTTGTACTCCTCCATTTCAACCAACATACAGTGATTTGGTGACAAACATCATTTTGGACATCCCCATCTATTTGAATAATAGAACCCAAGTAACAAAATTTATTGCATTTAGGTATATCTACTACATCCAACTTGGCTCCACAATTCACACTATGAGATTGGCTGAAATTGCAATGCATATACTCAGTTTTGCACTAGTGAATCATAAATTCATTTGATTCCAATGCCTTTCTCCAACATTCAACTTTATCATTCAATCCATATTTAGTTTCATCAATTAAAACAATATCATCAGCAAATAACATACACCAAGGAATATCATCCTGAACATTCTTTGTCAACTCATCCATAAGAAGAACAAATAGATATGGGATGAGTGTGGATCCTTGGTGTACCCCAACTGTGATAGGAAAAAATAATAAGAAGAACTATATATAAATATTTATTCTATACTAGAGAGATTATCAAATATGACAAGTTTTGTGGAACAACAAAACCCTTTATAAAGAAAAAATTCATGTTTAATATATTCCTCCCTTTAGAATCATGTTTCATGGTTTGTTGTTATTAAAATGTATCATCATAGCCATATTCAATTATAGATCCATCAGCAAATAGATAGTTATGCATGATCATCCAATTCCATGTCCTTATTATCTAACACAAAGAGATTATGTTTTATTTCCTCAATAATCATTTTACTATCTCTAGAGTGAGGATAATATCTAATATCAACAAAAGAAAGGTAAAAATCATATTCATTCACCACTCACTTATAATAAGCCTTAAATGATCAACAAGGGAAACCTTTGGCCAAATATAAGCATGCATGACAAAAAAATTGTAAAAAAAACATTTATTAAGGAGGTTAATATCTTTATATCATGCATAGGAAGAAACATTATGCATATTGGACAACACTCTTTGGTACTTTAAGAACCCATAAACTTCATCCACAAAAATAAGGTGATTCATCAAAAAGCATGGTTAAGCATGGTTCTGTTCTTGGATTAAACCTTAACAAGTGTAGGATTTATAAAATTGAGGTGGTAAAACAATTGCATAAAGAAAATTCATCCTTAAAGAAAGATAACAAAGACCTAGATCCAAATCACCACCAAAAACTACCAACTTTCAACCTTGAATTTAATGTTCCAACTAGACAAAATAGGAATAAAAGGACAATTTTTAGGTAGATAATAGGAATTTCGACTGTGGGACATTGAGAAATATCTCCAACAAGGTAGAGTAGAAAGATAAAAAATGAGAGGTAGATCACAAGACTATGTGAATTAAATCTATATTAGGTTAGGCACATGATTTTAATCATAGATCCTACAAAAATACTTCCTAAATCAAGAACA
The DNA here is from genome assembly GCA_963693085.1 of Alisma plantago-aquatica. Classification (NCBI taxonomy): domain Eukaryota; kingdom Viridiplantae; phylum Streptophyta; class Magnoliopsida; order Alismatales; family Alismataceae; genus Alisma; species Alisma plantago-aquatica. The sequence continues at coordinate 1,248,843,503 of OY856409.1, forward strand.
TATAAGGGATTTTCTCTAAGGAATTACCTTGTCTATCTCAAAAATACTTAATTCATCTCAAAGAAATCAAACAAATTATATAAGGTCAAAGAGGGTACATATATGCAGGTTAGTGTGTGAGAAAATTCTATTTCAGCCTAGATGCACACTTTAAATTGACAATTTCAACCTCATGTTGCTCACTTTGACCTCTTGTAGTTCGCAATGACCCAAACAATGTTGCATCAGACAAAAAATGGGTCACATCAATCCAAAACAAGTACACTTCAACGACATGTTGACTTGTATCAAAAAATGGTTTGACTGATGGTTGAAGGGTCCTGAGATATATAGAACAATAGACTAGAAACAAGATTGAGGTGCTCAGGTAGTCGTTGAAGGATGCATAAGATACAAAAAAATTATACAGAAAAGAGACGTTGGACTCTAGAGTTTGATGTATATTCTTATTAGAGAGTTTTATATTTGGTTAGAAGAGTAAGATGACCACAGGATGTAATAGGCATTATCGTATAGTATATAGAATTGGGAAAGTCACTTATAGATGCAAGTTGACACCAAAATTACAAAAATTGCATGATATATTTCACATGTCTATGATAAAAAACTATCATATAGATATGAGACATGTTTTATATATGAAAGAGGTGTAATTATTAGATGATATCACTTATGAGGAAGGGTTAGTGCATATTACAGACATGAAGGGTCAGAGAATAGAATTTGCAATATACATATGGTGAAGGTCTTTTGCATACTATATTGTTATAAATTCATGTGGTATCTTGAGGTGGTATAATGCGGTTATAAGTTTCAAGGAGAAAATTTTTGAAGGGGGGAAGGATATATAACGATCAAAGCCTAGATTAACACTATAACCTTGATTAGCCATGATGATTAGCCTATTCTCTTTTCCATTTGAGTTGATTTAAATATTGATATGATGACTATATTAAGTGATAAAAATTAATATCAATTGATTTATTTAAGGAAATATGAGTGCACCTAGTAATTAGAAACTCCAGTCTGGGTAATGATATAAAGAATACATGCAATGCTACCCATAGATCTTAATTTTCTTATAGCTTAATATTGTAAACTATAGTGACGCCATTTGAAAAATGCTGAAATTCGATGTTTGATTGCATACTTTAATGTACACTTAACCTATTATGAGCTTAATGCGTTTCTTAGCATGATTATACAAAATATATATATGTGTGACTTGCATTCTATCATGTTTATAATTTGTCAACATCATGAATTTGAATGTGATATATGAATAAAGTTAAAAAGGGGTTACATGCACATTTTTTATCAGTTGATAACCATTAATATGAGATGGTTGGTTTAACTTTGGGAACTTAGTTGAATTATTTCCAAGTCAGACTAGTTGGTGGCTTAACTTTCAATTGATCATTGTTGAACTCGATAGGACTCACCCTGAATTTATCCAGATTGGGTGATTATGGGTAGAGATGATTAAGTAGACCCAAGTTGTTGATGTGTGAATATAACCCTCATTGATTTCAACTCAGGAAAAAATCATGAAATTAAGTTGAGTTCCATATTAGTCTACCAATTTTCCTGTTCCATATTTAGTCTTGGTCCACATTGTTTGATTTTGTTTTTATGGTTGTAGTTTTTGAGCTCAAACTAAATTCATGGGAATCTAGATGGGTTGGTAAGCCTAATTTACCAACTGCATTGAGATGTGCTATTTGTTTTTTCTTTCCTAGTATGAGACCATCAGGATATGAACTTGGATCAAGTTTTTGAATCTATTGGAGTTGGTGTTTTGACTAGTTGCTTATATACATTGAATCTTCTCCCTAATTGTTATTTCACATCACATGTCTCAATGTTCTCATTGTTGGGGACTACTCTGGAAATTTCGAGTGACAAGAGGTGTTTGGAGACAAAAATGAGGTATTTAACAAAATGATTGTTGGAGAAAATGTGTGGTTCTTCTTCTCAATGATCCAAAGTAAGTTTCATTTTCATGGTGTTTTGAAGATGTTTTTCTTATACTCCCTTATCTATAGTTTGTGCTTGGTGCAACAACATCATTAAAAGTTTTTCTTGCTTTTAACTTTCTCCAATGTAATATTCCAAGGCTTAGATAGGTGCTTCTAGGTAGATCTACTTTTAATGAGCCTTTTGTAAAGTTTTCTCTCTAGTTATTTCAAGATACAAGCTTCTTACCCTATTTCTAAAGGTTTCAAGGTGAGTAGACACATTTGTTGAGGTATGCACATACTCCTCCATCCTATAAGCTTTATTGTCAGTCTAAAAGAATTCTAAACAATAAAAAGGTTTAAATGTTCACCCTACAACTTATGAAAATTGATCTAAATTGGGTTTTTATAATTTCTCCTTCTTTGCAAATGTATGGCAGACATTACATTTATCATCGTCCTTATTGTCCATGCTTGTATATTCTAAAATGATCCTTAATCTATGTTATAAGGCCAATTCATATCTTTCTCTTGAGAAACTATATTTATATCTCGCTCTTGTTATGAAAACAAAATAAAAGCATTGATATCCTTTTATGTGACATTCTTCTTCCATGTATGTGATAGTAAGAGTTGTGAATATGCTAGTAAAGGATGAATATGGAGTATTCTATGTTTTTTTTGTGAATTTTAATCCTTATTGATATGTAAAAAGGTTGATATTATGTTACACTATATTTGTGTGACAAGTTCTATTCCTATGGGATTTGTGTTAAACGCTAAAATGAGATAGTTCTATCCTTGTTGTAAAGATTTTGATGAGATATGATGTTGTTAAATCTTTCAAGGCATCATATGGTATATGTGATCTTGTGGAAAGAATAATATGTTGAGCTTATTCTATTTACTTATGATGTTAGATAAGCAGCTTATTTCCATATGTTATTTCATATGAACACTCTAATAACCTTATGTTGAGAGACAAAAATTGAGTGAGCTTTGTTAGCTTCTTCGATCTTGTAATCCCCCTAACTTAGTTCTTTTGTAGCTTGAGACTACATAACAAAGAAGAGGAACCCTAATTCATATCCTTGAACACCATGAGCCTCTACTAACATCCCTACTAGGATGATGAATTGATTCTGTCTAGCATTGGATGAAGTCCATTAGGAGACAACCAATATTGGATGATGCCCTGAGGGCTAATCTATGGAGGATTACGGGAAGCCCGTTGAGATTTGAGCAAGACCCATATCTCTTTTCTATGATGAGATGAAAGGGTTATTAGATGAAGATAACCATAAAAGAAATATTACATGAATGATTTGAATTGTGATATGATATGAGAAATGATGCATAGTTCTTTGGTGATATATGTGTTTAGCCCTGGTTTTGTAATGAGATGGGAATGACTGGTAGAGAAGATTTAGGCTCCTACCTTGCCATGTGGAAAGTTGGGGCTTTGTGTTTTGTATTAGGGTGGTCTGCTAATCCTCAAAGCATGGATGTTCAGTCACATACTTGGGCATACATTGACATCTTTTACTTGGCTAGATACAAGTCAAGCATAATCAGGAACATTACATAACAGAGACAAGTCACTTGTAATTGATATTTTTGTTAAGATTATATTTGCATACATACTATATGCCTTTTTTGCTAAGTTAAATGTTTACATGATATCATCTATAAACTTTAGGTTTAACTTGAATATATCCACATAAAGAAAACAAAGAGTATGAAACAATATCTTCTTACCTTATGCTTATCTTCTCACTTATACATTAGATCTAATGAAACAATGAGCAACACTTGAACTCCTATAGTTGAGTTGTCAACTCTTTACCCTGGCTTCCAAGTTGAGTGAATTCGCTATATGATGAAGCTCTAATTAAGTGCTTATTTTATCTAGAGTTCATGTTCTAGGGTATTTGGTAATTCCTGTGGGTGTGACTTGATTTGTTTATTGAAATATTTGGTAATATGTGTTTGTACTATGACATGAGAGAATATAAAATGATGATTGTAATGGCATATTTTTTAATTTGATTCATTGGTAATAAATTCAATTCCATTTGTTATTTTTGGTGCAATATGAGGTGATGAATGAATGTAATAATTTCCTAAGAACATAATACTTAATGACATGTGAATTCAGGTTGATGACTTGAACATGAGATCATGTGTATTCTAAGAGTATTCAGTCTTTGTTGATTCCCTAATTGGATATTATTGTGTAAATTAGGACAATAATAATATTTTAAGACTTGTATGTGTTTTGAATGATGACTATATATAATAATACTTTAATACTTGTATATGTTCTGAATGATGACTACATATGATTAATCATTAGATATCAAGTCAAACATATCTGTACTTTTTATGAAAAAGTATACCAGATAAACTCAATTTGTGTATGATCATGGAAGCCAAAAATGGCATACAGAATTCTTTTATGATGTAAAATTCATGTTTATGGTCTTTTGATCAAAAGTCACAAAAATGATCACAGGTTATTCATTATACTATAACACTATTTAATGTGACCTTTAATACAGTTTTCCATACAAACACTACTTGGGTGCATTATGACACGTGGATTATTTTCATCACATATATGGTTTGTAGTGGCTTCCTAACCACTTGATGAGTGAAACCATTAAATGCATGCCATACTCACATAGATAAATATGTGATATTGAGATTTCATGTATATCAATTAGTCCTAGGTAAAGGAACAAATATTGAACATAAAATGATGACAGACACATGCCTCAAGTTAGATTGGATATCAGTGACAAAGGGATTATACAATCACTGTGACACTGGTCACAACACTTATTTGAAGTTTTTATGTAACTTAACCAATAACGTGGGCGCAAATGAAGTATTTCTAGATACGAACCATTGTTGTGAAGTAATACAATGATCATATATAACATTAGAAATGTAATATGGAGCCTGTAGGCAACACTCATAAGATCCAAAAAGAAGGGGAGTATATTAATGGACACAAGATTAATTATTTACTACAACATTTTAGTAATAAATTTGATCAATTATTATCTTTTTTGAAGCCCTATCTATCGATATGAAAGTCCAATTGACTAATTGGACAAACATATCAATCAATTGAAAATATTAGTGCTTTGACATAGCTGATATCAGCCCAACTAGTCGAGTATATAATATTAGGCCAATTAGTCAAATAGTAAGTCCAATTGGACAACTAGAACAAACTAATAACTCAGTTAATGAGTTCTAGAAGGTTCTAATTCACTTTAGCCACATGACTTGGCTGTTAGTTAGTGGGAACTTAATTTCTTTTACCAATGACTTTTTGTTCTTTGTGTTTTAGAAGCCCTTCTTCCTTCTTATCTTATTTAAAGGGACATGATAGCAAAGGTTTTGGTTACACCTTTTGATACGTGAACCCTATAAGACATTACAGACAAGGGTGGCACACAAGGAGATAGACTGAAATGCTAGCATGTAGCAAAAAAAGCATCACCTTCCCTTCTAACTTTTGTAGTGTGGTTTGGAGTTCTAATGATCTGCATAGATTGCATAGAGATATAAACATTTTTGTGACTGTGTTAGGAGTACATCATTGGCATCTATCTATGTGCCACCATGAGCACCACTTAATCTCTTTTGAGTAGTGTCATTGACTCTAATTTCAGACAAGACATATCTCACATCCCACCTTCCTGCTACATTGTTGTTGATGAGATTTCCTTGTGAGAAATACTAAAATTATAATTGTTTTTGTTTTTCCTACCACCTCCATATTTCCCAATGGTGGTATTAGATCCATGCTAATCTATGGTGTATTATGAAAAACAACAATATGATCATATTTTTTTATTACATTTTGTTCAGTTGTATAAGATGTGAACAATAAAATTAATATGCTTATCATGTTCAATTCCACATACATCAAATCTAAATTTTGATGTATAAAGTTGTATTGTCCCTAAGATAGGGAAACCAAGTGGACAATGGGTGAGAGGTGATGGTGTTTACTCAAAGGATTATAATCACAATGTAGCTGAGATCATGATTAGGGATCACAAATAACCCAAAACCTGGGAGATAGAGGAGAAGAGGAAGCTGACTCTAAAAATTCGAAAGAAAAGTGACAACAATAAGTAGAAATATCAGCCACAAATGTAGGGCTTCATAATCAACACATTAGGATGAGAGGTTTGTCCTCTACGATTAAAACATGTTGCTTATCACAAAAAGATACTAAAACAACAACCAACATAACCAAACAAGTGAAGATATTGGTATTCACACAAGGAACTCATACGGAGACCACAAACCATAATCTAGAGGGGATACAAATATGCCAGTTGAACATTATAAAGACCCTATGACTTTTAGAAAGATGGTGACAATGGATTGGGGATCTAAAGTAATGAGTTTTTCTTCAAGAAACTCTTCAAAGATAAACTTTCATGTGAAAGATGTTACTGTGGGGGATAATGACAACAAACCAACACTCATGATTGTTCTAGAAGTAGAAGATTATCTTATCAGACCTGGCATATGTGCAATTGTTGTTTTCCTAAAAGGAACGAAGGTTAGATATTTGAATATGTGTTTTGATGTTGTTGTGGAGCGTGAAGGGAAGATTTAACATGTTCAAACATGACATGGGACATTTTGTGGTACAATCATCATGCAAACACGACTATGAAATGGACCTAACAGGTGGTCCTCAGAATATTTTTGGATGTAACATTGTATTATGGGATACCCCCTTCTCGGCACCATAGGAGTACCTAGACTACATTGTATCATGGGTCCATATCTCAAACCTACATCTCCATATGTACAACCCCACAATGTTTGAACATATAGGATTGTCCCTTGGAAGGCTGATAAAAGTGGATAGACATACTTCCAACTTGACTCAAAGTAAATTTGCAAGACTAGCTTTGAAAAATGACACCAAACAATCACTTATACCTGCAATTATCAAAAATGGTGTATGAACTTGAAGTTGAAACAAATGATCCCATGCTCATGCGGAACGTGGACTAAGGAAGGGAATAGCTACACATATTGTAGGTGATTTGGTATCAAAGTCCGAATCCCAACTCATGCTAGTAGAGAACATCAAAGGGAAGATAGACATAGATCATCACGCAATAAAAACTCCTAAAAAAGTTTATAAGTGGAAATAGGAGAAGGTGAGAGAGATAGTCAACAATACACCATATACTTATATGAACAATAAATTTATTGTCCTGGAGAATGAGAAAATTGCAGAGGTGCAAGAAAAGGAGTTAAAAGACATTGAAGCAGTCAAACAAGTCAGGGAGCATAATGACCGGCCATGGTCTAGAAAAAGAAGAAGAATATGGGAATTGAAGAAAATATTTAGTCTACTAGAAAGATCATGGGAGATATATCTAATAGTACTAGCATGAGAAAAAATTCCAACTAGTGGCTAATGACAAGAATGTGAATCTAAATGGGATATTGATGAGGTCATTGGAGTTGTAGAAATTCCTAAAGAGGTATAAATTCAGTTCATCATGATAACATTTATAATAGCACGGATACAAAGACAAGTATCTAGGTAAGGGATCGGTCGATGGATATTATCAACTCAGCTGTAAGGAAGAGAAAAGGCAATGGTATAAGAATGAAAATGAAGGGGAAGGCAAGACCTATTGTCCCACTCAAATAGAAAAGAAGGAGTCTTAGATAGACGATATAAGAAGCAAAAACCATTTTATTAAGGATTCCTAAATAAAGAGGATAACACAAAGAAAGAGAAACAGAGGTCATTACATGCTTCTTAAAGGTAACACTTTCCATGCTAGTTATATATCATCACAGTGATAGATATTATTTGCTAGATTGTAAGACAAATAGGCAATATCAATACTTATATTGTCTTGTTGGATATTATGATCGGACAACGTCTGGTGGATAATTTAGAACCACAAATAAATTATAAACATACTACATAAATTATAAATAACCTAGGGTTCAAAAACACATACAACTTGGAAAGGAGAGAGCTCAGTGGAAGTATATAAATCTTGGGATGCTAAAGAATTTAAACTAGAAATGCTTAATAGCCATAGGTAGTTTATTGGCTACAAGATTAATAACTATTTGGTGACGACATTTGTGTATGCAATCCCTCATACGTATTTTAGAAAGTTTCTTTGGAAACACCTTGTCGAGATGGGCAAAAGGTTCCAGGAATCATTGTTCATTGTGTGTGACTTTAACATAACAACCTACCCCGAGGAGAAATCAAGAAGCAAGCTGTATAATTCCAATGAATTTAAGTGTTTTAATAATACTCTAATGGAAGCATGTATGACCAACTTGGGCTCCACATGCACGATATACACCTATAAGCATAGGGTACTTCAAGAACAGTGGGATAGGGCAGTAGTTAAGGATCAATTCATTCACATAATGCCTCAATTTTGAGTGTAGTGCTTACCTTTGATTTTAATTGATGACCGTCCCTTTCTTCTAAATGTCAATAAAAGACAAAACAATGCAGTAAGATGCTTGAATAGGTCCTGATGGAATGATGAGAGGGAGTTTAGAGGAATATTGATATCAAGCTGGCTTGACAACTTGGACTTTAATTTCACACTACAACTAGCTAAGAAAAGTATCACTATCTCAGACATGAGGCTAAAGGAAAAGAGGATATCTCATAAACATAGACTCATGAGAAATCAAAATTAACTCTAGAATGATATTGCCAATTATAATGATGAGATTTTGGACAATCTATGCATATTTATGCAAATGGAACTTTAGAGAATCCTAATAAAGAAGAGGAATATTGGAAGAAGAAATATAACATCAACTGGTTGAAAAATGGTGACAATAACTCCAAAATTTATCATGCGTGCCTAAATAAGAGGAGAGGGGGAATAAAATTACCACATTGTAGAACTTTGATGGTGAATGGATTAGTGATGAAAATGTACTATAGTGTATGGTGATCAACCACTTTAAGAAGGTTTTGATTGATCCTTTCGATGTTAGATATACTCACTACAATGAAATCCCATGCCACTTTAATATCTTAACTGAGGTGAAATTTTGTTTTTTATATACAACTCCTTCATATGAAGAGGTTCATAATGTATTAAAAATATGAACCGATATAAGGAAGATGGACAAGATGGAGTCAATGTGCTTTACTTACATAAAAATGGGTATATTGTCATGAGGTCAGTGACTAACACAATGAACAATTCCTTTGAAGGAAGATCTCTTGATGATGATGTTTGTAACACCACCATCATTCTAATTCCTAAAGTCACCAAACCTAGAAATTACAAAAAATTAAGACCCATATCCTATAACAATATAGTTCTCAAGATTTCTTTAAAAGTAGAAGTTGAACATATTAATAGCTACTTACTATACTATATATCTTATGAGAAGAGTAGTTTTGTCCTAGGTAGAAAAATAGCTGACAACAAAGTTCTTGTCCTAAAATTTGTAAATGATATCAAGAGGAGGATAGGGGGGAACATTAAGGCTATCAAGGTCGACTTGAACAATCCCTACGATCAAATGTCATGGAAATTATTTGCAAATATCATTGTTCAAGTAAGTATCTCAGCAAACATAAGATAGTATATCATAGGGTCTGTCACAAGAGTCTCAACTTTAGTCGTGTGGAATGGAAATACTTACACAATTTATAAATCTAGTAGAGGCCTCATGAAAGGGGATCCTATATACCCTTATGTATTAGTGTTATGATTTGATATCATGATTTAGTTGATTCAAGATAGATTTAGGTAGAAGAAATAGAAACTTGTCAAGTTGGGAGCTTTAGGACCCTCTGTAGCAAACATTTGTTTTGTTGATGAGTTAATTTTGTTTTCACATGTGAGAAAAGAAAAAATGAAGATTTTAAATAATTGCTTTATGTTATACGATGAGAAATCTAGGAAAAAAATATTTCTATCAAAAAAGTAATTTTGTTCTCTAGCAATGATCTAAGATTAGCAATAATGAGTATTGAATCTATTAGTGTTTTCAAGTGACCAAGGATCTAAGGAGGTATTTAAGTGTATCTGTAATCTCTAGAATTATGAATTGATAAATATTCATACATCTTGGATAATGTAGTAAATAAAGGTAATGCTTGGTATGCAAGATGTTTATCTCCTATAAGTAGAAGGTGCATGGCTAAAGAACCCCACACAGCTATATTGACTTATGAAAATGGTGGTGATCCCACTCAATGTTTGTCATAGGACAAATGGAGGTATAAGATAGTTAGTATGGGAAGTTAACCACAAGGCAAATCTTATCTCATTGGCTACGTGGAATAAAATAATTAGTCAGAACAAGAATTGAGGATTAGGCTTTAAATCCATGTGTGAGAAGAATCATCTGCTTCTTATAAATAACTCTTGGGACATGCTGACTAATAGAGGTATACTATGGTGTAAGGGAATCCAGAACAAATTTGATTCTATTTATGGAATGAAGAATGTATTCATATGAAGACTGAAGGGCATCAAATCTATGTACAAGAGGAATCAAGTACTTCTTATAAAAAACTCATGGGACATGATGACTAATAGGGATATGCTATGGAGTAAGGGACTCCAAAAGATATTTGATTCTATTTATGGAACACAGAATGTAGCTATATCAAGACTAGCAAAAGTCACTTTTGAATGGATTTTTTTCATCATAGATAAGTCCATTTTACTACCTTAAAGTGGCAAAAAAATTAATGTTTTAAAAGATTTTTGGGTAAATACAAACATATTTTTTTTTAAAATACTAAAAAGGAGGTATTGAAGGATCCGTTGTTCTTAGGTAAGAAGTATTATCAAACTCAAAGGGGGACCGTGAGTTCCTAGAAGAGTGGCTAGAACATGAAGTTGCAAGGAGGTCACAAAGATCCAAGTCTTTGATAGAAAACAACCTAAAGGACATTTGTCTATGGAATCACATGATGGATGGAAAAATTTATATGAAGTCATCTCATACTATGTTGAGGGATCTAAAGGAATTTAGCCTGACAAGTGCTTGGAAAGAGATATGCAAAATTAGAGTGGCTAGTTGGGTCAAGATGTTCACTTGGATTGTGCACCATGGTACTCTGCTCAGGAATGAGAGAAGGAAAATTAGACAACTTATAGAAAATTAGAAAATAAGATAAATTTTGTCTTTCTCACACGAATTATTGGTTCAAGAAGCAAATAATCAAATTTGAATGTCAAGCCAAGATATTTCTGATTACATGCAACTACATATGGTAGTGTGGGAATCATCATATATTTGACAACCAAATTAATACAAATACCATCAAGTATGATACATTAAGAAAGCAATCACCCTCAACGGTACAAATTGGATAAGAGAGAACACACATTTGAAGGTATGCATGTTGGGCTCATTGGAATGACCGATTCTCATATGTTTCTTTGGGAAAGAAGGTTGTGTCATTGGACGTAGCAGTGTGTAATAGCATTGGGATGTTTGTGCAGAGGATATAAGGAGAAGTCCAATACCAAGTGTGTCACTAAAGAAGCTTGCAGGGATTCACATGGCCCTTGTTTATGTAGATAAGAAAGGATTCACAATGTTGTTGTGGAAACTGATTGCTTGGTGGAAACCAAGAACATTGAAGGGAAAATCAACTTATATCCTATGTTTTTTTATTGAACTCTTAAGAAGAGAAAGTTATTAAAGGAAAACAATAAAGTCAAGTATGTCTATAGAGAGAAGAATAAGGTTGTTGACCTATTTTCCATAGTTCACCAAATAAAACCAATGGGATTTATGATTGTGTATATCCCCCCTTTTGAGCTCTTAGATCTCCTATACCAAATTGCTTGTACCATGTTTTATTTTGAAAGAATTATTAGTGAATGTAATTTGAACTCAAATTTTCATGCAAGAGGAAGGCAAGATGAATAAAATATGTTCCTCACTTACCCCAAAAAAAATTGATATGTTGGATGGGGTCAACTATGGAATAATATTTTTAACTAGTGCATAATAGTCTTGATATACTTTTCTAGGGGTGTTTCCCCTAAGATTCCACAAGGATTGACATCTCCTCTACCTCGTCCGCTGACTGGGCAATAATATCCCCACACAACAATATTTCCCCTACATACCTCACATTGTTTATGTGGATATAAGAAAAAAATTCATGGGGATTGTCTCATATGAAAGCATGCAATTCAATATATACATATAAGATATGGTATATCTATAAATCATACATGTATCATTAGAAAATATATATATATATATATATATATATATTGATGAATGAGAGCATGGTTATGGCCAATACTCCCTTTTGGTTGTGCATGTGGTTGTGGATGTATGGAGTTTGGATTTGAATGGTGTCCAACTTGCATACTGAGCATCATTTCTCTTATTTCGTATGTAATGGTTTCTCTTCCTTATTAACTTCCCTCTAATTTAAGTTGATATTTTGACACATCTTTGTAGATAGGAAGATAATAAGTCTTGGAAGACCAAGCGTGATGAGGTATCCTTGAAGATATAACTGTAAGGAGCCTTCAATGAACTATTCCCCATGGTGTGCATAAATGTAGTTTTTATGTTAGAGTTCATACGTTGATGATGCATATGTTATAAAGGGTGTTAGGTGGATAGTAATCCTTTGTGGATCAAAAGTATTGCACTATATGTCCATAACCAATGTTGTATGTTTGTGATTCTACACATTATCTGTATATGATAAATTTTGTAAATATTTGGTTTTTGGATATGTATATGTATATAAATAAAACCCCCAAATAAAATATTTATTCTTGGATGTTTTCCATTTTGGAACACACATGGAAACCTTGATCGACTATGCGTGGGTATGCCAAAGCATGATGCACTATATATCTTAAGAAAATGTAATATAGATATTTGGGTATACCAAAGAAGGTTTTATATTTTCTTATGTTGGCCTTGGAGACAAACATAACTATTTTATGTTAATAGGATTAAGACCAAAAGACATAAATTTTAATGATAAAGGATTGTGCTACTATCTATCAAGACTTGATTCGTGCAACTGGGAAACATTGTCTACCTAACCAATCAAATATTGGGTAATCAACCAAAGTGGACTCATGACTTAATACAATATGGATCTTGACCCACTAGAATATTGTTTGATGCAACCTTCCAAAATAATAATGAGGTCTATTAATTTGAAACAAAATCATGGGAGTGAAATTAATTAAAGATCAAGTTAATCTCCATAAAATTTTTCAAATCAATATATTTACTCTTACAAATATTTCTTATAGATTGAACAAAAAATAAAAGTAGCTAATGTTCATTTCATTTGGTCCTTTAGATGGGAAAATATAACAAAGTTACTTCCATGATTTTTTTTAGACACTAAGAATTGTTCCCACAGTTGAGTGTAAGCGCTATCTCCTAGATATATTAGAATTGGATGAACCAACTCTGGATGTGTCTATGGAAGAAAGAAAGTTTGTCATAAGAATTTTTATTTAGCTATGGACATAAAAGACACATGATGTTCTCCATGATCTAGAGCTTCAAACACAAAATGAGAACATGAGAGTTTTTAAGATGGTAGAACATTTGAGGAACGTGTATTAAAAACAAGCAAGGAAAGAGAGGTATGAAGTCCTCAAGCTTTATCTTAGTGCAATATGGAAGAAGGTCATCTAGTTGGTCCCCATCTTCTTAAGTTAATTAGATATATAAAAATATGGAGATAATCTTGAATTCTTGTTGGGATTCAATATGAAATTTTTCATGAATTACAACATGAATAATTTTGTCAAACCACTATTAAATATGATTGGTGTGTTTAGAATAGCTAATCAGAAAATGAAGAAAGACATGCCCAAATCCATGTTGATGGTCAAGAAAATAAAAGGGAAGTAAAAGGTCAGAGGAAAAAAAGACAAGCTCTAAGTCTTCTGCACTTAAGGCAATAGAGGAGTGGGTTAAGATAGATTTCACTAGCTTGCACATCGAAAATGAAATTGTCCTCTCTCTTTACAGGAATCAAAGAACAAGGAGGGAATAAAGATCATGAATTCAAGTATATATGTAACATATATAAATATATCTATTTCTTCATCATGGCTATTAGATATTGGATGGGAATATCACATATTTTAATATATACAAGATCCAAAAAGAAGTACACCTCAGAAGAAGAGATAGGAGGCACTATGTGTTTCAAAAGAAGAAAAAGTGGCATCTATTGCTTTAGGAAAGTATCATTTGTTTATGCCTAGTGGTCTTGTAATAATATAGTTAGATAATTTCTATCATATACCCATCATATTTAGGAACATCATATCTTTTTCATGTTTGAACAATAATGGTTTTGAATTTTATACCAAGAATGGTTGATGTTCTACTTTTAAATATGATTTTTATGGCTTTGCCCCTATTTCATGTGGTCTTTATTTATTAAATCTTAAGACAAATGTGTACAACATAAATACTAAGAATCTTAAACTCAAGGAATAAAAAAAGTATAGTGGGATTTTAATCTATGCCACATAAATGAGAAGTGCAAGTACAAAATTCATAATTATGGATATCTAGACTAATTTTATTTTGAATCAATTTATACACGTCAATGTTATTTATTAGGAAAGATGACAAAATTTTCTTTTTGGTAATAGTGAGAGAGAAAGTGTATAATTAGGACTCATACATATTGATGTATGTGGACCTTCTATCACAAATTTAGAGGTGGGTATAAATACTTTGTCACATTTTCTTAAGACCTCAATGGATATGCATATGTGTAACTAATGAAACATAAGTGATAATCCATTCAAAATTCCAAGGAGTTCAAAAATGAAGTAAAAAAATAAACTTGGCCAGAGTATTAAAGAACTTTGACAATATCTAGGAGGTGAATACTTAAGCTAAAAGTTTGAAGCCCCTTTTGAGGGATTGCATTATTATAACACAACGAAACCACAACATAATGTTGTATTAGAAAGAAGGAATCATACACTGTTAGATATGGCATTAACATTAATAAATTTGCTACTGTTTTGAGTTACCCTTGGGGTTGTGATTTAGAAAATGTATCGTTTACACTTATTGAGTAACTTCGACATCAGTTCAAAAGACACCATATGAGATATAGATTGGAAAACATCCCAATATATCTTCAATGAATATGCAGGGATGTGAATCTTATATCAAAAAACAAATTTCTAAAGATCTTTGACCCAAATTAGAAATTTTTATTTTTGTTGGATATACTATGGAAACCATAGATATTATTTCTATATTCCATATGACAACAAAGTGTTTGTTCTTTGAACTATGAATTTCTCAAAAAGTAATTATTTCTGGAGGAACCATTGGGATGAAAATAGAACTTAAAGAAGTTCATTATGAATAAGCTAAAATCAAAACTATGGAGGATGATAAGGTACAGGAGGAATCACAAACTATTGAGATATATTAAGTTCCTCATATATATATATATATATATATATATATATATATATATATATATATATATATATATATATATATATATATATATATATATATATATATATATATAAAGTCAAAGGTCTAGTAGGGCACATCTTGGGTCAGAGAGATTTGGATTCTCATGACTCAATAGGGCGATGTGTTGGTCATTGATGATGCGGAACCAAGATGTACAATAAGCCTATTGAGGGACTAGATTCTTATATGGCTTTAAGCCGTGAGGTGAGAAATGGACCCCATATATACCAACAAGGTATGGACCTTGGTAGATCCACAATAGGCTGCAAATGGGTCTTCAACAAGAAGACTGACATGGAGGTGTAGTTTCAAACCAATAAATGAGGATTGGCTATGAAAGATTTCAAACAAGTTCAAGGTGTTAACTATGATGAATCTTTCTCACCTGTTTCAATGGTTAAATATATCAAGAACATGCTTACAATTTCATCTTATCATGACTATGGAGTTTAGAAAAAGGATTTTGAAACAAAATTCCTTAATTATAATGTCCTTAAGGAAGTGTACATGACACAACTTCAAGGTTTTATTTTTCTTAATGAATATAGAAATTTTTTTAAACTAAAAAGGTCAATCCACAGATTGAAGCAAGTGTCTTAAAGTTGAATACTTTACTTTAATAAGAAAGTCAAATAGTTTTTCTTTTCCAAAATGAATATGAACCTTGTGTTTACAAGAATGTTAGTGGGATTATAATTTTATTCTTCATATTGTATGTAAATGATTTATTATTGATAGTTAATGATACCTCTACTCTATAGTTGGTTAAAATGTTGTTATTAAACACATTCTTCATGAAGGACTTAGGAAAACTATCTCACATTACAGGAATCATTGTCCTAAGAAAGAAAAATTACCCATGTCTCATTGACCAAGTGTTGAATAGGTTCAATATGCAAGATTCTAAAAGAGAGAAAATACCCATGTCTCATGGAATAAGTCTCTCTAGAACTCAATGTCCTAACTATTCTGAATAGAGTGCATGCATGAATAAGAGTTAGTATGCATCCACAATTTGATTTATCATGTATGTAAGATATGAACAAAAAGAAATTTGAAACAAAAAAAGTTTGATATATTATAATGTGGATGGAGCTCCATGAGGGGTAAAAAAGATCAAACCCACGTAAAAAACGACCTTTCAAAAAAAATGATTTCAATCAAGGACAAGACAAAATTAAGAATTACAAAAATTGTTAGAGAGTACACAATAAGTAAAATATTAGACAAGAAGTACCACTCCCTTAAATAAAGCAAGTGATCGACAGTATCACCAAAACATTCACTATATAAGGGGGAGAAACTCTTAGAACAATCCCCACTTTTAACAAATCAATATATCTAGTTGCAGTGACACTATCATACCTCCTTTGATGCATTAAGAAATGGCTCAAATGAATAACGTCTTTGGGTGGAGCAATGCAAGTCTTAAGATATGAGGCATGATCTCATGTCATCATTATTAGGTTCTTTGTGAGCAGATCTTGCAACCACTAAAAGCAAACATAATTGATTGATATAACATGATATATATGTGTAATTGTAAATAAAGGAAATCAATTAGTTTATCGATAAATCTTCTATTTTTTCACTCTAAAAAACATAAATACAATAAGAAAGGATGGATTTGTGTTGAAAAAATGATATTGTTCTACAATGAACCGACAATGTTTTTTTTTGAGAATCCAATGTGGCAGGTCAGTGTGAGGCTCATATGTCAAGAAGAAGTGTAGACAAATGTGTTTAGTGTAGGGGAATGTGATGAATGAATGCTTACAAGCTTCTAAGTTATGGTGATCCATCAGAACATGGTGTGGCCCCTAAATGCCTTTGGAATGCTAATGTGTGTCTAAGAGTAATTTATTATGGCAGAACAGCCACAATGAAATGAGGATTTTGTGTTGGCAATGGGAGCTCTAGATTTTTTCCCTCATATGCAACCTCAATACCCAACTGGATGACGTATTGGTAAGCTTGTCCAACTGACTGTAAGTCACTTGAGTTCAACAGATATTGGAAATGGTTCGATAACATGTCAATTGATGTTGGATATAAGTAAGACCTTGGGGTTAAATTGACTTGATCTATTTTTTGTTGGATTAGAGAAGAATTTGAGCCTTGTCAGTGGTAATGTATTTGGTAGAAAATGGAATGAATACAACACGTTACATGTTAGTAATAGATGAACTATTAAGCGAACATTAGTCCATAAACTTGAAATTTAATAAAATCTTGGGTGATGCACGTAAATTTGTCAAAGTATATCAATAGACGAGGGATTTTTGTCCTTTGAGTGTTATGCTAGACAATATGATTCTGATAGTATTTTATCAAAATACAATATCTCTAGATGGTCACCCTTTGCTCACATAAATGTGCAATAATTTATGGATTGAGAATGAGAGAATGAGAAACCTAATTTTGAGCATGAGGTGGAAATACAATTTAAAAAATCGTATTTTTGGAAACAACCTTGACAGAGAAAGAAACTTGTTGTCGGTCATGACCTAGGCATTTAGGACATCCATGTATGTCCTTGGTAATATGCCCGTACTCCGAATCCTCGTTGTCTTTCTGTCGTTTTCGTCAGTGGCTGGGTCTACTTACTGTTTGCATTCATGATTTCATTATATGGTATCCGTGTCGGTTCTTCTCCCCTAAATTGGAACCCGGCCTCTTCGTACAGGTTCAAGGATACTGTACTGTGCCGGGAACAGACGTGTGATGACAAGTTGGGTTACACGGTTGGAAAAATAAAATGGGCAACTGGCTAGAATTTTCTATTTATTTGATTGTATACGTCGACTATGGTGGTGTGTACAGTATATGTCGACTTTCATTTGGATCTTTAATGAAAGTTTCGCATGTAAAATCAATGCAACCTGTATAAAGTCGTTGGAGTTATAGCTATAGTCGAGCGGTTCACATTTTTACAAACTTCACTTTGGTCTTGCATTGGTTCATTGTTGGTGAAACAACGTTATTGCGGCTGCGTTGGTTTGGACGAGCGAACTATCTTACCCAGTTTTTAGCCTTTGAATGACTACATATATTTTGATTACCATTCCCCAAGAGGTCAAGTACGTGAGTGTCTAGTGCGGACGACTGTGTTTACAACCTTCTGGGCCATAGCAAGGAGAATCAAAACTGAGTGACATGCTTCTAGCTAGTGGTAGGACCCCCCCCCCCCCCCCCAACACACACACACACACATACAAAAAGACAAACTAATTTGAGTGACTATGTCAAATTAGCAATCTTCAATGAATGAGGTCCGTTGATTGAAGATATCAAGAAGGGAGACACAAGTGAGAGGAAATGATTCCATGTGGACCTGTGGTCACAACTTTGTGCTTGAGTTTTGAGACCGTGTATGCGACAAATATACACGATCTATGCATCACAATCAGGGGTGGGGATGGACAAGACTTCATAAATAATATCGAGGCTACGCTGAGTCCCTCAGGGACCTATTCCTTTGTGTGGGGGGTGGTGTGATGTACCAAGCTTCTTTATGATCTAAAACGTGTGCCCTAAGATCCGGTAGAGAGATCGGGAGAGTGAGAGAGTAAATTTGAGAGATACGTCCAGTTTTCTTAGACGTGTAAAGGCATTTTGTGCATCTCTTTCCCACCTAGATAACTTTGATAATGAAGTCATTGTACTAGCACAACAAGATTTGAGTTAATAAAATGACTTCGGTCCCACTTTTAAAAAATGTACGACAATTGACGTGCAGAATACACAGACCGACGTGGTGTGTGGCAGTTTCTCGTAGGCTGTTACCTGATCTGAACTTTAACTCTTTAAGCATGAGTCTGGCATCCGACTGGACTAGGATTATACCCTACTGCTTTGCGCCAGCTGAGCCAGATCGAGTGGCACAGCCACATTCAGGCCTGGATGGTGTGTGCCCTACCTTATTTTGTAAGCCATCTATTGACGTACAGATACATGGCACTCCTATATTTCGGATGCAAATCACATTGTTGCCCTTTCTCAATGCATGTCTAACCTTTTCCTCAGAGCTGCTGCACTAGGTGGTGCACTCCCAGTGAAAAATTTCTAACTCCGCCAGCCACTGGTTAGAACGTGTCCCAATATTCACTTGGAGGTGGTGTTGTATTCTAGCCTGTTATTTCTATATATTGAAACATCTCAGTCAAAAACTACGCATAAATAGTAATAGATTTCTCCTCTGGCGACAGGGTGTGCGATCTAGGGCTCCCGGGTTCGTGGCTCTCAGGCTCGGGGGAGGGGTCTCGACGGCCGGCGGACGCCACCCTGTTCCCCCAAGGCCTTGGCTCGGCTTGATCTCCTACAGTTCCGTCTAAGGATGGCGGTCGTCAGTCTCCCCTCCATCCTTTTCTCTTCCTGCCGCGGCGGTACAGAGTGCCAGACCCTCTGGTCTCAGCCTGAGCAGCGTCCAACTGTGGGTTGGGAGGTGTGACTTCGATTATGATCTTCCACCGGGTCTCTGGCCGGATAGAATGTGGTGTGGCGTTGGTGGTTCCATTTTCTATACAGATCTGGCAGCATCGAGCTCCCCCCCCCTTCAATAGTTCGTGTTTGGGTTTTCTCTGCCAGTTTCAACGTCGGAATGACATTTTATGTTAGTCCTTTGAATAAGGTTTTTAGTCCTTCCGGTGTGAAGGTTTCCGAACTCTGGGTTTCTCTTAGTGTTTCGGTCATGATTGGCTTTTCCCCCTATCTTTTCCCTCAGTGTTTCGGTCACGATCGTGGTTTCCCCCCTATCTTCTGATGTTCTTGGTTGCTATGGGTGTCCCATTTTGCAGATTTGTGCTTTACTAAAGTTGATTGGTGTTTACACTAGTTACGATCTTGCTTGCTCCTGACATGGAGATTGAGTCATCTTCTTTGCAGATGCCACCCAGGATTGTGGTTTGATTCCTGTAAAAAGTTCTTTTATTGAGGTCGTCGGGGAGGAATCCAGGTTGAAGTGTCTTTTTTGTATCCAATCCCATCTTCTTAAGGTTGTTGTGCTCTTTCTTCCTTGGCTCTTGAGCTTGCTCAGATTTCTCTTCTATGTAGATGTCGTATGGCTTTTATCAATTTAATAGCAACAGTTTCACCTTAAAAAAACATCTAAGTCATTTTTTGTCTCAGATTGGTCAATTCTAAAATGAGAGAGACACATTTGATGTGGAGGTGGACCATGGACTTGAAATTTATGGCTAATTATGCGCTCCTCGCCTCGTCGGATCCTAATCGGCGCTTCTATGCAATTTGATTTTTCATGAATGAAAAAAAATATCTTTTATTTTGTTTGTTCAAACAACTCTTTGGTGCATAGTCGTTTGGTCCCATAACATATAATATTTCATTCTTTCATAAGCCTAACTCTTAATTGTCTTTAAATACTATTTTGTCTACTTTTCTTTTATTTATATTCATTAGTCGTTGGAAAAATATCTTTCGTAGGCAGGATTAGATGCAACCAGATTTCAAAATGGTCACATCCAAAATTAATCCTCAACTAATTTTCAAAAAGAAATCTGACAACAACAACATTAAATGTTAATCACAAATATATTAAACTTATCATATTTTTTCTATCGTTACTATTATAATGGCTCCAACAATAGGAAAAGAATAATCTAGAAAGAACATACAAGAAAGTATCTATTGTTCATTGTGAGACTGGTGGTGGGTCTTAACAGTGAGGGACTTCATTGCAATGTGGTCTTTAAGACGGGTTGAACCGTAACATAAAAGAATGAGTGAAATGTCTCTGTAGCACCAACACCGTTCATTTGGTTTGATGCAAATGAACATACATGATTACTAGCGGAAAGAGATTTTTCCCTTTTGGCCGATCACAAAACTCTCTTCCCTTCTTTCCTAGTAGAATGAGTTTAAATTTGGTCAATCACTCATGCTGCATATATGCATTTCACACGCCTGCACAAACTAGTTTCACATTGTCCTTTTTGCCACCCACTGACAGCCTCAGGACCACAAACCATCTATCCATGTTCTTCCAAACCACCCACTCAGCACAGTTCCCTTTTTTTTCTTTCACTCATTTTTTTAGGAAAAAGTAAAAGAGGATGGAAGTCAGACACAAATATATTATTTTACTTATAACTTCAATCTGTAATGAATCTTTTAATGGAATACAAATCATTACAATTCTTATAGAAAATATATTTCAACAAGACTAATATTCACATACTTTTGCAAAAATATATATTGAATATAAAATAGTATTGATTTGCTCATATTTTGAGGGGTTACAAATAAAAGTGGTGGGAAGTAAGACATGAATATATTATTTTACTTATAACTTTCAATCTATAATGATTTTTTGATGAAATTAAAACCATTAAAATCCTTGCACCAAATACATTTCAAAAAGACAAATATTGGTGTACTTTCGAGAAAAAATTATTGAATATGGAATGCACTCTTAAAAATATAGAATGAACCCACTTCATGTAGTAATTTATCGTAATTTTGAATCAAACATGCCCATTTCTTTAGTGATGCGTCCCTTAAAATATGAAATGCTACCACCTCTACTGGTAAGGAGCATCTATTTGAGTTGAATATGCCCACAAGTGGGTGCATTGCTTATATAAGTATGGGCATTCTATGCAAATATGGGTGTATTCCTAATAGAAGTAGGCACATTCTATGCAAATATGAGCACATTGCTAGTAGAAGTGGGCGTATTTCACTCAAATATGCGCACACTACTAGTAGAAGTGGGTGCTTTTCATTAAAATATGAAATGCATCCACTTCTAGTAATAATGCACCCATACTTGGGTGGAATGCACCCACTTCTATTAGAAATGCTCCCACATTGAGGTGGAATGTTCCTACTTATACTAGTAGTGCACCCACAAATGGGGGCATTACTAGTAGAAGTAGGCACGTTCCACTCATATGTGGATACATTGCTAGTAGAAGTGGACACATAATGGATGCATTGCTAGTAGAATAAGACAATTCTACCTAAATGTGGGAGCATTGCTAGTGGAAGTGGACACATTCCACTTAAATATGCCCAGTTACAAGTGTAATGTGTCTAGTTTGGATCTAAATGTGCCTTATGCACATAGTTGATAGTTTAGTGTCTCTTTGTAATCATCATTTTCTTCTTCATTATCATCATAGTAATCATCATAATCATCATCGTTATCATCACCATGATAACACACTCATTAATTTTATGCATCGTATAATTTCTCTTAAAATATATCGATATTATTCTTGTTGGATGGTATATTCATCCTAATACCTCATGTATTATTTTCTCAAAAGTATGTCGACAATGGTCTTCTTGGAAAATATATGTTGTACAAATATAATGGTTTTTATTTCTTCAAAACATTCATTCTAGATTAAAAATTATAAGAAAAATGATTTCCCTCTAACTTTTTAATTCATCCTCTCTCCACACACCATCTAATCAGCCCGCATCACCTGTATACCTCATACACCCACATACCTCAAATATTGTTTTCTCAAAGTATCTCAATATCAATCTTGTTTGAAACTATTTTTTTATAGTGAATACAACCATTTTTATTTTGTCTAAAAATTCATTCTGGATCAAAAGTTATAAACAAAACAAACTCTCTCTCATTATCCCACATCATCTCTCTACACATCAATTCAATCAACCCACATCACACACTACCTATCTACAATCATTTTCCCTCCATATCACCCACCTTTTCTCACCCAAACCAACTTTCTCTACCCCAAACCACTATTTTCTCCCCAAAATTGCTCTTTTGGAGTGTGTGAAACATGTGTTAGACAAAGTTGTGCATGAGAGATTCATTTTTGTTTTGGAATTGGGAGAATGGCAGATATAGGTCAATGTTTTGAATGACAATCTTATCACCCCAAAATAACACGTGTCCTCTTCTCATCGACACTGACCCTTCTCTCCTAAGTGACTCCGACACTCCTCTGCCCGATGTTGCGCTTCCTTCTTCACAGAGGCATCTTTAAAGAAGTTGTTACAACCCCAATTTTGGGTTCATTTGGTGAGAAATGTAATTTCTCATAATAAAGATAAATTAACAAATAATGATGTCTTTTGATTGAATGCATGTATTTCATTTAAAACAACCTTGTTGATTTATTTGTGGGCTTTATTGGCTATTGGGCCCAATAACAAGGAAAATTCAATTAATAAATGAATAATCGAGATTTGAGAAAAGAAAGATGTGGAAACCTCTAGAAGGAAAAAGAATATAATCCAAGGATGAATTTCGTGCCTCTTGGGTTCCTTGGGTCCCAAGGAGTCCAAAGTTACAAAGAAAAAGCAATAAGAAAAGAAAATATTAATTATATATTTCTTTATTAAGAAAGAAATTGAAAATAATGATAAAATGTAAAGATTTTGTGAATTTGAACTTAACTGAAAAGGGTTGCATGCTTTGTTTCAAGAGATGGATTTACTTTGCAAATATCCCTTCTGATGGGAATTTCATGATTCCTATTAATATATTAATCCATTAATAGATATAAAAGAGAAGAAAAGAAGAAAAGTCCAAATAATGGAAAATAAGAGGATAATGTGATACATAATTAATGGATTTTGTGGTGTGGTTAAAAAGTAGGTATTTTCTATTAAAAGGAAATATAATTTCATGACAATGGATTAAAAACCAAGAACAAAGAAGATGAGAGAGATAATAACTAAGAATATAGATTGTTAAGAAGATTTTGGATTATGCCATCGGGGGAAAAGCAATGAACAATGATGGAAAGAATATTTGTTTTATTGATGTTTTTCATGTGGGGAATATTAAAACATGGAAGTCCATGGATAATATATTTAGAATTTCCCATACTAGCAAGTTATGAGCTCGAGAATCTCTCAACCTTTGTGCATGAAAAGGGAAATAAATCGCATCCCTTGCATACCTCCCTGTTCCAACATCACCTTAGGGTTTCTACGAGGATATATATATAAGGACCCAAGAGTCGTCGTTCTCAGAAAAGCACCCAATGGGAGGGGACCGGCTGCTGGATCTTCACCAAGATGATACCACAACCAGACCTTCATAGCTTCGTTAGAAGTAGGTTCAAGGAGGGGATTCAGCTGCCCAGATGATCCCTCAAAACCGTAGCACTCCGCCTTGATCTTTGTCGCCCAGGGGAAAGTGGCAGAGCACCGAGAGAAGGGCTGCACGGTGCCCAGCTTTTCAGAACTGCAGGCAGTAAGTTGTGAGGAGAAGATCAAGTCCTGTTGTGGTGACGGTGCCTGACTACCTCGATGAGATGTGTCGCGAACGAAATGTCCAGGTACACTTTTGATCGTCATTTCCATGGTTCGACCTGCAGTAACCCTAGCGAGGTAGAACCCCGTGTGGTCACTGCCGATCACCTGTGGCTGCACAAAGCATCTTCTAGGGTCCGACTAGGTTGGTCGGGGGTCTGGGTGCTTCCCCTTGGCCGCGGCAACGAAGGCCCCTGCCCGGAGATGGTACCGTGGCGGCTTGTTCCGCGTACGTGAAATCGGGAGCAGGGAAGGAGATGATCATGGGAGAATGACCAACATGCCCCAGTCTGTGTGATCACACATGGTCACTGCGCAAGGGCACATTGGTCATTCCAAGGTTAATAATAAGAATCTCAATTTAATAATAGAAGGATATAGATGTACTGATGTGACAATCAGGGATTGGCCCAGTTAGTTTTATTTTTCAAAAATCATAGAAATTACTACGTAGCTCGAATGAAAATAAGTTATATATGAAAATTGATCAGGAGAATACGTAGAATCTAAATAAAATATGTTTGAGACCTAAATATGATCCCTATTATAAACGTAGTGCAAAGAAGGATTAAAGTAATGAATAATGCTTAAAAACCCTAGTTTTGGGTATTAAGACGTTGAAAATGTCAAAAGCCTTTCTTTTATGATAGTATCTATTCATTTTGAGCATGATGATAATAAATGTAATCATGATATTAATGACAAGGTATTTAGGACCTCTAATGGAGATAATCTTTAATGTGTGGAATTAGGATATTAACTTGCTATGTTGTTACTGAACATATTTGATATAAGTGATATTAATGAGAGGATAAAATGGTTTTAGTAACTAGGGTTCACCAAATGTTAAATATGTGATGGAAATAAGGTTAGTGCCCTTATTCCTTATCCAAAACCTAAACCCTAGATTAGGACCGAGTAGGGTATAATGTATTTAATATGTTAGTGACACTTTAGAATTTACATAATGTAGATTATATGATGAATGCTTGATTTATTTGCTTTCTTGGATAATATGCTTGAGGTATGCTTGAATAATATGCATGGCAAAGGTATGTGGTTACACCTATGAATATCTCGAATTAGTTTCTCGAGGATTTTCAAAGTTTTATCGATGACTTGAATTAAACTGTTGGTTGCATTTTATTCATACAAATTATAATGTAAATATGACTATCACATAAGAGATGTGCCTACTAGCTCAGATCCTAGTCCCCTCTGTAGCTTTATAGATTGACCTAGTAAATGGCTACCAATGGGGTAGGTCCATCAGGTCATTAAATGACTTAGTAAATGGCTACCAATTGGGTAGGACCATCAAGTCATCATGAGTCAGGGATTGAGCTACCTTTGGGTAGGGCCATGCGACTCCATAACCCTAGGAATTGGCTACCTATGTGGTAGGACCATGGGGGTAAGGATCTACCATATGATAGAGGTAGTATCCATGTCCACTGCAGGGACGATACAGAGATAGGGGATAGGCAAGGATTGAGTAGTATTACTTAAAATGTAATCTTGGATGTTAAATGATATTTGGTTGATTACATTATTAACACAGTTGCACAATTATTGTTTACCCCACATACCAACTTCTTGCTGACCGACATTTTGTTTGTCAGCGTTTTAGGTATAAATGAAAAGAACAAATAGTAAAGTGGCATATGTGGAGCTAAATGAGAAATAATGTACACAGGAGGATTAGTTAGATTAGTATCTTCATGGATACAAGTTTCGAAATCCCAGCTTTTAAAAGGTATGTAAAGTTTTTATGTTATATCTGTTTTCAGTTTAGTAGTAGAATTTCATAATTATTATTGATTATTGGTCGAACCTTTGATTCGGGTTATTAGATAACGACTTTGATCTCTTAGTCTCCCTTAAGTGGGGGTTACCGGGATACGGGGTCATTACAATTGGTATCAGAGTGAAGGTTCCTCATCTAATCAATAATAATTATTAATTTTACAACTTCTGTAGAACCCAAGGGAGTTATTAGAGGATTATCCGAAAGATAGAGGTGTCTAGAAAAGGATCACGACCGGGGGCTGGCAATATTTTCCTCTGCACCGCTAGTCGGAATACTAGGACTTCTGGATCTATGTGACTGCCTGGCCAAAGTCTTAGGGTATGAATCAAAATAAGATACCTTTAGGACATTCTCATCTTGTTTATCTTTTCTCAACTCAAATTCTGTAAAGGACCTTAAGGATTAGGGTTTCCTCTCTCTTCCTCACCCTCTTGAGATATGGGTAATGTCACACACCGATCTCACACTAACCACTAATCACGAGATTAGGGCGTGACAGAGGGATTAACACATAAACAAATCACTACGAACTTTTTCTTTTTAAAACCTCGTAATGATATCCGGATTATTGTTGTAAACTAAAACATAATAAACTATTGCGGAAGCATTTCAATTAAACTGGCTAGAGAAAGTAAACAGAGTTTACAACATGTAACATTGTTTAACAGAAAGTAAACATAACAGTTAATTTACATCATTATACACATTCCACATACACACTCTCTCTCACCCACGCCATGTCCCAAGGACCGAGGGGAAAGGACTAAGAGACCTCTAACTAGACTAACTACAAACCTTTTATAACTAGGCGTTAGGATGAAATGACCCTTCCGATTCCTGATGTTGATGCTGACCTGAAAATGTTTTGAGTAGAGGTATGAGCCTACTCGCTCAGTGAATAGCATTTCATTTAGCTATCACTAAACAACTCATCAGGTTTATAGATTTAAATAAAACATAAATACAGTACTAAGCAGGGCAGTTCTAATAACATAACAGATTTGCAGAATATAATCACATTTCCATGCATTAACAGATAATTTGAACAGATAAACAGATATAAAGAAATAGCACAAAAGTTCGAATACTTTAATTTACTGTGATCCTATATGAGTACCAATTTATATTATTATTAAGCCCTAATCATATACAGTGTACTCTGCATATGAAGATCCGTAGCAAGTTCATGCTACGATCCCACCGTACAAGACTTAACGACACACCCGGGAAATGCTAAGTCTGACGCCAGCCCTGTTCTGCTACAGGACCCCAAGCTCCACGGCCTCAATGCAAAACCACGTGTGCTGCACAACCACGTGTGCTCCACACTCCTCCTGACAAACCTGAGCACACAGGCGGAGAGTCTCACCGGGTTACCTCCGTGACACAAGCACGAATGATGTTGAATAACCCCCATTTTCCTCCAGTGCCACCGTGACTCCGCACGCGTTGTTGTTGGACACTGCCTCTCTGTCCTCGTGTCTCCATGACTCCGCACGGATAATGTTGCAACACGAGTTTCACCCCTAAGAAGCAGATCTGTCAAAGGGGTTCTACGGTGTTAGGGCACCTAAGTCTATTAACTGATTAACATATAACCATTTAAACAGGAAAATCACATCTACTGATTTTATATCAGATCACAATACACTGTCATTCTAAACTGACAGAGCAATATATTTTAAATCCTTGTAATTTCTGAGAAATTCTCATACCATGCATTCAGACAAATTAGAAATGCATAAATAACCCAACTTATTTCAATTTGGCACATACATAGTGAATTTACGCAATTGAACATCTTATTGCACAAATTAAAGAAATTTACTTCACATACGAGAATCATACTCACATTTGTCAATTCTCTAAAATTCTCGAAAAACGTGCACATTAATCCAAATCTTGGTTTGTGCATCACTTAACTCAATTAAGAGTTAATTACATTTCACAATATAATTTAATAACAATACTTGAGAATTTCTGGTAATATTTCAGAGAAATGTGCCATTTCATGTAAATATCAATTTACACATAATAACGTCAAAAGATATATGCAATTAGGGTTTTCATGCATATTTTATTTATTCATATCTACTTTGAAATCGTACATCTGATAATTTATCAGAAATCTTCATTGTTTGGGTTCATACCCAAATTATACCATTTTCAGACATGAATTTCTAATTTCAACATTCAAATGAGCAATTTAGGTTCCAATGAACCATATAAATCTACCGACTCAATCCACACTGATCAATTGCTAAATTTAATCATATAACAGCGTCTAGAAGCAATTTATGAAATAAAAAGTCGGGCGACGTCAAACGCTGCCCGACGCCTGATAACGCCTGTTATCAGCGAAATTCGCACACATAACTGGAAATATTCAAACGCCTGAGTTTATTAATGATAAATAAATGAAACCCCACTCACAGCGATTTGGACTGTCCGGATTCGTCCGGAGATGCGTCTAGGACCTGATTCCGGGCAAATTGGATCGTCTTCTTCCTTTGATTTGGCTTTTACTGTTGCTGTTCACGGCAAGCTGCTTCACGCTCACCACAGGTTGGCGATGAAGTAGCTAGGACCTTACTAGAACAACTACTCGTGAGCTAGGGCTGCAAGCTTTGGATCTAGGATCTCCGGACCGAGCTCAAAGACACCTTCTCTATCACCTTGGCACGCCCACGGCGGCCTGTTGCAGTTGCACGCAGCTACGGCTGCTGCAAGTTGGCCGCTTGGCCAAGCAGCAGGTCCGCTGGCTAGGTGGATGGCTAAGGGAGGAAGGAATAGAGGAGGAAGAAGAAGAAGATAGAAGGGAGAAAGGAAGAAGGAAGAGAGGAAGAAGAAGAGAACCTCCGAATCTGAGCTCTGCTCTAAGGAATCGCGGTTCCACTGCAGCTCATTCAGCCTACGCGCCGCTTAAGCAATTGGCAAAGACAACGGATAAA
Organism: Alisma plantago-aquatica; assembly: GCA_963693085.1. Taxonomy (NCBI): domain Eukaryota; kingdom Viridiplantae; phylum Streptophyta; class Magnoliopsida; order Alismatales; family Alismataceae; genus Alisma; species Alisma plantago-aquatica. The sequence continues at coordinate 1,248,873,022 of OY856409.1, forward strand.
CAACAAAGAACAAAGAAAGCTTATAAAGAAAAAGTATTGGACATTTTACAATTTCAACCCTGAAATCAGAAAAGTTCATAAATTTTGACTCGAAAGTCCAAATCAGGTGATTTCTTTTGCATACTTTCAAGAAAAATGCCCACTAAAAACCCAAGGCATGAAAACATGCCAATTATACTGTTTTATTGGTTCAAAATTCCAATTGCATCCAATTATTACTTTACTCAAATTAATCACCTTAATTATTCACTAACTGAACTTATGTGCTTGATTCAACTAAATCAAGTTAATGATTCACTAACCATCACATGAGCACATAAGTTAGATCAAATAACTTTAATTAGGCTCAAATAATGATGCTTACCGATAAACTTTGATACGGGTCATAACAATCTCCCTCCCTTATAAGAATTTCGTCCCGAAATTCCTAAAAGAGAAAAGGAAACTTGTTACGCATCTCAGATTCAGGCTCCCACGTAGCTTCCTCTAGGTTATGATTCCTCCACAAAACTTTTACTAAAGGTATCTCACGATTCTTAAGTTTCTTGATCCTCTGATCAACTATCTGAACTGGTCCTTCAACATAGGACACATCTGATCTGAGCTGTGCAGGTTCTGGGTCAACTATCTTTTCCGTACCAGGGTAACATTTCTTAAGCATAGACACATGAAACACATCATGAAGATTTGCCAACTCAGACGGCAAATCCAACTTGTAAGCTACAGGTCCAATCCTCTCAACAATAGGATATGGGCCCATGTACCTAGGGGTCAACTTACCCCTCTTGCCAAACCTTAACACTCCCTTCCACGGTGAAACCTTCAGATAAACCTCGTCACCAACCTCAAACTCAAGAGGTCGACGTCGTCTCTCTGCATAACTTTTCTGTCTGTCCTGAGTAGCTTTCAACTGCTCCCTGATCACAGATATCTTCTCTGTAGTCATATCGACTATCTCAGGTCTAAGAATTTCTTTCTCGCCAACCTCGTACCAACAAACTGGTGATCTACACTTTCTGCCATATAGAGCTTCATATGGGGCCATTCCAAGACTAGAATGGTAGCTGTTGTTATATGCAAACTCCATCAGACTTAAGTGTTCTTCCCAGTTACCTCTGAACTGCAGAACGCATGCTCTCAGCATGTCTTCAAGAGTCTGAATGGTCCTCTCAGACTGACCATCCGTCTGTGGGTGAAACACTGTACTGAACCTCAACCTTGTGCCCAACGCACGATGTAACTGATCCCAAAACCTGGATGTGAACTTAGGGTCTCTGTCAGAAATAATGGAAACTGGAATACCGTGCAATCTGATTACTTCGTCCACATATATCTTGGCCAGCTTTGGAACATCAAAGGTTGACTTGACAGGGAGAAAGTGAGCAGACTTAGTTAGTCTATCCACAATCACCCATATCGAGTCCGAACCTCTAGGCGTTCTGGGTAACCCTACCACGAAATCCATCGTGATGTGTTCCCATTTCCATTCAGGTATAGGAAGCGACTACAAGGTACCAGCAGGTTTCTGATGCTCAGCTTTAACCTGCTGACACACTCCACATCTAGCCACGTACTCAGACACATCTCTCTTCATACCAGACCACCAGTACAACTCTTTGAGATTCTTGTACATTTTTGTGTTACCTGGATGCATAGCATACATAGAAGCATGCGCTTCTTCAAGAATTTGCTCTTTCAGCTCACTGTTCCCAGGTACACACAACCTGTCATGAAGATACAACACACCATCGTCAGAAAACCTGAATTCTGACCTTTTACCTTCCGACATATCCTGCATAACCTGCCACAATTCGTCATCACTCTGTTGCAACACCTTAATCTGATCATAGAAAGTAGGTTTGACCTGCATTTGAGCAATCAACCCACTCTGTCCAGTCACATCCAAGTCTAAGTTCAACTTTCGCATATCTACAAGCAAGTCTCTCTTGAAACATGCCATAGAAAATGCATCTTCCGTTGAACTTGACTTTCTGCTCAAGGCATCTTCCACAACATTCGCTTTACCAGGATGGTAATCGATTGTCACATCATAGTCTTTGATCAGCTCAAGCCATCTGCGTTGTCTCAAATTCAAATCCTTCTGAGTGAAGATATACTTCAAACTCTTATGGTCTGTAAACACCTGACATGTCTCACCATACAGGTAGTGAGGCCATGTCTTAAGAGCATGAACTATAGCAGCTAATTCTAGATCATGAGTAGGGTAGTTCTCTTCGTTCTTCTTAAGCTGTCTAGATGCATAGGCCACAACCTTGCCTTCTTGCATCAACACACAGCCTAAACCCCTCCTGGAAGCATCGCAGAACACTGTATAACCTTTATCTGCCTCGGGAAAAACCAACACTGGCGCTGTGGTCAACTTTTTCTTCAAGATCTGAAAACTTTTCTCACAGTTATCAGACCAAACAAACGGTGCATTCTTCCTCGTCAAACGTGTCAAGGGTGATGCTAGCACACTGAAGTTCTGTATAAACCTTCTGTAATAGCCTGCTAAACCCAAGAAACCTCTTATCTCAGTAGGAGTCTTAGGTTGTTCCCACTGAAGCACAGAATCAACTTTCTTAGGATCAACGCTAACTCCATCTCTTAAGATAACATGTCCAAGAAATGCTACCTTAGCCAACCAGAACTCACACTTGCTAAACTTAGCATACAGTTGGTGTTGCCTCAACAACTGCAACACTACTCTCAGGTGTTGCTCATGTTGTACATCATCTGTGGATTAGATCAGGATATCATCTATAAAGACTACAATAAACTGATCTAGGAACGGTTTGAAAAACCGATTCATCATATCCATAAACGCTGCTGGGGCATTGGTCAGCCCAAACGACATGACCAAAAACTCATAATGCCCATACCTGGTTCTGAAAGCTGTCTTGGGAATATCAGAAGCCTTTATTCTGAGCTGATGATATCCAGATCTCAAATCTATCTTAGAGAAGATCGTCGCTCCACGCAACTGATCAAACAGATCATCTATTCTCGGCAAAGGGTACTTGTTCTTAATAGTGATCTTGTTCAGTTGCCTGCAATCTATACAGAGACGCATGGTACCATCCTTTTTCTTAACAAACAGGACTGGAGCACCCCACGACGAAGAACTGGGTCTGATGAAACCCTTATCCAGCAACTCCTGCAGCTGCACCTTGAGTTCCTTCAACTCTGCAGGTGCCATTCTATAAGCTGGCAATGCCACTGGATGACTACCTGGATATACCTGAATCTCAAAATCAATGTCTCTGACAGGAGGTAAGCATGGCAACTCTTCTGGAAAAACATCAGAAAACTCACTAACTACCGGCACATCATAAACACTGGCGGTGCTCTTTTCTGCTCTAGTGTCAACCACATGAGCAAGGAACGCTTCACATCCTTTCTGTAGCATCTTATCAGCTACAGCAGCTGATATTATGCACGTAGGTAGAACTTTCCTGTCTCCAGTAAAGACACAAGAAAATTCACCTAGTTGAAAGGTAGCTTCCTTTTTCCAACAATCGAGTTGCACTCGATATGTTTCAAGACAATCCATACCCAAGATGACTTGAAAAGTATTGACATCCAAGGGTATGAGATTAGCAGCAAAGGTGTAACCTCCAAAAGATAACAAGCATCCGGGACAGAACTCAGATAAAACTGTTGGTCCACCTAGTGGAACCCTCAACACTAACTCATCTATCAACTCTTGAGTTAACATATTAAGTTCACCAACTAAAGTGCGTCGTATGAAAGAGTGAGTAGCACCCGGATCTATCAAAACTGAAACTGGTATACTATTAAACAAAAGCATTTCTCCTGTAACAACTTGTGAAGAGATTATACCTTCCTGAGGTGTCAAAGAGAAGAAACGTGCTGAAGCTCTCCCTCTGACATGCTGTCTTCTCTGACCACTTCTGCCACTGGGCACTCCACCACCTCTGGAACCAGAAGCCATAGAAGAACTCGGAACATCATGGTACTGAGGCTGGAAAGCTTGTGATGCTGCTTGACGAAGCTGAGGACATTCCTTTCTGAAATGTCCTACTTGTCTGCAGACAAAACAACTTGCACCCCAACACGGACCAGTATGTGGTTTTCCACATTTGTCACATGGCGGTATCCCTTGTCCCTGGGGACCTGTCACTGACATTGACGACCCAGAAGACCGTCCACTAGACGCACTGCCCCATCTCCCTGGGTTGTATCCCCCTCTGCCTCTAGAAGGAGCAACATCCTCAGATCTCTGTCTGCCGAAACAGCTAAAGCCACACCCGAGTTTAGAAAAGAAACCTCTACCTCCACCTCTATATCCACTACTGGATTGTCCTTTACTGAAATATGCAGATCTTTTCTTAGACTCAGGCACCTTGTCAGCATTCACAGATTCCTCAACCTGTCTAGCAGCCTCAACAAACTCACCAAAGTTCTCCCTATTCCTTTTACTAATAGCAGAAACTGTATGCCGAATTTCTGGCCATAGCCCTTCCTGAAACCTTCTGCATCTTTCTAAGTTGTCAGGAACAAGCTGCGGACAGAAGTTTGCTAATCGTGTGAAAAGTGCTTCATACTCAGTAACTGACATGTTCCCCTGCTTAATGTTCTGTAACTGCCTGATTTTCTCATTAATGAAGGTAGGTGGATAAAACTTAAGATGAAACTCTTCAGAAAAATCCTGCCAAGAAAGCTCTGTACCTCTCCTCTTTTCCTCCACACTATGCCACCACAGCTCTGCATCGCCTGTCAAAAGATAAACTACGTGATTAATCTTTTTCTCTTCTGAAAGCTCCATCAGGCGAAAGACCTTCTCTATCTGTCTCAACCACTCATCAGCCTCTGTTGGATCTGTAGTGCCACTAAACTCTGTGCCGCCAAGCTTCTTTAGAAGCTCATATGATCGCATCAGATCCTTACTGCTGGTAGAAGTAGAAGCTCGCCTATCAGCCTTGTACCTCTCTTTGGTCTCCAGAAACATCCTATACATCCGGGATGCTTCATCCACGTGGTCGCCACCACCAGGACCCAAGTACAGAGGATCAGGGCCAACATGACTCTCGGCCTGATCATCACGATCAAAGCCTCTTCCTGCCATCTGCAATGATATAACAGAATATTTCCTGTTAGAAAACTACAGATAGAAGAAAGACACCTAAACCTTAATCCTATTGGTCTCTTATCGTCCGCTGACCTGGACTCTGAGTAACTATGTACTCAACCTAGGCTCTGATACCAAGTTGTCACACCCCGATCTCACACTAACCACTAATCACGAGATTAGGGCGCGACGGAGGGATTAACACATAAACAAATCACTGCGAACTTTTTCTTTTTAAAACCTCGTAATGATATCCGGATTATTGTTGTAAACTAAAACATAATAAACTATTGCGGAAGCATTTCAATTAAACTGGCTAGAGAAAGTAAACAGAGTTTACAACATGTAACATTGTTTAACAGAAAGTAAACATAACAGTTAATTTACATCATTATACACATTCCACATACACACTCTCTCTCACCCACGCCATGTCCCAAGGACCGAGGGGAAAGGACTAAGAGACCTCTAACTAGACTAACTACAAACCTTTTATAACTAGGCGTTAGGATGAAATGACCCTTCCGATTCCTGATGCTGATGCTGACCTGAAAATGTTTTGAGTAGAGGTATGAGCCTACTCGCTCAGTAAATAGCATTTCATTTAGCTATCACTAAACAACTCATCAGGTTTATAGATTTAAATAAAACATAAATACAGTACTAAGCAGGGCAGTTCTAATAACATAACAGATTTGCAGAATATAATCACATTTCCATGCATTAACAGATAATTTGAACAGATAAACAGATATAAAGAAATAGCATAAAAGTTTGAATACTTTAATTTACTATGATCCTATATGAGTACCAATTTATATTATTATTAAGCCCTAATCATATACAGTGTAATCTGCATATGAAGATCCATAGCAAGTTCATGCTACGATCCCACCGTACAAGACTTAGCGACACACCCGGGAAATGCTAAGTCTGACGCCAGCCCTGTTCTGCTACAGGACCCCAGGCTCCACGGCCTCAATGCACAACCACGTGTGCTGCACAACCACGTGTGCTCCAGACTCCTCCTGACAAACCTGAGTACACAGGCGGAGAGTCTCACCGGGTTACCTCCGTGACACAAGCACGGATGATGTTGAATAACCCCCATTTTCCTCCAGTGCCACCGTGACTCCACACGCGTTGTTGTTGGACACTGCCTCTCTGTCCTCGTGTCTCCATGACTCCGCACGGATAATGTTGCAACACGAGTTTCACCCCTAAGAAGCAGATCTGTCAAAGGGGTTCTACGGTGTTAGGGCACCTAAGTCTATTAACTGATTAACATATAACCATTTAAACAGGAAAATCACATCTACTGATTTTATATCAGATCACAATACACTGTCATTCTAAACTGACAGAGCAATATATTTTAAATCCTTGTAATTTCTGAGAAATTCTCATACCATGCATTCAGACAAATTAGAAATGCATAAATAACCCAACTTATTTCAATTTGCCACATACATAGCGAATTTACACAAATGAACATCTTATTGCACAAATTAAAGAAATTTACTTCACATACGAGAATCATACTCACATTTGTCAATTCTCTAAAATTCTCGAAAAACGTGCACATTAATCCAAATCTTGGTTTGTGCATCACTTAACTCAATTAAGAGTTAATTACATTTCACAATATAATTTAATAACAATACTTGAGAATTTCTGGTAATATTTCAGAGAAATGTGCCATTTCATGTAAATATCAATTTACACATATTAACGTCAAAAGATATATGCAATTAGGGTTTTCATGCATATTTTATTTATTCATATCTACTTTGAAATCGTACATCTGATAATTTATCAGAAATCTTCATTGTTTGGGTTCATACCCAAATTATACCATTTTCAGACATGAATTTCTAATTTCAACATTCCAATGAGCAATTTAGGTTCCAATGAACCATATAAATCTACCGACTCAATCCACACTGATCAATTGCTAAATTTAATCATATAACAGCGTCTAGAAGCAATTTATGAAATAAAAAGTCGGGCGACGCCAAACGCTGTCCGACGCCTGATAACGCCTGTTATCAGCGAAATTCGCGCACATAACTGGAAATATTCAAACGCCTGAGTTTATTAATGATAAATAAATGAAACCCCACTCACAGCGATTTGGACTGTCCAGATTCGTCCGGAGATGCGTCCAGGACCTGATTTCGGGCAAATTAGATCGTCTTCTTCCTTTGATTTGGCTTTTACTGTTGCTGTTCACGGCAAGCTGCTTCACGCTCACCACAGGTTGGCGATGAAGTAGCTAGGACCTTACTAGAACAGCTACTCGTCAGCTAGGGCTGCAAGCTTTGGATCTAGGATCTCCGGACCGAGCTCAAAGACACCTTCTCTATCACCTTGGCACGCCCTCGGCGGCCTGTTGCAGTTGCACGCAGCTACGGCTGCTGCAAGTTGGCCGCTTGGCCAAGCAGCAGGTCCGCTGGCTAGGTGGATGGCTAAGGGAGGAAGGAATAGAGGAGGAAGAAGAAGAAGATAGAAGGGAGAAAGAAAGAAGGAAGAGAGGAAGAAGAAGAGAACCTCCGAATCGGAGCTCTGCTCTAAGGAATCGCGGTTCCGCTGTGGCTCATTCAGCCTACGTGCCGCTTAAGCAATTGGCAAAGACAACGGATAAACAACAAAGAACAAAGAAAGCTTATAAAGAAAAAGTATTGGACATTTTACAATTTCAACCCTGAAATCAGAAAAGTTCATAAATTTTGACTCGAAAGTCCAAATCAGGTGATTTCTTTTGCATACTTTCAAGAAAAATGCCCACTAAAAACCCAAGGCATGAAAACATGCCAATTATACTGTTTTATTGGTTCAAAATTCCAATTGCATCCAATTATTACTTTACTCAAATTAATCACCTTAATTATTCACTAACTGAACTTATGTGCTTGATTCAACTAAATCAAGTTAATGATTCACTAACCATCACATGAGCACATAAGTTAGATCAAATAACTTTAATTAGGCTCAAATAATGATGCTTACCGATAAACTTTGATACGGGTCATAACAGGTAAGGTTAATAAGGATTAAGGAATCCTCCACCAAATTAATAAAAAGCATGTAAATAAGATGTCATGGACATGAGCTTAATAGTGTAAGCATAAAAGAATAGATACATGCTTAGGTCGTATGACACGAGTTGTCATTTCTCTCAGGAGAAACCTGAGGATAGACCTCTTTGTCAGGATGATGAGTAGAGTGAGTTAATCTTGGAGGTAGAGACCTCCATTAAAAGTAGAGACCTAGCACATCCTTTGAGGATGATGGTAACCCTAACCCTAAGTGAAGGTTAGAGGGAGAGATGACATGATGAGTTAGTTGTCTTGGTAGACCAGATGTTTATATAGACATGCCTTTGGATGCCTTATGAGCCATGAGAGGTTGGATGACCTAGCACCTTTGGCAACCCAACCCTGGGAAGGGTCGTGCATGTTTGAGAAAAAGATAGCTCCTTCATTGATGAGGTTAGCGAAGAATCTATAGAAACCCTATGAGCTTATGCAAGTAGGGGATATCATGCACCTAGAATGCTTCAGTAGTATGAGCAGTAAGTTAAAACCGAGGCTAGAAGGGCAGGATGGATGGCTTAGGATATTAACATAAGGGGCTATGGATAATCATGAGTAAACATAAGCTTGAGTATAGGCTTCACCCACATAGAGGTATGTCTGTGAGCTTGATCCTTCATGGAGAGATGACCTCTAGTAGTATGCATGGATGTGGAGTTAGCTTCAGAGCAAGAGTAAGAAGGAACCAAGCAAGAAGGTTGGAAACCTAAAACTCTGAGATGTGAGGAACAGTGGGCAATCGAGAATGATGCGACCTAAGTGGATGATAGTGGTTGCCTTATGCTTGACCCCTGGAGGTTGATGATATCTTGGTTGCCTCTAGAGGAGTGACACCTAGAAAGAGATGATGATGCTTCTGGTACCTAAGTGCCTATGGTATAAGTGGTTATCTGCTAAGATGAGACCAGGAGTGCCTTAGACCCTGAGGAGGTTTAAGTAACCAGTTGTGAGGCATTATACCTAGTTGGATGTCCTTGAGGAGGACTCAACCCTGAGATGTTGCTCATATAAAAGGATCATGGGAGTACATGACATACCTTGGACATGCTTGATTTGTGGTTATGATATTTGAGCATGGTACTCCATATGTTCAGAGGAAAGGGAAACCCCCTTAAGTTAAGGGTATGCTTGATGAACCCCTCACAACTAAGTTGATCTAGTGTAGAGGAAAGAGAACAAGTATGACCTAGCATGGTTTAATAGGTGATCTGCTTGTGCCTTAGTAGCTGTTGGGTTAGGCATGTTCATGTGAATGTAAACCCTAAGGACGGTTGTGACCTTGTTGTCAAGAGTTGTAGTTTCCTCCCATCCTGGGAGAGGGACCCTTTGGTAGGGTGTATAACAGTCTTGCTGGTTTTGAGGTAACCTAAAGAAGTTTTATAGGATCTTGAGTAGCTAAGTGAAAAGTACATGGAATGAGAATGAACCTGTAGACCCATAGATAACCATCTCTAAGCGCATGTGGATGTGTTACCATGGAGGTAATCGGTATGGGGCCTGACCAAGGTAGGCAGGTTGCCATGCCCCCTATGAAGGGATGAAAGTCAGTCGAGAATGCATAGAGAGATGATGAAGGCTTGGGTAAGGTTCTAAGTTGGACATGTACTATAATAGAATCCCAAGTTTGTCCTAGGGTCAGGTAGGGATCAGACCGATGGAAGAAGGAGTTGCCTAATTCCCTAGTTGCACATGACCATAGGGTCGGGAGGTAACAACTATCATTGTCTGAGGGCCATGGGTTACGAGATTGATCACCTTCATGAACTCATGGGACCCAAAGGGCAGATGAGTAGGGCACTCTCTGATGCATGAGGGAAGAGGGATGACCCCAAAAGTGCTGGCTCCCTATAGACCTGGAGGAGATGACCAAGGGTTGTGTGGTGACCCAAGTAGGTTCGAGACCAGTTTTCCTTGGAAGTATCTTTGATATCGAGATGTTTGTGATGTAGAGACATAAGTTGCACGTTTCAACTTAGAATTGAAGGTGTACGGGCAATGTGGGATGTATCATCTCTACTCTTGGAACAAGAAGAACTTTGTGTTTGGACGGCCGCCAAAAGCTTATTTCCTCTTGTTATGGGAGGGAGAGATGGGACAATACGCATGCCATACACCAAGGATAAAAGATGATGCGAGTTGGAACATTACTACAAGGTATGCGGACAGAGATGATAACATACCTTGGTGAAGTGAAAGATACATGGATGGTTTACAAACACTAAGAGGAATATTGTAGTCATCTTATGAGGATGTTTTATCAAGAGCTATATGGAATTTGCAAGTTAACCAAGGTTGAGTTTGATCACCATGAGGATGAGCTCAGAGTTTCTTGATGAAGACAAACATAGAGTATGAGATGTGATGATAAGTATAATACATGAAGGTATATGTCCTCAACAATACCTAACACCTAAGGATAAGAAGTGGTAATGAATGAAGTAGTTGAGATATAGCTGCCTAGTTTAGCTGGAAGCTAGAAGAAGTTGAGGTTGCTAGGCTAACCTTAAGTTGAGAAGAAGAGATAAGTTTGGCTAACATCCAGATGTATCGATAGCGGTTAATCAAGTATATGATTATTTGGTTATCCAGTCTAGTCTGTAATATAGTGAAAGGATGGTTGTAGAACCTCAGATGTACTTCTTTGGATAGGAAGGTAATAAAACCATGATGAGAGTGGTTTAGTGTTTTTGAGGAATCAATCTTGAGGAATCATGATATATAGGAAATCATGATTTTAAGATCATCACACACCGTGAAACTACAAAGATAGTAAGTGATAGTAGCACTTTGGATTCTTAAAACAAAGTTGCATATAGCATGTGGCCATGCAAGCTAGGAGGTGAAGGACGAACACCAGTAAACCAGTACATGGATATAAAGTATAAAGAGTTCCTGAGAGGGAATGGGAGTTCATCATTGTGGATGTTGTGAGTCTCCCCCTGGACCAGGGAAGATCAAGATCCAATATGGGTTATGGTAGATCGCCTTACCTAGATGACATGAGAAAGGAAGAGTACTATCACGAGACAAATTCGGTTGAACTACTTAAGAGAGAAAGATGGTTCAACCATACCATGATGCGAGTTCAGAAGTTCTTGGGTATGACCAAGGTTCACTTCCATAAGGTGGAAGTAGATACATGAAGAACTCAATAATAGTACAATTTATCACCCCGTACTAATGGACATATGATCTAGACTAGAGGGTCTGATGAGAGCATGTGTGCTCATTCAGGGTGATACATAGAGACAGTTCTTAAGATGTGATATTAACCACCATAACCTTTATCGGGATGCAAGAAGTCTTATAGAGAGGATGTGTCAGTCACCACTTCATTAATATGATGTTGGTGAAGGAGGCCTCACGAAGGTCAGAAAAGAACCACAGTGTGTGCAGATGAAGTCGCTTTGATCATGCAATGGCTGAGAGAGAGAGCCCAGTGGTGACATGAGTCACGAGCTGATGCAAAGCAGACTGACATGCAGTTCACTATGGGAGAATATGTGATGTGAAAATCTGATCCCTCTAAGCTACAATTGAGAAAGCTGAGTCCCCGATATATGGGTCCATTTGAGATGGATTGGTGGAGATGGTTGTGTTTAGCCTTGCCCCTCAGGATAACATGATGAATAATGTGTTCCATGAGTCTGATCTAGAGCACTATGTGAGGTACCCAATCCATGTGCTGAGCCTTGAACCTATTCAGCTTTTGAGAGGCTGAAATGTCCTGAGTCACCTATGAGGGTACGATATACCAAGGTAAGAAAGAAATCAGATGGAAGAATATGAGATGATGAAGGTTCTTGGGAAGTACCATGGAAAGGTTAAAGACACATGGGAGCAATGATGGACATATGAAAGGCTTATCCTGATTGTTTGCTTGGTTGATGGAATTTTGAGGGCAAAATTCTTATAAGAGGGGAAGGATGTTACAACCCCAATTTTGGGTTCATTTGGTGAGAAATGTAATTTCTCATAATAAAGATAAATGAACAAATAATGATGTCTTTTGATTGAATGCATGTATTTAATTTAAAACAACCTTGTTGATTTATTTGTGGGTTTTATTGGCTATTGGGCCCAATAACAAGGAAAATTCAATTAATAAATGAATAATCGAGATTTGAGAAAAGAAAGATGTGGAAACCTCTAGAAGGCAAAAGAATGTAATCTAAGGATGGATTTCGTGCCTCTTGGGTTCCTTGGGTCCCAAGGAGTCCAAAGTTGCAAAGAAAATGCAATAAGAAAAGAAAAGATTAATTAGATATTTCTTTATTAAGAAAGAAACTGAAAACAATGATAAAATGTAAAGATTTTGTGAATTTGGACTTAACTGAAAAGGGTTGCATGCTTTGTTTCAAAAGATGGATTTACTTTGCAAATATCCCTTCTGATGGGAATTTCGTGATTCCTATTAATATATTAATCCATTAATAGATATAAAAGAGAAGAAAAGAAGAAAAGTCCAAATAATGGAAAATAAGAGGATAATGTGATACATAATTAATGGATTTTGTGGTGTGGTTAAAAAGGAGGTATTTTCTATTAAAAGAAAATATAATTGCGTGAAAATGGATTAAAAACTAAGAACAAAGAAGATGAGAGAGATAATAACTAAGAATATAGATTGTTAAGAAGATTTTGGATTATGCCATCGGGGGAAAAGCAATGAACAATGATGGAAAGAATATTTGTTTTATTGATGTTTTTCATGTGGGGAATATTAAAACATGGAAGCCCATGGATAATATGTTTAGAATTTCCCATACTAGCAAGTTATGAGCCCGAGAATCTCTCAACCTTTATGCATGAAAAGGGAAACAAGTCCCATCCCTCGCATACCTCCCTATTCCAACATCACCTTAGGGTTTCTACGAGGAAATATATATAAGGACCCAAGAGTTGTCGTTCTCAGGAAAGCACCCAACAGGAGGGGACCGGCCGCTGGATCTTCGCCAAGATGATACCACAACCAGACCTTCATAGCTTCGTTAGAAGTAGGTTCAAGGAGGGGATTTGGGTGCCCAGATGATCCCTCGAAACCGCATCACTCCGCCTTGATCTTCGTTGCCCAGGGGAAGGTGGCAGAGTGCCGAGAGAAGGGATGAGCGGTGCCCAGCTTTTCAGAACTACAGGCAGCAAGCTGCGAGAAGAAGATCAAGTCATGTTTTGGTGACGGTGTCTGACTACCTCGACGAGATGCATCGCGAACGAAATGACCAGGTACACTTCTGACCATCGTTTCCATGGTTTGACCAGCAGTAACCCCAGCGAGGTAGAACCCTGTGTGGTCACCGCCGATCACCTGTTGCTAGGCGAAGCATCTTCTAGGGTCCGACTAGGTTGGTCGGGGGTCTGGGTGCTTCCCCCTGGCCGCGGCAATGAAGGCCCCTGCCCGGGGATGGTACTACGGCGGCCTGTTCCGCGTACGTGAAGTCGGGAGTGGGGAAGGAGATGACCGTTGGAGAATGACCAAGATGCCCCAGTCTATGTGATCGCACATGGTAACTGCGTAAGGGCACATTGGTCATTCCAAGGTTAATAATAAGAATCTCGGTTTAATAATAGAAGGATATAGATGTACTGATGTGTCAATCAGGGATTGGCCCAATTAGTTTCATTTTACAAAAATCATAGAAATTACTACGTAGCTCAAATGAAAATAAGTTATATATGAAAATTGATCAGGAGAACACGTAGAATCTAAATAAAATATGTTTGAGACCTAAATATGATCCCTATTATAAACGTAGTGCAAAGAAGGATTAAAGTAATGAATAATGCTTAAAAACCCTAGTTTTGGGTATTAAGACGTTGAAAATGTCAAAAGCCTTTCTTTTATGATAGTATCTGATCCTTTTGAGCATGATGATAATAAATGTAATCATGATATTAATGACAAGGAATTTAGGACCTCTAATGGAGATAATCTTTAATGTGTGGAATTAGGATCTTAACTTGCTATGTTGTTAATGAACATATTTGATATAAGTGATATTAATGAGAGGATAAGATGGTTTTAGTAACTAGGGTTCACCAAATGTTAAATATGTGATGAAAATAGGGTTAGTGCCCTTATTCTTTATCTAAAACCTAAACCCTAGATTAGGAACGAGTAGGGTATAATGTATTTAATATGTTAGTGACACTTTAGAATTTACATAATGTAGATTATATGATGACTACTTGATTTATTCGCTTGCTTGGACAATATGCTTGAAGTATGATTGAATAATATGCATGGCAAAGGTATGTGGTTACGCCTATGAATATCCCGAATTAGTTTCTCGAGGATTTTTGAAGTTTTATCGATGACTTGAATTAAACTGTTGGTTGCATTTAATTCATGCAAATTATAATGTGAATATGACTATCACATAAGAGATGTGCCTACTAGCTCAGATCCTGGTCCCCTCTGTAGCTTTATAGATTGACCTAGTAAATGGCTACCAATGGGGTAGGTCCATCAAGTCATTAAATGACTTAGTAAATGGCTACCAATGGGGTAGGACCATCAAGTCATCATGAGTCAGGGATTGGGCTACCTTTGGGTAGGGCCATGCGACTCCATAACCCTAGGAATTGGCTACCTGTGTGGTAGGACTATGCGGGTAAGGATCTACCATATGATAGAGGTAGTATCCATGTCCACTGTAGGGACGGTACAGAGATAGGGGATAGGAAAGGATTGAGTAGTATTGCTTAAAACATAATCTGGGATGTTAAATGATATTTGGTTGATTACATTGTTAACATAGTTGCACAATTGTTGTTTCCCCCACATACCAGCTTCTAGTTGACCGACGTTTTGTTTGTCAGCATTTTAGGTACAAATGAAAAGAACAAACCGTAAAGCGGCATATATGGAACTAAATGAGAAATAACGTACACAGGAGGATTAGTTAGATTAGTATCTTCATGGATAGAAATTTAGAAATCCCAACTTTTAAAATGTAAGTAATGTTTTTATTTTATACCAGTTTTCAGTTTAGTAGTAGAATTTCATAATTATTATTGATTATTTGTCGAACCTTTGATCTGGGTTATAAGATAACGGCTCTGATCTCTTAGTCTCCCTTAAGTGGGGGTTACAGGGAGACGGGGTTGTTACAGAAGTGAAAAAATTTCTCCCTTTTCTCAATCCTCATTTCTCAGTTGACTACTTTGAAACTAGATCATGGTAACATTTTGGTATAGTATTTGGTTACAATTATATTTCATAAAACTTATATAGTTTCAAAAAGATATAAAAAGACTACTAAAATCGATTGATACTTTCTTTGTATTCTTTACCCAATGACATCCATAACCTTTTAAAAATATTTTAGGGAGTTCCCTCTCATCTTTTAGTTTCATGTGCATAGATTTTAAATCAAGCATGCCTAAACGAGTAGATCATCCTTGATGCCTACTTGGTAGATATTGGCGACAGGAAGATGAAGTTCTTGACGCTACATGCAACATGCACACAAGATGTGGCATTAAATACATCACTAGGAATTGGGGGTTCGTGAATACAAGTAAAATCTATATTTTGTATAATCATATGATTAATGTATGATTATTCATGAACTACTAATGTACTCACTATATGACTATGTTTGAGGCAAAGACTTCTAGTTGTTGAGTATTTCTATTTAGTCATATTGGAGATTCTTTATTTTACCAATTATGATTTTGTATATTTTTATGTCATATACACGTAACCTTAGAGGCTGGTTAACCATGGCACTTTCATGACCTACTTGAATCAAATTTTCACGTTATATTTACCTTTTGTAAGACCTCCTGGCTTTCTAATTTTGACAAACATTTTCATAATATTGAGATTTGAAAATAGATAATGTCAAAATCATAGTCAAATAGAAGTACTTTTTATTTTAAAAAGGATAGCAGGTCAACCACAATATATATATATATATATATATATATATATAGAGAGAGAGAGAGAGAGAGAGTCAGGCTAGAATACACTCGAGTGTACGGATCACACGAATACACTCAAGTCTATTTGCATATCAAGACTAGTTTTTTGCAAAATGTAAACCGTTGATCTTCACTGTCATACTATAACTAGGCTACATACAAATTTTGAGCCCATTTGGATGAATGTAAGTCACTCATCCAAGGGCAAAAAAATCGACGCACGAAACTAATTTGAAATGCATAATTTTTGTGGTCTTCATAACATGAGTTATACATATCCAAACATGCTCAAATTTTTCGTATGAGTTGTTCACGAGATGTTTAAGAAGATCAATGGATTAGATTTTCAAAAAAAATATTGCATCATGAAAAACTACTTGAGTGTATTCCGCTCCAGATACACTCGAGTGTATTCTAGCCTGACTCTCTCTCTCTATATATATATCAATAGAAATTGCTTGGGTTTATGGAGAAACTATAGATATCAATTTCCATCAAAATACTGGCACTACAACATAAATTCTATCTTGTGATGGTTCCAAATCAAATATGATAATTGTTATCACTCAAATTTGGAATATGCGAGCTTCAATACTATCACACAATCAATTGATGAAATATGAGCATGTTCTATTGTGTAGATGTTATGACACAAATGATACTATCAATATGGCATGGCAATTAAAATCTCAATGTATATATGATCTTAAGAATAATTCTTTTTCTTGATGTAATCTAGTGGTTTTTGTTTATTGGTAAAATGTAAGACTTAAGCCGCTCCATCCTGCAATCCACTGACCTAATCAAATCATGGGACATGGGGCCACTAAAGAGAGGTATTTCCCAATTATGAGACATGCTACGACACTTATACTACTGACGAGGATGCATAGTAATGAGTCACTACTATTTGTATGTTATTAAACCTTTTTGTTGTATATGGCATTAGATCTTCTTTTTATGTTTTATTTATGGCTAGAAAATATTATATTGGCCATTTGCTTCCCATCGGGGAAGGAAACACATGTTAGTGGGTGTGATAGTAGTCACTCATTGAATATTGGGTAATGGTTCTAGGTGTCCTGATAGTTAGTTTACTTATATGGATAATGATGCAATGCATCTCTTTTGAACTATCATCAACATGTCTAGGTATTCATAAATGGTTCTAGGTGTAATATCTAGAACTATTACCTTGATATCAGTCTGAAGCATACATTGTTTGCTTTTGTAAAAAACATCTATCTGTGATGGAATACAACTACGCGACTTCCTATATGGATTAAGTGAAATATGTTTATTAGTTTTTGATTGAGTATCTAAACCATGATTTCCTATTGATTCAAATGTTATTCATAGATAGGTTTTGATAGTTATGTTTTTGTCTAAGTTTGAGGTGCAAAATCATCACATGATCAAGCTATAATTGATTGTGAGCATGATACAAACTCAAGAGAGAGATTCTAGTAGATGTTGTTAGATCATAAAATTGACCGATTATTTCTTCATCCTCCACCAGTGCAACATTGCAACTCAAATTACTATTCTTAGAATGCATCTTGTACGTGTGATACAAAATAATCCTAGAAACATGGGTTGATAAGTCAAAGACCAATTATAATATGATCCTACAACCCATTTTGTCCATATGTAATATAGTGGTTTTTCTATAGTAGTAAAACATAAGATCTAAATTGCACCACCTTGTCAACCACTTACCCACACAAATCCTCATCCAACTTGTTGTGTTGTAGATGTGAAAAAGTGGGGCTATGGGATTGCTTGATTGCAAGTCATTCTACTACACCACCATTGCTAATGAGGATTAGTAGTAATGCATGACTATTAATAGATAATGGTATACCCTTTGACCCTTTATTTTCCTTAATCTTTACTAGGATACTCGTCGGTAATGTGGGTATCTAAGTAAATTCTCAATTCTTTTATGATCCTACAACTTGTTTTGTTCAGATGTAATGTTGTTGTTGTTCTTTTTTAGTAAAACAGAAGATCTAAATATCTCCACATTGTCAATCATTTACCCACTCACATCATCATCTTATGCATTGTGTTGCGACTGTAAATACTTCGGCTATGGGTTTTCTTGACTGTGAGACATGGTATTGCACCACCACTGCTGAAGAGGATGAATAGTAATGTAAGACTAATAATGGACATTTGTATATCCTTTGATTCTTTAATCGTACCCTGTTGGATATGGGTATGGGTACGGATTTTTCTACCCTTTAATAGTCTGCTCTCTAGATATGTGGGTTGCTAAGTAAAATCACAGTTTTTATATGATTCTACTACTTGTTTTGTCCTTATGTAATGCAGTGGTTGTTATTTAATAATAAAACCTAAGATATAATTCACTCCACCTTGTCAATTACTTACCCACTGACATTCCCATCATGTATGTTGCGTTGTGGATGTGAAGACTTGGGTCTATGGGGGAGTGACTTTTCTTGACTATGAGACATGCTATTGTGGAACCATTATTGATGAGGATGAGTAGTAATGTAGGTATGTAAATGTATAATGGTATACCCTTTAACCCTTAGTTCGTAGCATATAAAATAAGGGTAAGGATTTTTCTTACGCTTTACTAGTTTACTTTCTATAAATGTGGGTTGTTAAGTAAAAGACCAATTCTTATATGATCTTGTAACATGTTTTGTTCATATGTGATGTAGTGGTTGTTCTTTACTAGTAAAAATTAAGATCTAAACTACTTCACCTTGTCACCACTTACCTACTCGCATCCTCGTCATGTTTTTTGTATTGCGGTTGTGAGACTTTAGGATACGGGAGATTGACTTTTCTTGACTATCAGACATGCAATTGCACCACCATTATTGAAGAAAATGAGTAGTAATTTAGGTTTGTAAGTGGGTAAGGGTATATTCTTTGACTTTTTATCCATACCCAATAGGGTAAGAGTAAGGGTAAGGATTTCTCTTACCCTTTACCAATTTACCCGCTACCCATCTACCCTTTCCATTAATAAGGGAGGATAAGGAATACATAATATCCATACATGTTTCTGCACTACCCATTAATAGTTAGAAACAAACTAATAAACATAGGGTTGCTCAGACAAATAACACATCCATAAGGAGTCAAACCTATAATAATCCCAACCATCAAAAAAACTATATCCATCATGCATCGCCCATCTGATAGTCCAACTCCAAGACCAAAAGCTTTCCCCTTCTCTTTCCCTCTCCCTCTTTCTTGGCCTCTAGATTGTAACAAAGTCTCCCCAGATCTATGCTTCTACTATGGTGGCTGAGAGATCCGGTTGAAGATTCTCCTCTAGGTTCCAGCAGTGGAAGATACACCTCTAGGAACCAATAGCTACATCTACTACTCCAGTTAAGTCTCTGCTATCAACTAACCACTCCTCTAGGTCCAATTAAAAGGTTGGTGCCTCCTAGTAGAAACAAACGCGTACCTCACAAAGACATCTAGGAACTCAATTGTAATCAACACTCATTTAGTGATTACAACCGCTACTCCAGTCAAGGATCTAGCTATCAACCAACTACTCCTCCCACTCCTCTAGGCTCAAAAGGAGCCATATAAAAAGGTGTTGCATCCTAGTAGACCTTGTACCTCCCAACAACATCTAGGAGCTTAGTTGTAATAAACACTCATTTAACCTTTCATGTTTCTAGCAACAAACAACTTTGATGTTTCAACTTCAGAATATGAAGGTGGAAGCTTGTACCCCTCCACACTCTATTCCTTTTCTATTCCTTATTCTTTCACTTGAACTGAATTTGGTCCATATATTTAACACCTTCCCTTCCTCTACCTCAAAGCTAGTCCATGAGGGCTTTACATGGTTTCTAACCAACAAGCACATTATTAATATGATTATTATGAATATTTATAAATGGAAGCAATATGCTATTTTTCCATGTATATTTAGTTCCTAAAGTTAGTGAGGAAGCCTTTGTCCACTTGTACATCCTCTTCCACTTTGTTTAGTTCATGAATTGTTCTTCATTGGGTCTCTAAGTTTTTACAAAACTATAGTATTGGTTATCTTTATGTTATCATTAAGTTTGGATTATATTTTTTTAGTAGAGTAGTATAAGTACTATTTGTCTAATTGATCTTCTTACTATATACCCAAAAAACAACTAAAAGTATTTATTTCATCTGTTTGATAATAGAAGGATTATAAGTAAAAGAATTACAATTGGTATTGATACTTTATTCATCTACTTCTATTGATTTAAAATTTTGATGCATCTAGAATGTTGTACACCTAGCTCTTATTTTTCATTTACACTTCTCATTTATGTGACTAATCAAGTTCAAACATAGAAATAAAAAAATTTGGTACCCTATGTGATTTGATGTCTAGATCTATGTGTTCTCTAATTGTATGTAAGGGAAAACTTATTTAGAACTCTAAGGTTTATATTCAGGAATCATATTTTTATTTTTTCACTCTTGACAACATATAGAGGTATAAGTACAATGCTCATTTATCGATAAATCTAGAAGAAACAAAGAATTACTACAATACACTTTTGACATGTTGCCGTCTACTATGATATGTTTGTCCTCTTTTGGTACATGATAGAAGCAACCATCATCAATTATGTACATAGAAGGGTTGTGAGAATGAAGAAAAGAATGGATAGAGGATGTTGGTAATTTAAGAAATAATGTATCTTGTTTACTTCTAACAATATAGACGAACAACATAGTCTAAGACCTAGTCGAAGAAATGATTATTCTTCTATTCATGTGTCTTTTAATTGAAAGAAACTATTAAAAAACAAAGATTAAGAATCTTCAAAATGTCAATTAATCCATATTCAAAATTTTTATTTATACTTTGCTTTGATGTTTAGAGTCTCTACAAATAGATCTATATCTTTGGGATATGTTTAGTTATTGTTTTAGTACAAACACAGATTGACCACAACCATTTTGGTATAAAGCCTCATCTGGTATGAAACTATGTATTTGAAAGTAAGTTGACATTTGACCATATTCTTGTGGGAGTATACAATGCATATCTATTTACTATCTTTTTTAATTTTAACTTCCATGTCATCCTCATAATATCTACCAAAAATTGAGAAAGTCTCCCCATATTCACCAAAATAGAATAAAGAATTCAAGCGATATCATTGCACATTATTCCTTCTATTGAATGAAATATGAGTTTTCAATGTATTCAAAGAATGCCCTTTTTCCTTGGTTATGGACATGTTTATATTTATGGAACTCTTCAAGTGGTCTCAGTTTAACCCCAATCCATTCCATTTTCAATCTTATCATATCTCTACAATGTGAGAATGATTATCTAATTTCAATTGATATGCATTTGATGATTACTAAAGTAAAATCATTAGTTGCTTTACTTGAATTTATAAAACTGGTAGATATTTGCTGAGTAAATGTTTTTTTTCTATAACATCTAGATTGGCTATAGTGAATAGGATTGTACTAATAATTTTTGTGTGACTACACTTCTTTCACTTTTTGTGTTTATAGTGTTATTTAGCTACTTTACACATAAATCTGAGTGTATTTATTTGCATTTGTCATTCAAGGAGTTTATACATATTTATAGATGAGTTCATTCATAACTTTAAAATGCCACTTTTATTAAGGTACAAAGAACTTCTTTTGTACTTCACACCTATGTTATATTCCTTATTATAGATAAGGTGAAAATTTTGGCATTCTTGCATTCTATCATGTTAAATAGATTTCCTATAGTGGAATGTATGGAGATGTATATATTTCTTCTAGTTTCTTTGTATATATAATATATATGGAAAAAATCATTTATGTTATGGCATTTTGCATTTGGTTGGGGGTGGTAATGCATCACAATAGTTGCAAAATGAAGCTTTAGTTATGGTGCTAATTATCCTCATACCAGGGGGTACAAGGAAACTCTTTAATGATGTCATCAACATGACTTGTTGTCCATACTATTGATCTTTATTCTAGTATTTTGTGTACAATATTACATTGATACTAGTTTCAAGTTGATATATATATATATATATATATATATATATATATATATATATATAGACACACACACACACATACATTCATATATATATATATATATATATATATATGTGTATATATACACACATATATATAGATGTATATATATACACATATATACATATATATATATATATATTTATATATATATGTATATATATATATGTATGTATATATATATATATATAACTCTTTTTTTAGGGTTGCATCTATGCCTCTCTTCTATATTGCATTAAGTGTAGCCTATTTATTAGCATGTTAACAAAATATCTAAATCATGATTTTATTTGTTTTTCTTATTATTATTAGGTAGAGGCTGCTCTTTTTTTGTCAATTAGAATGGAGTTGCACAAACACCAAATTCTCAAGCTATACCATGAAAGAGAACTTGATAACAACACTTTGGAGATAGATTCTTGTAGAATTGTCATTGCATTGTGAACCAAATCATATATTTCTTTGTTTACCGCAAGAGTAGCTTAGAAACTTAACCTACCATATCTAGATTGTATCTTTTAACTGTTATGCCTTTTTTCAAGAAGAAGTAGGAAATAGCCACCCCATTGTATCTAAAACATTGTCCAAGTCAATAAAGAGAGAGATTTCAAGTTTTTCTACACTTGTTTTTCAATTGATGTCTAACCATAAAATCATTGTGTAATTGTGCCAATGGTATACTACGATGGGGACATGCTTCTCGGATTATTGGTCTTTTTGTTGTGGTGCAAACCACCTCATTTTTATAGCCTGAGAATGTTAATCATGTCTCATTTGTGGTTTTAGTAATCTATTTTGTTGTGTTTAAACAAACTGTGACGGTCATAACCATCTCATGTGTAAGGTTCCTATTTTATTATGTTTCTCTTTTTTATGATGGTTATAACCAATGTCACATAATTCAGCAAATTATTGAATTATTCACGTATTATTCGTGATTTTTTCACTGGGCGAATGTAATGCCCGAATTATGCAGGAAATACGAAAAAAATCCCAAATAATACGATTAATTCGTGACTTATTTGTAGTTTGCGTATATTACACGTATCTAACGTCAACTTACGAATAATTCCCGATTTTTTTGAAAAGATCCGACCGAATAGAATGATTGACACTTTGAGCCTATTTCTTTTCCCTTTTCGTGTTCGATCCCTACGCCTCTCCCAAATCCCCAACCCTAATTCTAACACATACTTTTTTCCCCAACTCATCATGTGCGACCAAGCCAACGTCTGTCGGCTGCCACTATAGTAGCGATGCCGACCGCCACAGGCACAGGAACAAGCAGCGACATCAGCCGGCTTTCTACAAGTGGAGGTTGATCTCCCTTCTTCTAGCCGAGGACACCAGCCAGCAAGAGGCGGCGACCACCTAGCAGCAGAAAGAGCGGCGAGAAGCCAGAGCCGAACCAGGTATTCATCTCTTCTATCTTCTTCGTTCTTCTCTGAAACTTCTGTTATCTTCTGTTTTCCTTTTTTTAATTGTTGCCTCCAATCCAGTACTATCGGGGCTCCCAGCCAACTACTGTTCTTTATTTTTTGACAATATAACTGTTTGGTAATTGGATATGCATTTTTGCCTCCCACTATAGGTACGTATTAAGCTATAGTAGGAGTTAACGCTAATGACTAGAAGTCTAGAACATAATACTAGATCATGTATATGAAAATTAATAGACTAAATTTGTTTCTCCTTGTAGATACAATCAACCACAGATTTATTTTATGTCTAATACATATACATATACATATATATATTGGATCAATATGTGCGTGTATGCATGTGTGTGTGTGTGTATATATATATATATATATATATATATATATCCAAATTTTATCTGAAATTTTTCCGAATGGTTGACTGGATTTTTACCGAATTTTTGTCATTTTTTATCCGAATTTCCCACATAATTCCCGAATTCCGAATTTTTCAACCTTGGCGAATAATTGCCGAATGCCGAATTTGTGACTATGGTTATAGCCATCTCTGATGGCATGGGTGATGTTGTTTTGGCTGATGTCTAATGTGTGACGGGCCATTAATCTGTGACGGTTCTCAGTATCACATATAATCTTCCTATGACTGGTTTATGCATCACAAATTGGGTGTTTTTCTATAGTGATCATTTGCCAACTCATAAAGAACAATAACGTACAAGATTAAGATGCAAAAGGTATTATATGTATTCGGCTCCAAGACTATAAGGATGCACATGTTATGGTGATTGACATAAAATACACTTCAAAACTCTTTCTATAATGAAAAACACAATCTGTGTGGTATCAAAAGGTTGACAAAACCGCAAGATAACTAATCTCTACCTCTGTGTCTATATATATTAGAATTCTAAACACAATACTTAACAACTTACTTATTTTATTGCTAATATCATTTGGGACCCAACCCTTTTACCTTAAAAAATCATTTACTCCCCAATCCCATATTATCTTTCTTGTTTTTGCGTGTTATGCACTTTGTCACAGATATATCATGAAGAAAAATGGACATATGAGGAACATCCTCACACACATTTTGCAAAAATTGGACAACCACAAGTAGTCTAGTCAACATAATCTAGTTCTCTAGTTAATGTCTATTGATGAACAATTTCTCGAGTTACCTTTTCGAGTCAATATTTGGAGACTATTTTAAAGAAATCTATGTGTCGTACACTACCTTGAGCATGTTTTATGAAAACTAAAAAATAATGAAAGGTTTATTCAACACTATTTATTTTTTGGAGTTAATTTACATTGACAAAGTTACTTTTTGAGTTTTTTTTAGTCAATTGTTTACAATATTTTTAGGTTAATATTTAGAACCACTATTAACTGACTTTTATAATTTTGGGGTCACATGCCCTACTATACCCCCTCCACTAATGACAATAGGCATTACCTGCACTGGGTGGGACAGTTGAGAGGCAAAATGCTGGTGAATCTTGTACATAGGTTTGCCATATTCTTTCTTGATGACAGTGATCACCATAATGTGACTTCATCCAATTTCTTATTTTTGAACAAGTTTTCTATTGTTGTTTAACATATAATATATAAAAAAATAGTAACTTAGAAGTCAAATCTTTCCAACATTCATGAATTCAAGAATTAATTTTTACTTTTTTTTTTATTTTCATTAATCTAAATACTTTATTGATTTCAAAATATGTACCTTAAAACCATGATGAAAATGAAAATGTATATACATGGGCAAAAAAATACGGGGTTACACCTTCAATGTTGGAAAAATAGATTAATTTTGGTATTAACAAGCCTAAGAAATGATTCAATAATATTAAGTCCTAATTAGGAAAGCACATTTTATCATGTAAAATAATTATTCCTTCAATATGTTCAAAAAAACTAACCAACTTAATTATAAATAACAAATTAATGTTTAACATATATTTGAATATATAACTCATTTACACTTCTAATTTACATCTAAAATGACTTTTCACTTCTAATGTAATAAAGTGTATTAATTATTGAAAAATCACATTGTACAAATTTGTTTAGGTGATGGATATATAAAATGCTTTCTCCTAAATTTTTGTAGTAGAAACATTTATATGTAACTGTAATGTAAGAAATGACTTAATTATACCTTTCAAAAATCATGGAATTCAATTTTCCTAATTCCTAATAACTTATTAAAATTTAATAAATATGATTAGTAAATTGTATATTGTGACATTGGATATTTAAGTAGAGTGTAAATAAACTTGTATGCTTGTTTAAAATTTGAAATGCATAAATTTCACCTACACTATTTAAGTTTCATGAAATGGTCCTAAATGGGTATTTTAGTAATTTATTTGAAAACTCCTAGGTCTAATCTACCACCTCGACATCAATTGGACTTCATTTTTCTATTTATTTACTTGATTGAAATTGTAGTTGAACTTCACTCTATTTGCATTAATTTGACATTAATAGTCCATTTATTTGGTACGTTCCCAAATCCCAAGTAATGCAACATTACTTTTCTTCTGGTCCAATATTCCTTGTTTTGAGCACAAGCACCACACACTGGCTACATCCCCTCCACCTCTTCTTCCCTTCCTTATGTTTTCATCCTCTTTCTCCTCTCCATGCTCTACAGTTCCCAAGCCGTCAACTTCCCTTTTTCTTCTATCTTGTTCTTCTTCATCATCTTCTTATTCTACTTCCAAGATTCATTATAACCCTAGTTGTTGTTTATTTGACACCTCATATCATGGCCATGCAGAACTACCATTATGGCTACAAGGAGATGTGACCACCTTCTATGTTGACTACAATAGAGAATTTGATCGCAAATGAAATGATCTTCTCCTCTTCAGCCCACTAGCGTTGAAACCTCCTCCTCCCCTGCATGCATGACTCCATGATGGCCTAAGGCTCAACTCTAAAAACCTAGAAACCTATTGGCTGACATGGAACATTATCACACTACAAATTCACTAGAAAAGAAATTCCCAGAGTTTATCTACAATAATGCCATCCGCAAGTGGACATATCTTATCATAGTATAATTGAGAATCAAATCCCAAGGGATAACTTGGATAAGAATTATCTAATAGAAGTAGCTTAACACTAACTAGTATTTATCACAAAATTTGAGATTGGTTTGTTTAACATAAAAATTCAAGAATGAAAAGAGCTAAATTAAGGTTCTAGTTATCAATGGATGGAAACACCAGGGTGGAACTGGGTTTTACCACCACTACTCGAATCCGCACAATCATTCAAATCCAAACATGTATGTAGATATAATTGGAGTTATGCAAGTTTCCCCTTTCAGCATCATAAACTTGTATGAGTAGATATCCCTATAAGCTTGAAATCTCATTACTTATGGATCCTCTATCCACAACTCCAGTGAATTTCCATTGAAAGTTCTCTTCAGGGTGTCAACCAAAGCTAATTTGTATTCAAATCTTAAATGTTGAAGTTCTCACAGTAAAAGATTATAATAAATCACGTAAAGTGGGTGATCAATCCAGAAAATATGAAATAAACGATTTTCTATGAATTATATGAGTTCATGCAAGAATAAGAACATGGATGAAATTTCAAGAAATGGGTAGTGGGGCTAGTCTCCACACCCTAGTGAAAAGACTACTCCCTCGACATGGTGAGATTAATATCACTAGAAGAGGAGGAGGATGCCATCACGATCATGATGGTAACGGAAGCTGCTCGACGTGGTGTGCTATAGTGGACTTCCTTCCTTCTTTCTCCTTCAAGTATTAACCCTGACTTACAAAAGAAGTAGGTGGAGGAACAACAGCTCGGGGAAGAGATCAATCACCCAGAGAAAGATATTGATGCTTGGAGTTGTGGATGAAGGAGATCTGTTGATCTATGCTTGAGGTTTATAGGCGTCATCCAACTAGGTCGATTGAACTGACTTGGTCAACAAGTCTCGTCCTTCCTCTCATCTCAACGACAACCTCTCGACATTTCAATCTCTAGAATTTCTGAGATGATTTGTACAGCTACATTGGGGATCTATTTATAGGGCCACGACTGTCGGTCTCTTGCATTTCCTATCGATGTTGACCACTTTTAATTGGTATAGATTAATGGGTTCATCGGTCGATGAGACTATCGACCAATAGGTGTTGTTGCTTGGACTTCCTATCGTCGGTCCTTGGAGTTCGACGGGACTGTCGACCTTGTGTGTCGACAAGACTGTTGGGAATATGTCGACATCAATAAGCATGTTGACAAACTTGCCAACTGATGGGTTGATTTCTTTTCAATTGCTGGCCGATAATGATGTCGAGTAGGAGGGTTGATAGAATTATCGACCATGATCATCGATGGATTGTATGTAGACCTCCTGAATGTTCATCTGGTGGATTGATGGAGTGTTTGAGCATTGGGTATCGACCAAAGTGTTGATGAGTCTATCGATGCTTGGCTGAAAATTAAAGGTTGGTTGGCATGTCGACCGATAGGTCGATTTTGGTCTTATATACAATTTTTGTGTATCATTCTACCTTCTTAAGGTGCTCAAAATCCAAATTTTTAGTGATAGAATTCTAAAACTGCAAAGGGTGTCAAGAAAAGTATCAAATTTCTACAAATTATGATAAATACCTAAGTAGATCAAAACAAATATATTCTAATGAAAACTAATCTATATGAATGCTAAATTAGACTAATAATGCATCTAAAACTGGTATGAATATGCATTCATCACTGGCCTAGGAGACCTACAACTACCACCCTCACACCTAAGCATTGCCTGCATCAATCCTGGTTAGTGGAGGCTCCAATGATGATAAGAAACATCTCCTCTCCCCACCACCAAGGCTATCATCTATACAACTTGTTCTACATCTATTCCTACCCTCCTCCTTAGTGTCATCTATTCTAGAAAGGAGGGGTCTAAAGATCACCCATCATGACTAGAAGCTTATATACAATATTGAATTCCTACTCATTCTCTTCTCAGATACTTTGAACTAATACAACCACTAATGTCATAGTTGTCTTTATGCATAGAAAAGACCTATTGACTGAAAACCCTTCTTCCTAACACAAAGACACACTGTATTCTACCTCCGTATTTGACCTTATTTAATATGAGCCCACCTTCTCTTTGGGTTAGAATCAAACCCTACGACGATAACCATATCTAGACTTTTGTGGACTCCCTGTAGAGATATTTCTTCTCGAAGTGCTTCTAACATGAACATCAACATTTTGATCAACAATGGGTCATTATCTTGATCCCAATGAGAAATGAATCTAGAGAAATCATTTGACATGAAATAGTTAGCAAAAACTAATCTCAACACCCTCTCACCTACATAATGGATGTTTCTCTTCTCCTTGGATGACTGATGACTTCAGCCTCCTAGTTCCATGATTTCCATGCTATGAAGAAAACCACCTCAATGATCTCACAATATGGTGTCTGCTTTAACTTGACATCAATCATGGAAATTGATTAGAAAGTGAATCATGGAAGATCAGTGTTACATCAAGTGAATCATAGGTGAGTTCCAACTTCCCACATTGTAGTTTTACAATCATGTTTTGAGAACTAACAATACATGTAAATCTTGTAGAGATGATCAACATCATTAATAATAATAATAATAATAATCTAACTTAGTCGATACACTATCTTAGAGTGTTTTTTATGAACTAAAACCCAAGGTTCAAAACATATTTTATTATAGTAGAAAGTATATTTATCTATATTTTCCTTATTTAAATCTAAAGTATATTTTCCTTATAACATGCATGAAGATGAATTTATAGAAGAAATGTGAGTTTGAATAATATACAAATATAATTGAGTGTATATAACCATATAGAATATACTCATGTTCATATATACATATCAAGATATAAGTATGACTTTATGTTTCGACAAAATTGACAATTCGATGACATTCTAATTGAGACTATAATGAATGGAATTGAAACACTTAGATTTAGATAGATAAATTTAATTAATGAAAAATAATATAAATGATTGCAACACAAATGATTATTGGGGAAACAAACAATTTTCAATTATAAAAAATAATAACTTGTAATGTCAATATATAGACTTAGGTGATAATGACATACACATTTGAGTATGTATATACCCACTCGACATTAGGTAACCAACATTAGGTTCTATACTTTCTATTACAAAAGGGTGATTGTGGACTAATGTGTATACAAAACACTTTTTGATTGAGAAGGACAAAAGGTGAATTTTTACCCCTACATGTAGAGTTGGTTATGAAGACCAGGTATGTGTTTCTCACTTGAGATGTTTGGGCTTTCGTCTCACTTGAGATGTTTGCACATACTCCTTGGGTGTAGTTCTAAATTAGGGTGTTTGGCAGAGTTGTACATGCTCGTTGAGAATAGTCTCCAAATAGGGGGTATATGGCCATGACTGCACATACCACTTGGATTTTTGTCCCTAAATAGGTAGTCTTTGGTGGTGAAACTACTCCTATCTAAAGTGTTAGACATTGCTAGTTGTATTATTCATGTTTATGTTTCTTGTTCTATATGTGTACGTTGTTGCATTACTATTTATGGAAAGTTCAAATAACTAACTAATTAAATATTTCTTAAAATGTCTCATAATAAAATTTTACTTTCATCTTGACTTATAATTTTTATTGCATTATAAATTCTCTCATTAAGTTTTGATCTTTTCACCTCATTATCCTACCTAAGTTTTACTCCACACTCCCAAATAACCATTATAGCACATATCAAAATTTTCTTATCTCTCTCTTCCTTAGGATTTACTCCATAAGATTTACTCTATCAAATTGTACTCTTTGCACCTTATGTGCCTCGCTATGTTTTACTCCACTATGTTATAAGTTCTTATACCCATTTTAGGATTATTTCAAGGGCTATACATAGACCTGAATATAGTATAAGATGGACTTTTTGTCTTGGGACTTAGATGAGGCAGTCAAGTATCTTCCTATGCATGTTTTATATACTGGTTTAATGTATGAATTACATATCATATATTCTCTATAAGATATTTTGATGTTGCAATATCGTATTTATGATTTTTGAGAACTTTTCATGATACCTTTATTTGTCCTACTACTGTATATTTCTCTAAACCCTTATCAAATTGCTAATATGATTTAACTAATCCATAAATAATCAACATAAATGAAAAAGGAATAGTGTGATTCCAATTTATTATCACGTTAATGTAAATTTGGGGACCCCAAAAACCCCATGTTTAAAGGTTAGTATTAGAGGTGTCAGACTCGTAACATCAGACTATCTCAAGGCATAGTTCATGACCTCATACCTATTTCTTCTAGATGTTTATTGAATGGTCTTTTACCATGAATCTTGTGTGACCATATCTAATAGAATTACATCATTGGACCTTAGTTTTTTTACTTAGGATCCAAGACAATGTTTGAGCATCAATATATATACTGAGGACATGGTGTGAGAATTCTAGGTTTACAAGTCTCTACATATTTTCCTTTCTCCTCCTACATTTTATGTATTTATAATTCTCTTTTAAACCCTTCTCTAGTTAGAGAATGGTTTGGTTTTTATTTATGTTAGCTCACACCCTAACTAGCCCCTTACTGGATATGCTAAACCTAGTTGGCAAACTATATATCTATTTGGACATTGATGATTGTCTCCTACATAATATGGAACTCTAATATAAATGGCATGTCTCGAGAAATGATAATGTTCGATGTTATCCATCACATGGACTACAAAAGTTTCAATACATTTGAAACATGTGTTTCTTACTCCTTGACACCTTAACCTAGAAACCTTAATGATGTGCATAATAATCATAGACCCATGAGGAGATGCAAATATTACTATATGTTGAATTAATTGATCTTAGTATCTCATGTTGGGTGGACTCAACAATACATAGATTTGACTATGAATAGAAGGGCACCTTGAGATCCCTCCGACATATGGTGTTTCTAGATGATTTATCTCTTAAGTGAGTTTTATAGAATACTTTCCATGGATATTTCTCCTTCTCAAAAAGCTTACAAGGCCATATATGGAATTTTCATGTCCATTTTCTTGTGCAAAAAGATTCATGAGTTTATGAACAAGCTCACCTCTAAATTTGTCTTCAAAATTCATGTTTTAAGAATAAGGACTACGTAACATACAATAATGTATCCAAATAGGAATTAGGTTGTGTTATCTTACAAGAAGAAAGAATATCACAGATCCACAACAATTAAAGTTGATGAAATTTTTTATTATGTTCATGGCTTGGATTTATTATTTCCTGTAATAGTTAAATTCATTATTTAGTATATGGTACACACGCCCATGTAATCTAGATGTATATTCTCTAAATTTTCTGCCTATGCTTAAGGTGACATTATGCCCTTCATTCATATAAGGTGCTGAGTTTAGTATTGAATATGATCAAATTGGTTTGAATCATGTAAGTTTCATCTTGTAAAATTTTAATTGATTTCAGTTATCACATTGATTTTGGTAACACTTTTAGTTATTCCCTATAGAGTTTTTGTCAAAAAAATAATTATATGTAGGAAAATTCTTGGTTTCTACCATTTTCTTTAACTAAGGAATAAAATTTTACATGCATGGATTTGGAGTACTAACCATAAATAATGATGACGCTATGTTTAGTTTAGCCTCAATCACAAACTGATAAATGTATATTTATCCCTTTTATTAATATATTTTTGATATATTTTTAGGATTATTTTGTTATTTATTTTCTTAGTTTAATAATTAATTGTTTTATTTTATATTTTTCTCTTTAATTGGAGTTTTAATTCTATTTTCTTGGGTTTTGTAGGAAAATTACACAATTTGCAGCAGTCCTGAAATTCGTATATACCCTCCACCAAAAGTGACATAACTCTTGCATTCGAACTTAAAATTGAGTACACAAGTATTCATTGGAAAGAAAATTTAATTTGCTAAAATAAAGTCCTATTATTTGGACCACTTTTGCGCTTTTAATGGGAGACAAATACGTTTGAAATCACTGCTGCGAGAATCTGCATTAAAGGGAGTTACATGGTCAAGATAATTAAAGACAACCAACTTTCGATTTGACCAGATCCAGAAAATTTAAAATTTGGTCTCCCTCTATTTTTCCCCCTCTTTTGAGGGCAGCCTAACCCCTCCCTCTCCTATAAAAGGACGGACTCTTCACTTGTAAAAGAATTCCATTCTTCATTCTATTTCATCCAATTTTTAGTTGTAGACCACATCTTGTATAATGTTGGATCTCATTTTAGTTTGCAATTCTTCTTTTCTTGTTATGTCTGAGTAAATCTCTCTGGGGAAGTAGCCCCTTAGTCCAGTTCTATTCAATATAATTAATTATATTCCTCCATCGAACAAATGTCTTCTCTCTGTTTCTTTGTGGTTATTTGGATGATCTGATATATTCTTATGGAGTGATATGACCGTGGATCTCTGTAAGAATGAAACAATAGTCCCTTAATTGTGATTATCATATTTTCATCTATTTAATCTTAGTCTTGTTATAATCCTTGGTGACGCGACCACCTGAGCCTTGGGTTTGAACGCTAGTTTGAATTCATATGCTTTTTGATATGACCGTGGATAATGGCATGTTGGACGGTTGGGCAATGATCCGTGAACGTCGGGACCAACATGTTCACGGGAAGTCTGACCCTTGTGAGTTTGTCCGTAAGGACATGTAAACACAAGGTCCTGATTTGATCCTTGGCGTTTAGAATTTGATTAGTTGAATAGGAGCGTGGTTTTGTTGGTGATCTTTCGGACCCCAGATCTTTATTTTTTGATTAGTTAAACTTTATTTCAACACTTTTATTTTTTGTTCTTAGTTTTAAACAACCTTCTCATCAAAATTTATTTCTTGTTCTTGCGATTGGATTTGGATTTTGACTTTTCTCTTCCGCCGTCCCTTGGATCGATACCTATCTATACTAAGTTGACTTGTTGTTCACAACAAGTTGACAACCGGGTTAGAAGGTTAAACTCTAGGACTTTTCCTAGTGATTGTTGCATGTACAACGACACACTTTAATTTGGTGCCATTGTCGAGGATGACACAGTTGTTTTTCATATCTTGTTTCCTGTATATCTTGTATAATCCTTGTTCATATTCTCTAACTTTCATAAATTTAGTCTTTTTTTATAATTTCTTTTAGATTTTTGTAATTTCTTTTTGCCTTCCGAGCACAATTCTGGCAGTGTATCTCCTCTTTCTACTGAGTTTCCATTCCAGCAGTACTACTTTCTAGTTATTTTTTTGTAATTTTAGTTTATTTTATAAAAAAAATTAGATTTATAATTTTTAGTTCTCTTTGTAATTTTTGACTAACCTTTTATCTCGCAATCTTTCTTCTCTCATTCATTGATTGACATATCTTTCAGGAACTTTTCTTTTCAAATGGAGTGGGCATCCCAATATCCCCTACAATGTTATTATTGTGGTCTCTACCACCGTGCATCTCTTGCTTGTCCAACTCTACCCCATGTTTATAATAGCACCCCTTTTAATTGCGAGCCCTTTCATCCTGGTGGGTACAATGTGAATCCACATTTTTCTGAGAACCATTATGGGGAACCTTGCTATCCATATTCTAATGGGGGATATGATCAACAAAATTTTGTGGTGTGTAACCAACAAAACCTTGGGGGTTATGAGCATGTTTATGAAACCCAATGTAATCTTCAATAAGAAGAGAGACTTAGGGCCCTAGAGAAGATAGTAGTAGAAGGAGAAACAAAACTAAAAGCCAGCCAAGCCTTCTTAACCGCCCTGCTAGAAGCCCTAACCAAAAATATAGATTGTTCAAATATGTTTCCTCATGATTTGGTGACACCTTATAATATTGAATCTTCCTACCAAGATGGACGCAATGGAAATTACAATCCACCATCTTCTGGAGATTATTATCAGGAGCAATGCCACCCAAAACAATATGAGGAGTACTATGGCCAAGGAAACTATGGGGAGTGTGGTGAGGATGACCAAAATTTTGGGGTGTATAAATCCTATGGTGAAATGCATATTAATCTTGAACTGGAAGAGAGACTTAAGGCCCTAGAAAAGATTGCAGCAGAAGGACAAGCAAAAATTGAATCCAGTCAAGCCATGTTAGCCACCTTACTAGAGAATCAATCACAAACTCCCCCTATAGAGCTTGAGCAACCCAAGATGGTTCATCATGATGATGACAATGACGATGATCCTTATTTTATGTCATATATGTCAGATCCTGAAGAAATAGCACAAACCATGGAACCATATTTTGTGTGTGATGAGGACGTTGGTATCCTTATCTTTCCTTTAGATACTCTTTTACTTGAATATGAAATGTCAAAGAAGGAGAGTCATTATGAATATCCAACAACTCCTCCCATCCTCAACATAAATCTGAATGATTCCATAGACCAATACCCTTCTTTTGAGTCTATTTTGGATAATGAGAATCTAACCCCCTTTATAATTCTTCCCGAGCCGTCACAGCCAATTTCCATCCCACACATGGCTGATCTAGAAGGGGAGATACCACCATTGGAAGAAGCCCACACACCCCTTTCTATTGTTTGCAAGGAATACATCATCATCCCTCCTAAATACTTGGGGAACCCTTGTACAAAAAAATTAGAGACATATGTTACATCAACAATGAAACTTACCAAACCCAATGTTAATGGCATTAATTTTAAGGAGAAACAAAACACTTTTGTAAATGATTTTAAATTTTTTGTATTAGTATCAATTCTCCCATATGCAGGTCATCATGATGGTGAAAAACCTGAACCAGATCCTCCACCTGACTCAGTTCATCATGCTCTACTGGCATTACTAGTCGGGTACCCGTCAACCTCCCCTTATCCACATCCATCTTCAACACTTTCCTTGCTATCGAAGGAAGATCTATGGATATTATTGGAGGGAATGTGAGATGAAATAAAATATGAGCACCCCACTGAGCTTCTACAATTACCCTATCATATGGTACATTATGAAGCTCCTCAGATAAAGGTCCCAACCCTCATACATATCCCCTTCAGCTGGACATTTTTTGAGCTACCTGAGCCACCTGGAAATCCTCACTCTTCTCTTCCCTCCATCCCAGGTTTTGATTTTGCTCGAGATGAGCAACAATCTAAGTCCAGGGTGGAGGTGGGTGGTATGTTTCTATTCCACCCCCTTATCTTTTTTATTCTTGCATTATTCCTACCTTTTTTTGTTTTGCATATAGTTACTTTGTTCATGGCCATTATCTAATCGACCATGTTTTTATTTCTTTTGTTGCAAAATGTCCTTTATCTAGTCAGCCAATATGAATAAATGTTTATCATTGTACCCCTTTGAATTTAGTAAATCTTTTGCAAAAATTGTTACAAATTGCCATGTCTGAAACCACCATGTCACCTAGGATCCCAAAATAGCATCACTCCTTGGAAAAGTTGGCAAGCTGTATGGAATCAATCAAAACCAAACACAAATTTTTTCTATTTTTAAACTGTTGATTAACTTCATATAAATCTTGTATAATGTTATTAACACGAATGTTCTTTCTGATGCAATGACACTTTCAAAAAAAAGAGAAAATAAATGTATGAAATTATAAGCACAAGGACACCTTTTATTTCCCCCTTATTTTCTTTCTAAAAAAAGAGAAGCAAAGAATCACCACCATACAAAAATCAAGTCCGGGGTGGCATGCTTCCCATATAAAAAATTCCATACCCCACAAAGGGGCGTACCATCAAAAGATGCCAAAAGTGCATATTAAAAAAATTGTGACCAATGTAGCCACAACTGCACAAATTTAAATCCCAAGTCAAATACAGGAGGGATAAAAAAAAATCATCACTTCCTTCTTTGTTTTCACACCACCTAATTTCATCTTGTTCTTGTGCAACAACTAAAAAAAAACATTTATAAAAATGAGAGTGTCAAAGCAAAAGTAAGATGAAGCATGTTTTTCTACAAAATCTTGATTTTGAACCAAGATATGATATTTATTTTTAATAGGGAATATAGAATTTTGTGTTTTGTGGTTTTAGGAGATTGGGTTACTTGGCCAAATTTGGAGGTAAGGAATAAAGTGATGTTACAAGGGCGAGGATAGACATGTTGTTAGTATAAATTGGAATAATTTGTGATTTTATTTGTTTGAGGACAAACAAAGATTCAAGTCTGGGGTATTTTGATAAATGTATATTTATCCCTTTTATTTATATATTTTTGATATTTGTTTAGGATTATTTTGTTATTTATTCTCTTAGTTTAATAATTAATTGTTTTATTTTAGATTTTTCTCTTTAATTGTAGTTTTAATTCTATTTTCTTGGGTTTTGTAGGAAAATTACACAATTTGCAGCAGTCCTGAAATTCATATATACCCTCCACCAAAAGTGGCATAACTCTTGCATTCGAACTTCAAATTGAGTGCACAAGTATTTATTGGAACGGAAATTTAATTTCCTAAAATAAAATTCTATTATTTGGACCGATTTTGTGCTTTTAACAGGAGAGAAATACGTTCAAAATCACTGCTGCGAGAATCTGCATTAAAGGGAGTTATATGGTCAAGATAATTAAAGACAACCAACTTTCGATTTGACCAGATCTGAAAAATTCAAAATTTGGTCTCCCTCTATTTTTCCCCATATTTTGAAGGCAGCCTACCCCCTCCCCCTCCTATAAAAGGAGAGACTCTTCACTTGTAAAAGAATTCCATTCTTCATTCTAGTTCATCCAATTTTTAGTTGCAGACCACATCTTGTATAATGTTGGATCTCATTTTAGTTTGCAATTCTTCTGGTCTTGTTATGTCTGAGTAAATCTCTATGGGGAATGGAAGTAGCCCCTTAGCCTGGTTCTATTCAATATAATCAATTATATTCCTCCATCAAACAAATGTCTTCTCTCTGTTTCTTTGTGATTATTTGGATGATCTGATATATTCTTATGGAGTGATATGACCGTAGATCTCTGTAAGAATGAAACAATAGACCCTTAATTGTGATTATCATATTTTTGTCTATTTAATCTTATTCTTGTTATAATCCTTGGTGACACGACCACCTGAGCCTTGGGTTTGAACGCCGGTTTGAATTAACATGCTTTTTGATATGACCGTGGATAATGGCATGTTGGACGGTTGGGCAATGATCAGTGAACGTCGGGAGCAACGGGTTCACGAGAAGTCTGACCCTTGTGAGTTTGTTCGTAAGGACATGTAAACACAAGGTCTTGATTTGATCCTTGGAGTTTAGAATTTGATTAGTTGAATAGGAACGTGGTTTTGGTGGTGATCTTTCGGACCCCAGATCTTTATTTTTTGATTAGTTAAACTTTATTTCAGTACTTTTATTTTTTGTTCTTAGTTTTAAACAATCTTCTCATCAGAATTTATTTCTTGTTCTTGGGATTGGATTTGGTTTTCGACTTTTCTCCTCCGCCGTCCCTTGGATGGATTTCTATCTATACTAAGTTGACTTGTTGTTTACAACAAGTTGACAACCGGGTTAGAAGGTTAAACTCTAGGACTTTTCCTAGTGATTGTTGCGTGTACAACGACGCGCATCAATTTGGCACCATTGCAAAGTCTTGGTTTCTATAATTTTCTTTAACTAAGTCATAAAATTTTACAGGCATGGATCTAGAGTACTAACCATAAATAGTGATGACATTATGTTTAGTTTAGCCTCAATCACAAACCCTTATGAATCAATTGCAATGTGATGATGGATGGTGAAAAAAGGAAATCTTACGGTTGTTGATTATGAAGACCAAACCCTCTACCCTTCTATCTTTCACCCTGGTGTTTTTGAGGATATAACTTTTCTTTTAAGAGATGGAGTATGGTAACATATTAAAATTTGAAAACATATTTATGATGATGATTGCTAGAGTCTATTTAAATGGAAACTTTGTTATATGTTTTAGAATGTTTTTCGTAGTGTATTAGGTGGGAAAACTAAATTGACAAAATTGACATCAACAATAATGAGTCAAATTAATCTCATTAATAATTTTGAGTCATAAATTAGAACATAGTCGCCCAAATAATTTAATAAATAGAATGGCATGAATCAATCTCATCTGCATTACTCCCTGTACATCATTATTAATGGATCATACTAAAATATTAATCACTTATATTGCATTTAGTACAAAACTAATAAATAACATTTCCATAATTGAGGCATATTTTTTACATATTAGATCATTTTTTTCGAATGGATTAAATATTCAAAGTAAAAATACTACTATGTTACATTTGACTTCAATACTGATGTTGATACTTCCGATAATAGTGAATTCATTTTGAGATAATTGGTGATGTTACTTAATTGTGACACAAAACCTTAAATATAATTTATTTACATAATCTAATAATGCATAAGTATATCCCAAACACAACCTTTTGACCTAAATATACACCCATATGACTACTGAATTTAAAGAAAATCTATATTGATTAATACCTAGCAAAGTTTGACTCTTGGTTACAGGAATGTGTGATTTCAAAGATAATATCATTTTATGTGGGGAAGAGTTATAACATATTGAATTCTAAGTAATATCTCAATATTATTAGGTCCCAATTAGAAAATCATGTGCTATCTTATAAACATAGTTATTGAATATGATCAACAACAAGTGACCAACATAATTATGTAACAAATTAACATTTAACATCTATTTAGAAATGTAATTAATTTACAATTTTAATTTACATATAAAATGACTTTTTCACTCATAATTTAATAAAGTTCTTAACTATTAAAAAACCCCAATGTACTAATTTTGTTAGGTAATTAATGTATACGACGCCCTCCGCTCAATTTCTATAGTGTAAACATTTGAAGACGACTAACAATGTAAGAAATAAATTAAATATATTGTTTGATTAAATCATTTAATTTAATGTGACTTAGTCCTAATAACTTCTAAAAAACAAATAAATATTTTCAATACATTGTATATTGTAATAATTGGTAATTTTTTAAAGATTAAATACACATACATGCTTGTTTTTTTTGTTGGTTACACATGCATGCTTGTTTAAAACATGAAATGCATAGAATGGACCTAGACTAATTAACTAGTGTAAAATCATCCAAGGTGGTAATTCAGTTAATTATTTGAATACTCCTATGTCAAATCTACCACCTCCTAAATTTTGGCATCAATCAGAATTCATTTTCCTATTTATTTAATTGATTGAAATTATAGCTAAAGGTTGATCTAGTTATATTAATTTTCCATTGACAGTCCATTCAATCGGTCCATTCCCAACTTTCAAGTAACACAACTTTACTTTTTTTTGGCTTGATCCATTTGTTGTATTGAGCATAAGCGCCAACCTATGACTATTTCCAATCTTCCTCCTCTTTCTCCTCCTCTTCTTCTTCTTCTTCCCTTCCTGATATCTTCTTCATCCTCCTACTTCTCCTCTACAAGCACTATTGATCCCTAGTTGTCTCCTTCCCTTATTCTTCTTCTCCTTATTCATCATCTACTTCTTCTTCTTCTTTTTCTTATTCTTCTTCTTCTTCTTATTATTATTATTATTATTATTATTATTATTATTATTATTATTTTATTGTTATTATTATTATTCTTCCAAGCATCATTATAAACCTATCTTCCACTTTTTTTACTCCCTCAAGCCCTGGACATGAAGAATGATTGCCTTGGAAACATGAAGATATTGCCACATGCTATGGTGATTGCCACAGGAGATTCAGATTGCAGTAGAAAGGATTTTCTACTTCTTTAATTTGGAAGCACAACATCCTCCTCCTCCCCTTAAATTCATACTCCATGATGGCCTAAAACTCACCTCC
The DNA here is from genome assembly GCA_963693085.1 of Alisma plantago-aquatica. Taxonomy (NCBI): domain Eukaryota; kingdom Viridiplantae; phylum Streptophyta; class Magnoliopsida; order Alismatales; family Alismataceae; genus Alisma; species Alisma plantago-aquatica. The sequence goes on from OY856409.1 coordinate 1,248,913,515, forward strand.
ATAAACTCAACAACATGTTAGACCAGGAGATGCAATTACCAGCCTCACACCTGAGCACCTCATGTGTTAGTCCGGGTTGACAATGAGTCTAGTTATGATGAGAAGTGTCTCCTCTACCCAACACCAGGGCTACTATCACCTATAAAAATTCTTCTACATCTATTCCTACCCTCCTTCTCCTTGGCATCACCAACTCTATAAAGGTGGGTATGTAGAAGCACCGATAATAGCAGGAAGCTTCTGTCCGATATCGACTTCTTTCTCATTCTCTTCTCAGATGCTTCCTTCATACTAACTTCAAATTTAATGGTGTCATTGTGCACAAACAAGACCCCATGACTGACATCCCTTCTCCCTCACACAAACAAACACCAACATCTACCTATGGATATGCCCCTCTTTATATTGGGTTCATATTCTTCTTGGTTTAGATTCCTACCCTATGACCTATACCCAAAACCATGTGACATTATCTTGATCATTAGTGGAAGTCCTCGTACCATGAATATTATAGTTTTTTTCTTCAATTGGTCCTTATCATGATCCTTAGAGCAATGAAACAAGAAGGAACGTTGCATATGAACCATCTTGTAGAACTAACCTCAACAACCTGTCACCTACATCATGGTAACTTATCATATTCTTGGATGGCTGAAGACTTGAACCTCCAAGCTCCATGATCTCCATGCTTTGAAGAAAATCACCTCAATGATCTCAAAGCATGGTTCCTATTGTCCCTTGACCTTCGTCTTGGAAACAAATTAAAAAGTGGATCATGGAAGATCGGTGCTACAACATGTTACTCATAGGTGAGTTTCTACTTCCTATATTTTAGTTTTATAATAAAAATATTAGAATTAAAATACATGTAAATCTATTTAAGATGATAACTATCATTGATAATGATAATAATATAACTTGCTAGATACATGATCTTAATTTTTGTCATTCATGAACTAAAAATCAAGGTTCACAACCCTATATTGTGGCACTAAAAAGTATATGTATCTATATTTTCTTTATTAAGATAAAATGGTTTAACTGAGAAAGAATTTGTGAAAGAACATACTTTTATTAACATGTGAGAAGATGGATTTATAGATGACATGTGAGTTTGGACCATATATGAATTTAATTGAGTTTACGTAACCATACAGAAAATATTCATATTCATATTCATATATGCATATCAAGATCTAAGTATGTCTTTATGTTTCAACAAAATCGACAATTTGATGACATGCTAGTTCGGACTACAATGAAATGCACTGAAATAAATAAATTTTGGTAGAGAAAGAAAAGGAAAGAAAGAGAAAACGACAAAATGTAGCACAAATGATTATTAGGGAAAGAACTAGTTTTAAATTATGGATATTAACAAAGAATAACTTATAATGTCGATATATAACCTTAGATAAATAACACTTACACATTTGAGTATTCCTAAACTATAACTTGTATTAGGTAACCAAAACTAGGTTCTATACTTCTGATTATGAATTGGTGATTGTGGACTAATGTCTGTACAAAACACTTTTATCTTTAGAAGTACTAAAGTTAAATTTGTCACCCCTTGAAATAGTGTTGGTCATGAATACCAAGTATGTTCTTCTCACTTAAGATTTTTGTACTTTCCTCTCCTTTCAATTTTTTTATTTTGCATCATATTGAATGAGGCAGGATTTTGTAATTGGTCTAAATCAAATAATCTGTTGAAAACATCCTTACATGTTCATATTAATCATTCTTGATGTTGTTGAACCCTCATTCATGCTATTACCATGCACTATTATATAAGATATAGAGGCACTTGCCAAGTATGGTTTAACGTATCAGTGGACTATTAGGCCTTAGTTGCACATACTATTTGGGCTTTGTTCTTATATTGAGGAGTAGGGCCTTAGTTTCACATACTCCTTGATCATAGTCTCTATATCAGGGGTATTTGTTCATAATTGCACTTACTCCATGGGTTTTACTCCCTAATTAGGTAGTATTTGGTGGTGCAGCTACTAGTTTCCATTATGTTAGACATTACTAGTTGGGTTGTTTACATTTATGTTGCTTTTTCTATAGTTTGTATTTTTAATTTTTATATATGGAAAGTTCAATTAATTGACGAATTTAATATGTCTCGAAATTCCTCATAATTAAATTTTACTTAAATGTTGATGTTTACTTTTTGTTCCATTCCATATTCTCATATTAAATTTCACCCTTTTCATCTTATTTTACTTCCTTAAATTACTCCATTATGCCCAAATAATCTTTGTAGCACATAGCACCATTTTCTGATGTCTCTCTGTCTACGTGTTTATCTCAGGTGTTCATATATCCATTTTAAGATTATTTCGAGGATTGCATATATATAATTGTTGTACTAAAGATAGAATACCTTGGAATTTTTTCCTTGAGACTTAGATGAGGCAGTTAGGAGTTGTCTTTACAAGTTTTATATATTGGTGTAGCCATATGAATTGTAAATATCATATATTTGATGCATAATAATTTGTTGTAGCCAAATCTTATTTATGATTTTGACATTTTTTTCATGATATCTATGTCTACATTTTATTCTCATATATATGATTATCTCTTAGGATCAAATTGTTAATCTGATTTAAGTAGTCCCCTAAATTAATCAAATAACTGTAAAAGAAATAGTGGGATTTTAGTGCTTTATCCCATTAATGTAAATCCATGTCCCTGAATGTCCTATCTTTAACATCCTTGTTAGGTTTGGTGTCCTATAACATACCACCTAAGAAGTGATAACCATTTTTTAACTTCATTCTTAATTCTTATGAATCATTTAATATAACATATAATAATTATTCCTCTCCATTTTATTTTCTGCTAACATAACAAAAAAATTGATTACCATTATCATTCTAGCATTTTTCTTGCTCTTTTTGGTGGGACTTTATGACATCTAGAACAAGCTACCTTCTATCCTTGAGTTTTGGCAATCTTTGGTCAAAAAGTTTTGAATAGAAGACATTGGTCCTAATTTATATGATTTTATCCAGTGGTGTAAATTCAAAGTGTTGGAAAATAATTCTATTCTAGGTCAACTGCATTAGTATCAAGACCTTACCTCTAAATCTACTTCAATGTGTTATAAGCTTGAGGAGAATGTGGATTGGTTAATTTGATGAAAAAATATCTCTATCTAAAATGTATTATGCAGGATCCACCATCGTAAGAATGATGGGTTATCGATATCCTCCCTAGTGAAATTATTTCAAATTGAATATTATCATAGTAAAAATGATGTCAAGACCAATACCTCTACAACATACTCAACATGTGAATCCCAAGAAGAAACCAATCAAGTTTCATCCTATGTCCAAACAATCTTTCAATAAGGAAAGAAACATTCTCAAAATATAAACTCTGATTCTAAGGGAAATCACGATTAATCCATGTAGAATCATAGTCATCATGACAATGTTTACAAGGATCTTAAGTGTCAAAAGAAGAAAACTTATCATGTTCCTAAGAATGTGGAAATGGACATTATCAATATGGGGATTGATGCTTCTTTTTAAGAAAGGCTAGATACTACTAGTCCTCTTGTTCATAGTGTCAACCTTTCTTCTCATAATCTTTGATTAATGTTCTCTAAAGTGGTTTCTCACATACATTATGCTAATTCTTCATTTTTCACCTATTAGGCAGAAAATTGTGTGTGTTCTCTTTGGGTGATGATTTCTTTGTGAAGAACAGTGTATGCTACAAACGTGCCAATTTGAACATCACATTAGGCAGACCTTAGATGGAAAATGTTTAAAACGTTCTTAGTTTAAGAAAAACCTACTTAGTGCAGTCTTAGTCATATCTTCATGTTATGCTCTTTTTTTAAGGGAACAAGGTTGTAATTTTTAGATTTGGTTTTTACATAGCTATTGTCACAACTGTGGAGGTTTAGTAAAGCTCAATGTTTCATCATGTAATAGTAATTCTACTTCAATATCCAATGATGTTTGACAAGAACGTTTGTGACACATGAATAAGAATACTACATATCATATGATCCACATGTACCTAATTCTGAAGCCTCTATGTCTGATGATGTTAGATGCCAAATATATGTTCAAGATAAATAGCAAGATAAACCCTTGAGATAGTATAAAGAAACACATCTTTGCTTGAGCTTTTTTGGATGATGTCAGAACCACCCCTAAGGAAGAGGCACTTAGGTGATCCCACCCATACAATGTAAAACCCCAACTTCCCCTCCCAGCTACCCACACACTAGAGGGGGCATCTTAAATCACACAATGGACCAACCAGCTTTACGGGAAAATTCATTTCCAAGGTGCAAAACCTATGTTTTGCACCCCGATCCCCTCATTGGGGAGCCCATATCTTTACTACCAGAGCTACAGCCTAGCTAGAAAATACACACATCATATGAATAATCATATAAAACATAAAGACTTACAGGAGGGACCATTGGAAATTTTGTAAAGAAAATATCAAGAAAGGAAAATTATCTAGTTGATTGCTACATTTGAATTACATAACATGCCAATTACATAATATTCCATGTTATGTTCGATTGTAACGTATTGTTCATAATTCTAGTATAATACTACATACATATTAGAAAATATGAGCAAGTACATGTTAGTCAATTTCTTTCATGACCTAAAATCATTAAATTCAAGATGTTTTCAACACAAAAATAATTAGAATCTGTCAAAAATAGATAAAATAGGTTTAATGGATACATAGTATACTTGGTAGTACTTATAACGAGATAATGAACATGCAATTCAAAATCTATTTTATGGTACAATATAGATGGGGAATACCACACTAACAAATTCACCAAGACATGGTATTCCCAATTTTTTACCAAAACAATAGTATTACAATACCACCCTTAGGTGAATTGGTCTTATCATAGTATAGTTAATGATTGAATCCCAAGAGACAAAGTTTGAACAATATTTATCATTATTTCAAGGAGATTTAAGACTAACATCTAAAAAAAATTGATTTGATTCAATTAATCTACTTGCAAGAAAAGAAAAAAATTAATATAAAATCCAAATTAATGATAGAAAATATTGTAATGGAATTGATTTTCATCACCACTACCCCCATTCTCGAATTAAATTAATCATTGAATGATATTAAATTGAAGCCAAAAATTTTCCGATCCTTTTGTCTTGAGGAAATTGTAAGGAAAAATTTGACCATTGCCCCATACTCATGTTACATATGGATCATATATGCATCACCCTAGAAACCATCTTTCTAAATTTTACCTTAGGTAGTTAACCAGAGATGATCAATAGCTTCATGATTTGTAGTTCTTTAAGTATAGAATTATAATATACATGTAAGGCAATTGATTAATAAATGTAAGATGTTATAAATTATTACTAAATCAATGGTTAATAAAAGAAAGAAATAAATAATAAAGAGAGTTCATGAAATATGGGAAGAGATTCTAATCCCCAAACCCAATTTAATACACTTCTTAATACAAATGAATATATCAATACAACTAATGGAGGAATGTGACATTGTCATTTTCATGGATGTAGGTAGCAAACAACACAGTTAGGTGTGTGTTGGGATGCCTCCTTCATTTTGTATTGACCCTGACTTACATGGATTGGGCACATGACCAGACAACAATGGGATAGTGGTGGTGTACTACTGTTGTGGTATGATGGATGATCATTTTCCTTAGAAAAGAGAATTTGGCCGATTGATTACTCTATATAGACTAGCTAGTAGTTGGTTGATTCACTTGTCTTGTTGCATGAATGAATATTATGCAACAACAAGGCTTTCTTGCATGGTTGATTGATTTGATGGATGAAGGATTTTTTAATGGTAAATTTGGTACATTATCACATGGAGTAGCAACATGGGTCTGAACAATAGTCTAGCATGTTATTTCTCCCTTACATATATTAGGGGCACGAGTCTTTTGTTGGGATATTTTGGCTATTGTTTATAGCCTTCTGGGGGAAGAATTGGGCTTTAGTTGTTCTTCCCACAATTTAAATAAAGTGATTCATGATGTATATTCTCTAGCTATCAAGAACTGACTAATTGAGACTGGGATTCATCTTGATATCTTGACAACGTCTAGAAGGGAATCGAGCATCGTAGCTTCCTAGTTATGATGCTCTTGGATAATAAGATTGATGGTTGGTCTATTAATGTTGATTTTCTATCAAGGGTGCGGGATCATTGTCCATGGGGTCACTTTTATGTTGTCAAAGGGCTTGCAGACGTTGGTCATGGCATTTCATTAGAGTCACTGCTTGATTGTTGATGTTGATCCCACTAGTCGAGTGGTGAAGGTTGTTGATGCTCAAAATGTTGGCATTGCAAAATGATTAGTAGGCATCGAGGTCAATGACATGATGCTTTTGATGTGGGGTTAACTTGTGTAAGGAGGTGGATTCATTGATCAAGGTGTGGTTAACCTCCATTGTTGATTGTAATGCCCCCCTCCCCCTTTTATTCCTTATTCAAGCGGACTAAGAGGGAAAGGATCATTACTCTAACAAGTTTCATGAAATCAAAAGGAGTTTGATACACAATAACTTTCCATGAAGGAATTACATTCTAAGTTTGCAATAAGAAATTAAAACTATCTATAACCTCCACGATTACATTAATCTTCATTATTGTTGGTGTCTTCTTTCTTGAATATTTGTTTCCTTCATAATTGTAGAATATCAACAGTTTATCCTTAAATGCCGAGAGTTAAAACGTGCGGTCAGTATAACAAGTTATACTGGTATGTGGGGTAAACAAAACATTGCATCTATGTGTAACAACATACTCACAACAATTATTGTTACAAAATCAAAATTATCATTTTCTTCAAAACTACTCAACCCATTTTTAATCAACCTTAGGAACACCCTTTCAGCCTCTTTTCCCTGCATTAGAAGAAAAGGCCACCTTCTCAATCTGGAGCTCAGGTGCCAATACCTTCTCAATCTATTGCCTAGATGTATGTTGGAATTCCCAATCTGAGGCCAGACCAGACATGACCTTCCTAATCTGGGCCTGGTCTTTAGTCATCATCATGACTTTTCATTTCTATCCATTCTCACTTTCCAGAGTTGATATGCATGGTTTGAGTAAGTTACAAGCATAAAATGTGATAGACACAGTGACTTTATAGTTTGCATGAATTAAATAAACAAGTTTGCATGAATTAAACAAACAAGTAAGCATTTATTTGCATTTCATGTGACAAGTCATTCAAGAAAGCCCTATGAAACTAAAGTTATTATTCTTAGGTGTAGCCACATACCTACTTTAATAGTAACTTGAAGTCTAAGCAAGATCAATTAGAAAATCCACACAAGCCACCAACAATTTATCCTAAAAGTTAAAGCATAACACCCATGTATCATTATTATATCCAAAATTATTGCTAAGACTGACTTGGGTCTCAAGATAGGGTTTTGAAGTCAACTTTAGGGCTCCATTAGAGTTTTGGCTTTCCAAAGCCCTGATTTAAGGTTTTCATGTTCTTTTAGGTTACAAACCCTAATTTGTTATTAATTACACTTTTGTTATCAAAGAAACCCTAATGCATGAAATTATGGATTCATAAAATCAGTTAACTTCCAAGGTGTTATTTTTGTCCATAAGAGATCAATCTTTGTTAAAGAGAATCGAACATATTAGGATCCTTATAACGTAGGAATTAGGGTTCTAATACATTAAATACATTAAAGATGGTAACTTTGAATAATTTTTGAACTAGAGGTATATATAGGACTAGGTTATATTTTTGTTGAAATCCTTGCATTCTCCTGATCAACATTCATATATAACTTGTATCAATACTAGGTTCCTATAATTAGTTATGATTTTTTGCAAATAATTATAAATGGATTGATAGGGTAGTGCCACATAGGCAACTCACTACCCCACGTACGTACCTCTTGGGGTGGCTTTAGTTATAACAAAATGTATCTTTTACCTTCATGCTATGAGGCATTCTTGCACGTGCTCGATGGGCTCTTTGGTCAAATTGATTCTGCTCATCTCCCACCTCGCGAGACCATGCCCTGCATCCCTAGAGCATGTGTTGTCTTGCTACCCTTTCACCACTTTCCTCTGACTATCCCTTGCATGATCAGGAAATGTCTCCAATGACTCGTTCGAAGCTGGCGGTGCCACATGGCGGGGCTAAGATGGTCGTATCGGGGAGGAAGGAGAGCAGTGGGGTGCTGGTCGAGATGAAAGTTGTAGACCTTTGTAAGGGATGAGCCCAAGACTAATCAGGCCTAGAAGATTCTAGAGAAATCAAAGATGCTATTGCGTCCAACTAGGAAAATGATCATGGCATCCTTCCTCGATGCACCATGGTTCACTGTAGAAACATGATTAGGGTGGAAATATCATCATACCTACTAAGAAACGTGGCCTGAGATCATTGGACGTCACCTCCTTCTGTATAGGTTTGGGCATCACGATAGAAGCGAGGGATACTGGGGTTTCCATATTTAATATACAACTAAAGATGAAACCCTAATGGTTTCAATATAGAAAGTAAGGGGGAAGATGGCAGAAGGCCAAGGGTTATTCCATCTTGGTTGTATGGCTTAGGGACTGGGAAAGTCTCAAGCTCTCTGTTTATATAACCCCAGGTGAGGGAGGGTGTCATTGGTTAAAAGACAACATACAATTTACTAAAAGGTATCTCTTCCTAAACCACTCATCACCCACCAAGGAGATTGATATTCGACCCACTCATCACCAACTAAGGAAATTGATATTCTCCTTATTAATCCCTTCCTCTCTCTCACAGTTAGGTTAAGGCACTTATGGAAAAGTACATGGTTGTCTAGGAGAAAACCTTCAATATCCACAATAGGTTGTCACTTCCGAAGCCATGCATGGTACTCATTAGGAAAATAATTTTAGATTATTCTTTCTCTTTCTCTTTCCTAAATCCAAATAGGAACTCTTTAAATATGTTTCCCACTTTATATCTAATTTGCTGGGGTCTATTGGGATGTCAACACTTTATTATTTCAAACAAAACATTATTTTTATGGAATATCCTCTTTCTTCCAAACTAGAGAATTCTCTATTTTTCATTATTACTTTCAAATATACCAAAGAATACTAGTTATAGCCTCATAATTGTGTTGCCAATAATTATCTAAAATACCATGCATTTTCTTTTGAAAACTTGTCCAATATTGAATAATTCTATTATTCAAGAATTTATAACTTCATGTTTAAAGCATCCATTATAAATTACCGTTAGTAATTTCTTTAGTTTTGGCCTTCCCTCTCTTTATTTTCCTTCATATCCCATTATTGGGAAACAACAGAAATGACAACATTCATAGTAAAGGAAATTTTGCAAAAGAAAGCCATACTTTCAAAACATAGCATAACAAATTTCCAATACTTCCTTTTTATTAAAAATTTGCGTTTTAATTATATAAATGTATGTGAAATTTTTTTTATAACATCCTTCCCCTCTTATAGGAATTTCATCCTCAAAATTCGACTAATCATACAAACAAATCAGAACATGACTTTTCCATGTCTGTCTTTAGCTCCCATGTGTTTCATCCTCTTCATGGGCATCCAAAGAACCTTTATGATCTCTATGTTTTGTTCCTGAGCTCTCTCACCTTGGATCCAGTACCCTCACAGGTGACTCAGGGTATGTCAGCCTCCCTTGGAGTTCAATAGGTTCAATGGTCAACACATGGCTCAGATCCTTCACATTTCTTTACATTGGACACATGGAACATATCATGCATCATACTATACTAAGAGGTAAAGCGAAACGATAAGAAGCTTTATCAGTCCTCTCTAGGATCTCAAACCGGTCCATGTATCAAGGATTGAACTTTCCTTTGTTCTTTGCTATAGCTCTCGGATTGGTCAAATTTTCAAAAACACATGTTCACCCATATTGAAGTGCAAATCAGTCTACTTCGCATAAGTATACGACTATTCGTTGATCTTGGGCTCTCTTCAGCCTTTGCTTGATCAAAGTGACTTCATTAACATACAATTGTAGTTCTTATGGCCTCACAAGGTCTTCTCAATGACATCATCCCAATGAAGTGGTGACCGACACAACCTCCCCTAAAATACTTAGTACAGAGAAATTTTGATACTGACTTGGTAACTATTATTACAAGAAAATTCAGCTAAGAGAAGTCATTCTCCCATGATCCACCCCAATTGAGCACACATTCTCTCAATAGATCCCCTGAGCTCTAGATCATTCTTTTTACTCATCATGGAAGTGATAGATTGCACTAAACTTTAATCTAGTATAGTGTTCTTCATGCACTTGCTTCCAAAACTTGTAGGTGAACTTAGGGTCACAATCAGAAGTAATTGAACTCAGAACATTATGCAGTCGAACAATTTCTCTAACATATAGTTCAGCTAGGTCTGTCACCTTAGCATTGATCTTTTAAGGCAAGGAAATGTTCTGACTTGGTAATGTGATCTACCACAACTCATATTGCATCATGACCTTTCTATGTCTTAGGGAGAGACGCACCACAAAGTCCTTGGCATTTTGTTCTCATTTCCACTAAGAAATCTTAAATGATTGTAGTAAACCAGCGGCTCGTTAGTGTTTAGTCTTCTCCATTAGGCATGGGAGACAACTAGATACATATACTATTGTGTCTTTCATCATTCTAGGTTTCCTGAAATCACTACTATAGAAAATGCTTTTTACAACATTTCCTTTTCTCAGTTTACAACAAGTGTTAACCGTTGTATTAGATCGCGTGGTCTTATGGGGGGTGCTTTACACAACATGTGATCGCATGTAATAGATGTATTTTATACAACAGTTGAAACATGTTGTCTTTTAAGGAAAGGCCTGTTGTAATATGGGTATTTTACACAATATGTGGTGCACCTGTTGTAATATATATTATACAACATTTGAACGACGTTATCTTTCACTAAAAACACCCGTTGTAATAGGGGTATTTTTTACAACATGTGGTTCGCCCGTTGTAATATATATTATACAACATTCGAAGTATGTTGTCTTTCACTAAACACACTGGTTGTAATAGGTAGGTATATTACAGCATGCAGTGCACCTGTTGTAATATACATGTTTATACAACAGTTGGAGTATGTTGTCTTTCCATACATTTAACCACTGTAATAGGATTGTTTAGACAACATGGTGTGTGTCTGTTGTAATATACACAATTTATACAACAGGTTATGCATGTTGTAGTTTACTAGAAATACCTGTTGTAATAGGTGTATTTTTTTCCTGACAAACCTATTGTAATAGGTGTGGATAACACAACATGTGCTGTTTGTTGTAGAATCATGCATTTTACAACATATCATTAACTGTTGTCTTTGATTAGAGTTTGACAGGTCATATATTGAACCAATTGTATTGATCAAATTAACCATATTATTAATAAATTATAATAAATATGCAGTTATACATTTTCATTTTACAAACAAACAAATACTTGAACAAAATTTTCATCAAACCTGGAAAGAAACTCGTACTAAATTTAATTAATATTAAATCATCTATAGAATGATTCAATAATAAAAAGTACTGAGTATCCACTCTAGAATCAAACTGAAAACTAACTAAAAGGTTTCACACATTGGTCTATGCTAAAGAAAAAATGTCTCCCCCACATATCACATAATCTTATGTGTGCTCAAGAACACATGTCTCCCACTCGTTTCGTACCTCATCGATTTCTTCTTGGTTGAAGCAACAACCAATATACTTCAAATAATACTGCAATCATATGATAAATATATCAACATATTGTGATTTTTTCAATTTATTTAGAAATTTGAACAAACTAAAAGAATATAATGTTAAGTAGCTTACACATTCAGGAATATTTCTATTTCTCACATCAAAGATGTCTTTCAATTACTTCAGCACATAATACCCACAATCTGTATTGTTCGGCTGCTTTGGACATTGTACAAAATAAATATTAATTTGTTATCCTAATAATTGTGAGAACTTGTTAGCAAATAAGAGGATGGAAAGGTATAAATAGCTCGAAAACTTAATAAAAGGTATGTATAAATAGAATCAAAAATGCTATAAGAGTGAAAAAGGCATGGTTTATTGCTGAAGAAGGCGTGGTTTATATGCCATACTGGATGATGCAAACCTTGCTCTTACAAGAGTGGGATTTTATAAGAGTGAAGAATGCCACCCTTCCAAAAGGAACCTTTGTTAAAATACATCCTCACAACATTTAAATTCAATTCAAGTAGACCACTGTCAAGCAAATAGTCATTAAACTCCTGCATACATTCTAGAAGAAGGCTCTTTACAAACTTATTAAATGTCCTTACAATTGGGATCTACCTATAGGGTCTACTTGTAAACCCAAAGTGTAATATCTTGTTTCAAAGGATAATGCCCGAGCAACTTGATGATATTTACCCCAAGAAGATCTAATCAATATATGTAAAAATAAGAGCATTTGTAAAATAAGACCATATCAAATAAAGTCACAGAATCTGAAGAAACTAGAACAACACTTCTACTGGTGAATCAGAAAGCAGTATTTTTCTGGATCAAAATGGTAAATTACCTTGATAATTTCTCATTTCAAATTCTTCCTATATTGCACATCTCTCTTTTGATAAAATTTATGAGTCCTATTCAAATTCATATCAAGAATTCTATGCATTAGTAACTATATATGGAACTTTCAATACATGTATTATGTAATTGAAATTGTTTTATGTAGTACTTAGAACTCCATGAGTTTTTCCACATTCCCACGTAATTTTTCTCGTAACGGATCAAGATAGTGGCACTTACCCCACAAAGGGTCGAAGACGCAAAGTATCCAATGTCCCCTATGCATACATGAGTATTACATTTTAAGATTAATGTATTTTTAAGCAACATTTAAAGTAAACAAATAACAGACAATCAACAAAATGTATGCATACCCCACATTATAAGGTATAAAGAACAATTCTAATCTTTGTTTGTTCCCTCTAATGAACTGATCTGCTATGTATTGCGCCCGAGTCTCCACTTTATCATTGTATAACAGATCTATAAAATGTGGACATATAAATCCAAATATATTAAATACATTTCCCGAGGTCACTTTGTTGAACAAATGCCTACAAAAAATCACATATTTAGTCTTTGTAATTGCATAGAAACTTGTATAGAAACACATATTTAGTCTTTGTACTTGTACAGAAACTTGTATAGAAACACATATTACTCGTATAGAAACTTACTTTATGTACAGTGATATGTGTGAGGCTTCTAGTTGGTATTTATCATGGCATATTTTAACCAATTCCAGTGTGATAATCAACTCATGTGTGTAACCTACTACATCTTCAAACATCTGAAGAGAGATGTTACGGTTCTCATCATCTTCCACATACACCATCAACAGTTTCAGCTTCGTTGGAGGCTTTTTGCATGTTGGCTTGATGGGACTTGAGACTTCATCACAGTTTTTTCTAGTTTTTGAATTTCATGTTTGTATGCTTATCATCCCACACTTTTCTTTGAGACAATGAGTTTTGGGATTCCTTGCATATGATTATAAAAATAAAAAATATAGTTTATTAATATACATGATTCATTTCAATAAATTAATAAAAACACTATCAAGTTATCTTATATACCTTCATATTTATTTTGATCAATTCTGCAGGCCAAGGAAGGTAGGTTCCTATGCCTTGACAAACTTGATAAACTTCAGCTATATCTAAAGGTATTGGTACACTTTCTTCAGGCATCAACGGGGTATCAATTATCACTTTTTTGTGTTTTGGATCCACTTTCTTCATCTCCTCAGAAATTGATTTGTCACGTCACGTAGGCCAGCACAATGTGTGATTTAAATGTTCTCCCCATTGTACGAGTAGGCAGGGGGGACCAAGGGTTTACACCTCTAGGGTGGGTCTTGCTTAATCACAAACCGTCCTCAGGGGTGGTTCTCATACATCTATAAAAAAACCCATATTGAGAAAATTAAATTGCAAAAAAGAACTTGTACCCATATTTGACAATAATTTTATAAAAAAATCATGATCTGATTACATGTTCATAAAAAAATCTATAAAAAGAAATTGCGTCCGGCTCTATTCACAGTATATAATAAGAAGTAGGAGTCTATTGTAGATACAACAACATGTATAGTGTGTTGCATAGTCACAAATTCAACATTCGACGTTATTCGGCGAGGTTGAAAATTTTGGTATTCGGGAATTATGTGGGAACTTCGGATAAAAACTGACAAAGATACGGTACAAGTTTTCGTCAACTATTCTAGAAAAAATGAATACAATTCGGATATATATATATATATATGCAAATTTTACTTGGTAATTTGGTACAAAAAGTTTAACAATTATCAAGATTCATACATGTACATAAAAGTACCACGGTACCAAAATGGTCAATTTGGTAAAATTATAGGTGTAGAATTTAGTTGAGAAAAAAATATGTACAATTGATAAACATCGACCTTTAAGGGTCTGACTGGTTTGGTGTTACTGAAATTTTCCTGGAACTCATTTTCCTGGAAGGCTCCGATTGGTTCAGTGTAAGTAGAGTTTTTTTGGAAGTCCTTTTCCAAGAACTGAAGTGCAGTTCTAGGAAATAGAGTTCAGATGATTGGTTTAAAAATCAAAGTTTTGTAGGAAAATGAGTTCCATGTGATTGGTTTGTTGTAATTTTGTTACAATACATGAAATGTAATGTACAACAAACATCACAAACTTTATATTTTGCAAACCATATCATATCTATTTTAAATAGAACTTCATAAGCAACAAAGTATTATTCATAGGCTTATCCCTAACTACATATGATTTTTTAATACACGGATAATTTCTATGTCGTCTCTTACTCGAGATCAACATGATCATCATTATCAAAATGACATATGTTTGTTGATGTTCCTTACAACCAATATGGTCAACCATCTACATAAAAAAGAAAATAATCCAAATATGTTCAAACAAAATTTCTATGCAAACATGTGATATTACATAAGTTATATTGTTGTTTAATCAGTAGTAGAATTGGATTTTGCTTTACAATGATTTATATGATATAAAGAATATGATAGTCACCCAAATACTATTTGGTAAGAATCCCTTAATCATGACATGTTCATAAACATCTTCCTTTGATTTTAAATACCTATTGCTACAAGTTTTGCATGGACAAAACAACTGATTGTTTCTTAAAGGCCTTTGATGAGAAAGAGCATAGTCTATGAATGCAGACACCCCCTCTTGAAAGTCTTTACTAAGGAAATGTCTTTCAATGTACATCCAACTCCTATCGGCTAAGTAATCCATCTACACAAATAATAAATAATATATTTAGCATCATAGTAGGAAAATAAGTTGATCATCCATATGACAAAAATAAAAATACTTCTCCAGATATTTTGATAAACTCCTTTTCCCTAGCTTGCAAGATACATTCTCAAATAAATTTTTATTGGAGATATGCCTATTTTAAATAATCTTCTTTTTTATGATATTTTATTGCATCTAACATAGCACGTAAAGTTGAGCATTTCAAATTGTATTGAATGTGTTATTGAAATTAGGAATTTATTAATTTGTTTTTATCTTCTTTAAATCTTCATGTTCTAATGTGTAACAATATGACATTATTCAATATTACAATATCTTCATCATTAAATGAAAACAATGTTCAACTACGATCATTTGACTTAACTAAAATAGCATTATATTAAAGAGTTGTATTTGAATTATGACTATGTCGTTTGAAAATATATGAACTAGAAATACATATCAGTATAGAATGTTTGAAAAAAATTATAATGTGGACATGTAAGTATAGTAATTGTCTACAACATGACATTATTCAAGTGTTATAGAAAAATCAACTGATAAAAATTGGAGCAAGATATGCCTTATTTAATTAATTTCTTTTTCTAATATTTTATTGCATCTAACATAGCACGGAAAGTTGATCATTTAAAGTTGTATTGAATGTGTTATTAAAATTAGGAATTTATTAATTTGTTTTTATCTTCTTTAAATCTTCAAGTTCGAATGTGTAACAACATGCCATTATTCAATATTACAATATCTTCATCATTAAATGTAAACAAAGTTCAACTAAGATCACTTGACTTAACTAAAAAATCTATCATTTGTAGAGAAAAAGTACAAGTAATGTAGTTCATAAAACAAACTTAGCATGCTCTTTAAAAATATTCTATATCTAGTTGATCTTAATTTTTTACCATGAATAAAATAAATAAAATAAAAACATGTATATCAAAATTTTATTTCATTATAAAACAATGACAAGAATTTGGATATGCATGAGATAAATGTAATTAATTCTAAAAGTAAATCATTGCTAATCATTTAGTTGATATAGGTATTACAAATGGTTGCTTGGTATCATTTGGGAAAGAAAAGACAAATGGGAAAGGAAAGGGAATGGCAAATTTATTAAAAATGGTTGTTTAGTAACATGTGGGAAAGAGAGGATAACTGAAAAGAAAAAAGAATGGAAATGTTATTAAAAAAATATGTCTTCATCGTTATGCTGAACAAACACAATTTTTTAAGGTAAAGAGGACTTTAGCCATATGGTAATTTAAAAAAGCGACAACGACATGCTCTAGGATGCCATAACAAATTTAAATATAAGCAACCTAATATAATTAATTAGAATAATGATGATAGATCATGTATTGTAAAATTAAGATATATACAATTTTGGCCCATGCATAGAAAAAGGTTAACATTTTTGTATCCAAACATACTCAATGAGAAAATAGGTCATTAACTTATATAGTTGAATGAACAATGTATGCCAATCATGGTTTTTTAATACTAACACTAAGATATTGTTAATACCACTTGATAATATTCGATTGTCAAGAGTATGTAATGGTGATAAACCTGATTTTTTAGAGTGATCTAATATTATTAATTAAAATATGATCTCACATATTTAAAACAACATGAAAAAAAATTAAGATCAGAAAATATTACTAAATATGGCATTGACAACAATTCCAACAAAAAGAGAACCTAAATAAAACTTAAGGCATGAAATAAACCATTCCCGTCTACAAGATTTGTCAAGCACAACGTCCCTTAATAAAAGGACCCGAGTTTGACTCTCAGAGGCTGCATTGAATTTACCACCCTTCTGAGTGTTTGCCTTTGCTAGGGGTTGAGGGAGGGGGAGAGTAATGCCTATCATGATTCAAATAAATCATTGTTTTATATATAAGTTTTATATAAAATAACAAAAGCATCTCATTTGACGGGTTGACATGTAAAAATATGGATGCAATATCTAGACAAACATGTCAATGACTCTCAAGTTCAGATTTTTATTATATAAAACAAAAAAGGCATATTGTATATTCTCTTTCAGACAGACTCTTAAGAACACTGATAATATATGTACAAAAAAATCAGAGATACGGGAACCCTTTTTCAGAAATGATAAATTACCTGACTTCAACCACAATGAAAAGATGTTAATTTGTATTGTCCTAGCTACTACGCAATTGTGCCTTGGAGATTGTTGTTCGATGAGAGAAAATAGGAAAGACATAAACGTTGTCGGTCACCCAGAGATGCGATTTATAAGATGCCCCTTTTAACACTGTCTAGGTAGATTGGCCGAGGATAATGGTTCCTGGTGTAGGGACAAATATAATTTTAGTATACAAGGAATAATCTAATAGTCGGAGAAGACACTCACCAGAAGTAGAGGAAAAAATAGAATGATCTATCCAATGTGGGAGCAGAATGGATAAGGAACAATCTAATGCCCAGAGAAGGCACCCACTAGATAATGGCCTATCCAACATCGCCAGTTACCCGATTAGGCCTGGCCACAGTAGATGAACCACGCCGAAGACTCCTTGCAGAAATATTCGTAGACTTATGATGGCTAATACAGAGGCAAAATAGATTGAATCCTAATGAAGAAGACTAGCTGACAGAAGAAGACTTGCAGTGGCATAAGGAGAGGGAGTGCTTGTTCTGGTTTTGGAGGTAGGACTTTGGCGTCGTTCTATTTCCAGAGCGGGAGCGAGGGTTTGGCACCGTTGTTTTGTTTTTGGAGAGATAGATATAGAATGGAAGGGAGGCATGTATTGGAAAGTAATCCACTATCTAAATGAATTAGGATTCAACAAGGTACAAAAAAGGAAACTGCAATTGTTGTTTAAAATCAACGGTTGATCCATTTAAACAATTATGATTATCTAAAAGGAAAAGGATAAATGTCCACAATCAAATGGACTCTTCACAGAAGTAAAAGAGATAATGTTTGGTTTATTATAGTTAATATTGGTTAGGAAAAAAGTTAATGAGGGTCAGAAGAAATGCTTGGATAAATTAAATAATAGTATGGGATAAATTTCCAAAGGTCAGGGATAAGCCTTTGGGAAAATTTAATATACTCATCAAGGATAGCATCACAAGCGTCAGGGATAAGCCTTTGGAGAAATTAATACACGTGTCAGGGATTATGTCCTTGAGGAAAAATCCTTCGACCTTGTTGAGTTTTGTAGTAGTGATTGAGGGGAAATAGTCTTTAGAAAATATTGAAACATGAAACAATGCTAAGTGAGTATTTTATTAAACAATTCGAAAATAAATTGTTTTGTTCAGGATAATATGTGAAAATGTGTAAATGACAAATAAAACACGAATAATTCATAAAATTTGGGGAAAATACGAGTTTAATATGAAATTTAGGTGTACTATACGTCTAATAAAAAATTCTCATATTATACGCAAATAATTGAAAATTTCGGAGAATTATGTGAATATGACGTGTTGTTTAACTATGGTCTTATACAATATGTAGCTAGTATGACAGGTGATATCATGTTGTGTAATAATAGTATATTACAATGGTTTAGTTTACGTTGTGTAATGGAGGTCTATTACAATGATGTTTTATGTGTGGATATTACAATAGGTTACAACATATTGTGTAATTATAATATATAACAACAAGTTGGAGTATGTTGTCTCATGTTGGTATATAACAACGAGTTTCAATATGTTGTATTATGGTGGTCTATTACAACATGTACCAAATACAACATGCCACCAAATACAACATGTAAAGGCATGTTGTATAATAATACATAGTACAACGGGTGAGTCTGCGTTGTGTAATGATGGTCTATTACAACATGTGAATTACAACGGGTCAAAATATGTTGTGTAAATAACATATTTTACAACGGTTTTGAATATGTTGTGATACTACAACCTATTACAACACTTTAGCAGTTGATGTAGTATCCCCCTATACTACAACATGTTTGGCATGTTGTAAATGACTTGTGTTGTATAAAATATACAATATACAACACAAAAATGGACTTGTTTTGATAAGTATGATAACTACAACACAATCATCAGAGCTGTTGTCTATCTCCCGTTGTAAAAAGCATTTTCTATAGTAGTGAATATTACGATAAGTATTTAAACATTTTCATGGTACCAGGGTGTACTGTATACTTAGAAACATGAACCTCTTTTCAGATATGATTGTTTAAGGGGAAATCTTATGGAACTCAAAAGCAACTTTCATATTGGATTTCATCATTCCCACCCATCGAGGGATGTGTCTGAGGCTTTTCTATCAAACCTCTACATCTGAACTGACTCAATATCATCTAACTAGGTTGTTCAAGCTTGGTCAACAAGTCAGACTTGGTCTACCTTATTTGGTACCTCAACTCTTGCATCCATCATTTTGATATCCAAATTCAGTCTTACACCTATAGAATTCAAACTCCACTCGTTAATTATATCCTCATTTGAAATCTTAATATGGGTTATTACCTTTCTCACCTCGTCTTCCAAACCATTTATCCAATATTCTCTCCTAAGGGTGTGGTAATTCATCCAATTCTCAGTTATCATAAAGATATTTCAACTTAGGTATTTATTCCGCATATCACTTCTATTCCTAGTATGGCATGCATCTGTCATATCTCTCACACTCATAACAAGATGAAATAAGCATTTGGCTATAGTCCAAATACAAAGCTCATCCTGATCTAAGAGTATATATGGTGCATCACAAGTCGCCATTCTATATTTAAGTCTGTCTTAAATCATCCTCCATATGTCTCCAATCCATGAATACCACCATTCCCTGAATTTCATGTATACGTACAGGAAATATTTTCTTATAACCTTTGAGTTTTATCAAACTTTCTATTTATGATCCTTAGTCATTTCCTTAAGATCTCTAGGGTGTCGGTACTTTTGGAGTGATCTCATCCTTATACATCTAGTGAGTGCCTCTCACATTTACCCCTTGGGCCACATGAACTCGTGAAGGTGTCCAACCTCCTAACCAATGGACCTTGGGCAAACATAGCCATGACCTCCTGACGATATGGTCTTGTGCATTTAGGGAACAATCAACTCCTACTCCCATCGGTCTCATCCTTTCCTGATCGTAGGATTGACTTAGGGTTCTATCATAACTTTATTTTATTTCAACACACATTTTGCTTGTGGTTTCTTGGATAATATCCAAGCACAGTGTATACATTAGAATTCTCACCAAAATTCCCTTCATCTCTTAGGCACTCATAGTCTTCCGTATGTCCCTTTAGGGGATCATGGTGACCTACCCACATGGTCCTAGCCCCATTCTACCAGTCATTTCTGTAGTGACTTTTCTTCATGTCCCTTAGAGATGGTCATACTTGGGTCTAAAGAATCATACTCAATATATGTGATTTTGTTCTTTATGTACTTAATCTATCAAGTTTTTAAGTGACCTTTAATGTTATCTAAAATCTTCAACTAGTTTATGAACTCACTTCTCTAGGATGGGTCCCTTCCTAGGACATGATAAAACTATTACTTGGAAGTACCAAGGTTCACAAAACACACGTAAATCCATAGTTTAATCATTACTAGAGGACATCTATTAGAAACATTTCGCATTTCCACTTCCTCATATTATGCTACTTTCCTTATTACATGTTCATCATGGAGTTAGAATGTCACTTTCCTTTATCATATTTCATGCATGTAGTTAACCAATAGCAAGTAAAGAGCTTATTAAGCCATTTCTAAGTCTTTCATTATGGCATATCCATTCACCATTTCTCCAGGTTGGACCAGTTTCATACATACACATGATAACATGGTAGTGCTATACCAACTTTTGTGAGTGGCCCATCAACCATATACCATAGTCCAATTGGGATTTCCTTTAACCCAAAACATTAGGGGGGTTCCATGCTTAATTTTCTATGAACTCGCTCAACCTTGTGAGCCTTATATGCACCAGATACTGCCACTTCTCCTCTTTCGTCTAGGAACCTTGCGTTTACCTCCTTAGCATTGATCATCCAAATTGCAAGACTTATATGCTCAAACACGTTTCGAACCAAAATATGATGTGGCATTTTCTTCCCAATATTCTCTTTCACATAAACACCCTTAGAGTCCTACACAAGGAATTACCAATCTGAGTATGAGGATTCACAAAATATTACCATCTCATACCTATCCAAGTCTTGGGACTCTCTTTACCTCACCTAGATGCTAGGTATTCAAATCATCTACACATCTATACAAGAAACCTTCTTCTCTTTCTATAGGATCAAGGATGTCTAGGGTACATATAGAAACTCAACTCATCCACTCAGGGTCGACTAGTCTAGGACACATCATACAATATTTTTGATAATTCCTAATGTCTTGGGAGTCTAGGTTCCTGACTCCCTATGGGTCTCACTCTCTCCTGGAGTTAACCCTAGGGGTTCCATATTGTAGAAGAGTTTAGGTCTCCTATCAATTCACATCTTATCTTTACTTAATTTAGAAGGAGCACATATACTTGCATCCTCTAATCCTATGTCAAACTCTCAATCCTATCGAGGTCAACATAAACTATATAATCTCATTATGTGATACTAAACTCCTTGTACCTTCCATCTAGTATTCCTATCTCATAATCCATGAGGCATGAACCCTTCTAGCATAGAATTGATCCCTTTTGTAGAATTGACATCACTTGCTCTGACATAGATGCATGTCCACCTCCTACTTATATTTGTGTGGGGACACACTTCCCGTTAGTGTTCCTACCAGAAGGAACTTAGACTCTCTGGTCATAACCCGATCTTAAGGTTTAACTCCCTATAGATCCTTTCTCCACTCATGTGTTGACCCACCTTAGGTCGGGACACCAATCCTAAAAGCTGCACTAAAGGGTTTCATATCTCCTACTTATTTCCTATTCTTCATATGTACATTCAAACCACATCCATATCATGCATGTCTTACTAGACATATCTGCATTCAAGGATTAACTCCTTGTATTTTCTATTTTATCTCTCCATTGTGTAACGTTAGGATTCAATGTTATGGTTACGAACCATATCACAACACCTTTAGGGTTTTCTAAACACTTTAAAATTATGACAATGACATTTTGTTTACATGCATTTCATTATTTGGTGGAGGATTCCTTAATCCTTAATATCTACAACCCTACTCAGAAAGAAGTATAGCACCTAGGGTTTAGTGAGTGAAGGAGGTAGAGAAGTGATTAAAGTTGATGAGAAATCCTAGAGGTATGCTATTTCGAGTAAAGTCCTCTGTCTTTGGCCAAGCAGGATGCATAAGCCTGGGAGTCCTAGTAAACCGACTAATGGAGCGGAGAAAATTCTTGTCATCCCCTAGGTTGTGGTCCTTTCTAGACACCATAGAATTTGGAAAACATTCTAGTAATTTTCTTTGGGCTCTATACAACTCTTAGAAATTTAATAATTATTAGGGGTTTGTTTGTAAACCTGCTCTGATACAAAATGTAATGACCCCCTTCCACTGTTATCTCCTATTTAGGTGGACTGAGAGGTAATTTAATATAGGACTGAATGTTTAGCAAATAACCAGAAATAATTAATAAATTTCAAAAATCAAAAGGAGTTTGATACACAATACCTTTCCATGAAGGAATTTCATTCTAGAGTTTGCAACAAGAAATTAAAACTATCTATAACCTCCATGATTACATTAATGTATGTTATTGTTGGTGTCTTCTTTCTGAATATATGTTTCCTTTATAATTGTAGAATATCAACAATTTATACTAAAACAACGACAATCAAAACAAGTAGTTAGTATAACAAGTTATAATGGTATGTGGGTGAAACAAAATATTGCATCTATGTGTAACAATATAATCACAAGAAATATTGTTACGGAATCAAAATTATCATTTTCTTCATAACTTCTCAACCCTTTTTTACTTAACCTCAAGAATACCCTTTTAGGGTCTTGTCCCTACAGCAAACTAAAAGGCCACCTTCTTAATGTGGAGCCCAGGTGCCAACACCTTATCAAACTGGTGCCCATGTATATGTTGGTCTTCCCAATCCGGGCCCAGATCAGATATGACATTCTTAATTTGGGACTTGGTCTTACCTTCCCAATATGGGGCCTAGTCTTTAGTCATCATCATGACTTTTCATTTCTTTCCATTCTCACTTTCCAAAGTTGATATGCAGGGATTGAGCATATTACAAGCATATAATGTGATAGCCATAGTGACTTTATAGTTTGCATGACTTAAATGAATAACAAGAGTTTACTTCCTATCCATGTGACAAATCTTACAAGAAAGTCCCATGAAACTAAATAAATTATTCTTAGGCATAGACACATACATGCTTCAATAGTATCTTGAAGTCCAAGAAAGATCATTTAGAAAAACAAACAAGCAACCAACCGATTTATCCTAAAAGTTAAACCATAACACCCATGTATCATTATTATTTTATCCAAAATTATTACTAAGACTGACTTGGGTCTCAAGATAGGGTTTTGAAATCAACTTTAGGGTTCCATTAGGGTTTTGGCTTTCTAAAACCCTTGTTCCCGCTTTTCATGTTCTTTTGGGTTACAAACCCTAATTCATCATTAATTACACTTTTATTATCAAAGAATCCCTAATGCATCAAATTATGGATTTATAAATTCACATAAGTTCCAAGGTGTTATATTTTCCCGTAAAATAACAATATTTATTGTTAAAGTCAATCGAACATATTAGGATCGTCAAAACTAGGAATTAGGGTTCTAATACATTAACCACATCAAAGATGATAACTTTTAATAATTTTGAACTAGACACACATCTAGGTCTTGACTATATTTTTTTGAAACACTTGCAGTCTTCTGATCAACTTTCATATATAACTTGTCTCATTCAGAGGTTCCTAGAATTAGTTATGACATTTTGCAAATAATCGTAAATGGACAAATGGGGTAGTTTCATGTAGGCAACTTACTCCCCCATGTACATACCTCTTGGGGCGACTTAAGTTATAATGAAATGTCTCTTTCACCCTCATGTTGTGGGTCATTCTTGCATGCATTGGATGGCCTCTTTGGTCAAATTGTCTCTGCTTGTCTACCTCACGAGACCCTGCGCTGCCTCCCCAAAGTGTGTGTTGCCTCACTTCCCCTTCACCCCTTTGCTCCAACAGTCTCTTGCACAATTTGGAGACGCCTCCAATGCATTTGCAGAAGCTGGTGGGACCAAGATGGTCGAATCGGGGATGAAGGAGATTTGTGGGATGCTGGTTCAGATGAAGGTAGCAGACCTTTGTAAGGAATGAGCTCAAGATTCATTAGCCCAAGAAGATTCCAGAGAAGCCAGAGATGTTGTTGTGTTTGAATGGGAAAAGGAGCATCGTCGTCCTTCCTCAATGAACCATGGTTCACTACCCTAATAGGAATAGAGAGGAACCTCTACGTACATGCTAAGAAATGCGACCTGAGATCCTTGGTTGCCTCCTTCTGGACAAGTCTGAGCATCATGACAGAAGCAAGGGCTATTGGAGTTTGTGTATGTATATATACACCTAAAGATGAAATCCTAATTGTTTCATTAAGGAAATCAAGGGCGAAGATGGCAACATGCCATGAGTTATTCCTTCTTGGTTGCATGGGACAGGGACTGGGAAAGTCTCAAGTTCTACATGTATATAACCCCGGGTGAGGGAGGGTGTCATTGGTTAAAGGACAACATAAAATTTACTAAAAGACATCTCTTCCTAAACCACTCACCACCAACTAAGGAAACAGATATTCCCCCTATTATTCCCTTCATTTCTCCTATGGTTATGGTAAGGAACTTATGGAAAAGTGCATGGTTCGAAAGGAGAAAACCTTTAATGTCCATAATTGGTTGTCACCTCCAAAGGCATGCATGGTACAAATTAGGAAAAGAATTCTAGATTATTCTTTCTATTTCTCTCTCCTAAATCAAAATAGGATTTCTTTGAAGATGTTTCCCACTTTATATCTAATATGTTGGGGTCTATTGGAATGTCAACACTTTCTTATTTCATACAAAACATTATTTTTATGGAATATCCTCTTTCTCCCAAACTATATAATTCTCTCTTTTTCGTTATTAATTTCAAATATACCAAAGAATACCAGTTATAGCCTCATAATTGTGTTGCCAATAATTATCTAAAACACCATGCATTTTCTTTTGAAAACTTGTCCAATATTCCATAATTCTATTATTCAAGAATTTATAATTTCATGTTTAAAACACCCATTATGAATTACCTTTAATAATTTCTTTAGTATTGTCCTCTCTTTCTTTTCCTTTATATCCCATTATTTGGAAATAGTAGAAACCAAGAGATTCATAGTAAAATAATGTTTGCAAAAGAAATCCATACTTTCAAAACAAAGCATAACATATTTTCAAAATGTCCTTTTTATTGAAAAAAATGCATTTCAATTATATAAACATAAGTGAAAAAATAGGTTATAACATTGATCATTTGGATGATCATTTATAGGTGGTTGTGCACTAGTTGGTCAATTAGGGTGAAGCTAGATCTTGTAGATAGAGAGGAGGGGAGCTATGCCAATATTGAGAAGTGTTGTATCAAGCATTGTTTGGATGTAGGATGTAGGTCAATAAGCTTCTCAATTATGATGACGTTTCTGGTAGCTACCAAGTAGTTCATATCTACATAGACAATCCTATGTGGGTATATCTATGTACTTTTCTACAAGGTGTACAACCAATGAGTGTTGCCTTAGTTTAGATCGATTGAGTAGTTGGTCGATTGATCAGGTTGTCTCTGAGGGCCAATTTCTTTATACAAGGCAATTGATAGTTGTTGCTAGCCTTGGCTATGGAGTGTGATGCTGCCGATAGAAGTGGACACTACAATTTGGTCAATTGGTCATAGTTGATTGATCACTTTCCTTTCTTGAAGGATCCTTGTTGATGTTGGGCACAGTGACACACAACAAAACATGGCCTAAGAGGGGTAAGTACCACAATTGTTTTTTCTATATTTACTAACAAAACTTGAGTAATAATGATGGCTTGGGCCTCTTGAAGTGGAATAACTAGACTTTTGTTTCCATGCATCAATCAAGTGATTTATTTAATAAAAAGGGATACAATGCTATTTTATTAAAGTAATTAGGGGAATAAGGGGATAAATAAAATAGAAAAATAAACTATGATCATCAAAACTGGATTCTTCCACTAATGGAATAAAGGTCATGTAATAGGTTAAAACTACGATGAATATTCTTTCATTAACATTATGTTATATGCAGCAATAATCATATTAGGACAGTAGGAAAAAAAAGGAGTATGGAAAAATAAATAAAATAAGTGTCGCAAGAGGGATAGGTGTAGAATTTGTCCATTCCAAGTGCAGTAGGTCTATGGTTTTTCCATACCTAGTCCTTTACAAGTTCATTGAGTGCTATATTGTTATCAAGTAGTGAATCAAAATTCTTGACGAGAAAACCCAAAAATGTAGAAAATTCTATAGCATTATCCCAATATGTGATATTATGTATTATATCTACATCTAATATATGAGCATAACAACTAGTATCAATTGTATTATAAGGCTTTACTATTTCATCATCTTTGAAAAATTCTCTTTTTTCTTCCTTATGAGTACTCTTCTAGTCAATGTGTAGAGGGATAGTTTGGTCTATCATCTTGCTCTTGTTTTTATTTTGTGGATTGTCATTGTTTTTGTTGAGTTTCTCTATGATCTCCAATTTGAGTATCTCTACCATATCTTTGACTTCTTTTCTCTATGGAAAGATGTATGTTGGGGAAGGTTTGTGTTGATTATTATTGTTTTTGTGGCTGGATCGACCATTATGAAACCAATTGTTCTTTTGGTTTTGTGATGGTAACTATGGTAGTGTGCCACATCATTGGCTCTTATCTTAGCTTATTGATGGATTGAATCTTAAGGAGTCCGGTTTTTTCTAAGGTGATCTTTTAAAATGATAATGAGGAAGTGAATAGTTCTTCATAATCCAGACATGCCCCTTGTTATTATGATTAGTTCTAGGTGGTCCTTCATGTCTTTCAGGTTTAGACACAAATTGGTATAATTGTCAAGGTTAGGAAATATGGATTGAGTATGATTTGGATTCTTACCTATGAGGTTAAATGTGTGTATGATCTCACTGTTAAATATTTTAATGGAGATAGGGAGTTTGATTCCCTTGGTGACAGAGAACTCATGTAAGGATTCAATGTAGTATTTGGGATAGAGTGTCAGATGGATAATATATTGTAAGGTAGAACCTACAAATGAACCTATCCGTCTAAAAACATCAACACCCCAAAGGTGTCAATGAAGGTTTTGAATGGATACCCACCCTTATCATCCTTTAGTTCCTTTTCAACTCCTATCTTAAAGGACCACTTGGTGATGTCTGCATGTACAAAACTATCACCATAGGGTAGTGTGATGGTGACTCGTATTAGGTGGCCATGTTTGGTTCCATTAGGTAGGGAGTACAAAAGCTGATCATGAGAGGATCTTAGGATTGAGAATGATAAATCCTGGAAGGAGAAATGAAGTAGCTTGGGTAACATTAATCGTGAGAACTTTTTGGTTGTCAATGTTCTTACAGATGGTGACCAAAATACTACGATCATCTATGCCTTTGAGTATCCACACTAATTTAATAGGGAGGCTACTGATATCCACTAGTTCAATAGGATCTTGGTATGGGTCCATAGCTATGTAAGAATCTAGGTTTTAAGTAGGGAAAACAAGAGTATGGGATAGTGAGTCATGCAACAAGTCTAGTGATGGAGAAGAAGGTGTGGTCATAAGTTCAAAAGGTTGGGTATTGGTACATCCAGAAGTCCTTTGCAAGGAGAGGGGTTGGGAGTTTACATGTGTAGAAACTCACAATTGGTGGATGTTGTCAATGGAGAATCTACTGCATGGGTAGAAATGATGGAGATGTAGGGAAATTGGGTGCATATATAGACAACCAAAACAAAAAAAATTGTATTCCCATTTCCCAAAATAACAAGATTGTGTCAACAACAATGTATCTTGGAAGGAAGATTTGCAAGGTTATACCTAGTCCTGGAGCAAGTCCAACAACATTACCCTTGCAATAGCATTGTGCTTCTTCTTCTTCAAATAGAAGCAAGCTCCTTCAGCAGCAACAACACTCGAACAATTGTCACGAACAACCTCCTCCATGGACAGAGGTTGACAATGTCCTCCAAGTAGAAGACAAAGGTCTCCCACCTCTAGAGTAGTCCATGCAGACCACCGAGAACTCCACATTGCGCTACCAAAGCCAACGTGAAGAAGTTGTCCCCTTTTGTCAACGTACTAGTCATCGACAAGATCTCACAAAATTGATCTCAATTTTTGTCTCCCTTGATATCCCTCCCTTTAATGGCTAGGACTTGCTTCAGATCTCTATTGGTTACCACAACCAAAGAGGACAACAATTGTCAGAGCAACTGATTCTCATGGGAAGCCCCCAGTACCCCTCTATTTATAGTAGAGGCCAAGGCTAGGGTTCCCAATCTGTGGGGAGTAGAAGTGGCCAGAATCATGAATTTTCTAGAACTTGCACAACGTGAAATGATCATTTCGCACACCCAAATGTTTGTTTTTTGAGTCAAATGGTCATTTTCACATAGCAAATCAGTCTTTTTGTAAGATTCTTGTTCTGAATCAAATTGGTATTCAATGCCCGATTAATCCTAAACATGACATTAATAGTAACCCTTATTCTAATCAAATTGGCAACTGAACCGGGCAACCCAGAAGGTGAACTAGTCATGTCACATAGTGAAACAATCATTTCACATTGTGAGATAGTTGTTTCATTAGTGAAATGGTCATTTCACTTCTCTAGATCAGGCAAAGTTCAACCAATATTGATTCCAATTTCCTTGACACTCCAACTAATTGGTTCAATACTTGAGCCAGAGTCAAGTCAATCAATTTTGAACCTCAACTGTTTAATTAAATATCTAAACACCTTTAGTATTGAATCTAAGCATCATTCATAAATATAATACTTAAATCTAAGTGTATCCTATGTGTGTGACTCTATAGGTCCAAAATTACTTTTGAAGTGAATGTCCATAACCAATTATGACATCACAAGCAAAGAGCGGTGCCTAGTCACACTTCATTGCTATTCTAGTAATTTAGAAATGTTAAGAACAACTTAACCTACCATTCATGATTAGTGTTACCGTGATTGTATGTTCATTTGTCCCTGATATCTAGATTGAACTCGAGGCATAGAATCATCATCCTCTCAACATTCAATCCATGTTCCTTGAACTAGAGCAGACTGTCTGAGATGCATGTGAGTTCACATAACACATATTAAGTCACATGAGTAAAGTCATTCATTTCTCAGTCTCTCTTATCAAGAGGTCATGCATATCAATCTCATGTAGGAGGGACAAATCCCATCTACATCACTCACACTTAATCCCCATGTGTCACAACTACCCAACCATCACTGTTATGGAAATCCTTATTCAAGGTTACATTTGATGATGTCAAAGTATAACGAAGGACATGTCATTAATATAGTGACTTCAAGTCTAAGAACCACAATCACCATTATCACTATAAGAGATGATTTTGACTACCATTCCATGGTATCCATGTATTACTCTCATATGGGTCTATTTGATACATTGTTCTATAAAATATACTTGTGTGATTGACTTGATATCACTTATCATCACTAATGAGACTATGTAATTAGTCAACACACACTCTAGTCTTATGTATTAATGTTGTCTATTTTTCTTCCATAGTAAAATCTGGCTAGGTACACAACATGAATGTATGTACTCTTAAAATTTGTATGATCACATTGTTCAAGTCACATACTTTAAGATATATGACATCGAGTAACATCATTCTTTATACATATAATTTGTATGTGTTATCATCTCATGACTGAAGTTAACATAATAGACGGAATTACCTTTATTATTATCAAATCAGGCATCTAATGCCAGATCTCGATCATCATATGATTATCTCTCTAGGCATACATACCAGCATACTCCCACTTGCACTTAGAGACAATCACCCACAAATCTTATTCCAAGTAACATTAACATGTCCATCATGTTTCTGTCATGTAAATGCTTTTATAGTAGGTTTATCAATATTTGCTTCCAGTCGGTATTTTTGCAAATTTCACATTACTTTGTTGTACGATATCTCGTATGAGATGGAAGTGTCATAGTATGCTATCCGAGATTCCTTCCCAAACCAATAGATCCAACATTGTCATAGTATTCCTACTATTTTATCAATGGTTGAACCTCACTCAAGTTCACCCATATGAACATCTTGATCCATACAATATCCTATGTTGTTCTCATAACACAGAGATACTCAACTTCTATTGTTTATTTAAACAATAATCATTATCTCAGAACCCCTTTCCAGCTCACATTTCTTATTTTAAAGTCAAACATAAATTTAGATTACAATCATTAATTTGTCATTTCATAAGATTGCATCAGTGTAACATTTTACAACCAACTCATCCTTATTACATAACCAAGGAACTGATCCTTTTAGTACTTCACAAGCACATAAGGATGTTCATTATGGTAGACCAATGACTCTCACTGTCATCTGACATATACCTTCTCGACATGTCCAATACATACAAGATTGCAAGATAGGTATATATATCCTCCCCTCATGTCCAATACATATAAGATGATTGGATATCCTCTCGTCATGTCCAATACATATGAGTTAACTAGATATCCTCTCATCATGTCCAATACATATGAGAAAATGGGATAATTACATAACATTGCATTAATAAATCCAATTGTGAATGCATATGACATATATCCATGTGTTCCTATTCTTCACAAGAACTGGGACACTAGGCTCCTGAGACACTAATTCCATGGAACATGGACAATTTTTCTCTCATTGAGTCTTACATGTTGAACCCTTTAACATTTTGCCATTGTATGTGCTCTTTCTTAGGTCAAGAAACTTTCCAAATTTACCTCTATAGATCTCAATCCCTATCACATAGGATGTCTTGCATAATCCCTTCATTTAGAAGGTGTTTCTAGTCAGGTTTTAACATTTATAGGATAAGGACGTTATTCCCTATCATTATGTGGAATATAAATATTCTCCCACAAAATCTTTTGTAATCGCAAATTTCATCTTCATTATGACTCAAATCAAACCCTTTGACTAGATTGTCAAACACAAGATTCTAGCTATGAGATGCTTGCTTCAATCCTGAGATTCACCTTTGTATCATATAGACTTTATTTGCATTATTGGATTTATAAAACCTTTAGGGTGTGTTACATATACATTGTCATAATTATTCCAATTAAGGAGTGTTGTTTTAGCATCCATATGCCAAATCTCATAGTCATACTAAGCACAACAATAAGCATTATCCCAATGTATTTGATAATTGGTCAAACACTTCATCATGTTCAATGCCTTAAACTTGCTTGAAACTCTTTGCAACCAATCTACCCTTCCATGTTGGTCTCCTTTAAAACACCCAAATGCGCCCTATGGGTTTTACCCCTTCGGTTTGATCCACCAAGTTCATACTGTGTTGGTGTTCATGGATTCCATATTTGATCTAATGTCCTTAAGCCATTTCTTATATTTTGGTCCTCAGTATCTTCTAGGTAGGTTGTTGACTCATCATCTATGACAACACACTACCATTTTTAGTTATAAGATATCATAATCTTTCAAAATCAAGGCATGTTCTACTAGAACAATATGTTTTTGTGTTACATAAGGAACTTGAGATTCCACAACATCTTATGATTCTCTATGTTCCTATTGTAACTCCTTAGGTGTAATGTTTTCCTATTTGTCTGAAACATTTTGAGTTCTACTTTTAGTCCCATTGATTACCTTGGAACGAAGTTCCCTTTTAGGGATCCAACCATCCTAATCAAAAAAATACTTGGTTGTCAGTTTGGGATAAGAGTAGTATTATAAAAAAAAATATTTATGTGATTTATGGATGGTAAAGCTTTTAAGAAATATTTTCTTATATAAGCATTCATCCATAATCACTATAAAAGACATATTGGGACACCTTCCCTCCTTATCTCATATGGTGTCTTTTGAACATTTTAGACGGTACATTATTTTAATGTAAAGCACGTACCCAAAAGAAATTGGAAGATCGACTAGATTTTATTGATAATCACACCATGACATAATAGGGTGTGATTCCTTCTTTCTGTTACACTTTCATGATACACTATCATTGTGTTTTAGGTGGAGTACATCATGATACACTATCACAGTCACTGCAGAAGGTCCTCAAACTCTTGGTTTAAACTATTTCAACATTGATCATATCAACATATCTTAATACTTTTCCCAACTTAGTTACATACTTCGTTTAAGATCTCCTTGAACACTTCAAGAGATTCATACGTTTATTTCATTAAGTACAAATTTCCATATCTAATGATAACATTAGTAAATAATAATGAGGTACTTGTAACTACATTTAGCATTTGTTCCAAAAGGTCTATATACATCAGTATGTATGAGCCCTAATAGAACAATCACTCTCCAACTACATCTAGTGAAGATTCTTTTTTCATATTTCACTGCAAATAAGATATGCATATCTCTATTGGTTCAATAACCAAAAGAGTCTAGATAACCATCATATGGATTCTAGAAATGTATTTATGATTTATGCTCTCTAGATGACAATGTTATAGGTATTCAATGTTTGGATTATCATGTCATTCGATATATGTGTCATACACAATTATCTCTACAACTATTAAGTATAGTTTAAAAGACATAGAACATTTCCCTATAATTTCTCATCTTTTAAAATGAAACAGAATGTTCTTGTCACAGAAGACATATGTTGTTTTTATAAATGGAAGGTATGTAATAACAATTCACTAATTCTATTATGTGCCCATGAATGACAACTTCCAATTGTAGAGACAACAACCCTTGCTCCATAAGTTCTAGCTTCTTAGGTCCTAAAGTAGAGATCTCTATATCCATCTTCTTCATGAGATCATCTACAAAGAGGATAGTTCCTTTCCAATGTCCAGACATATGACAATGGTGGCACTTTCTTTTCTTTATCCTTTGAGTCAAAAGGACATATTCCTATTACACTTACCCTTATCCATAACTTGAGTGCAGAAGACTTGGACTTTATCTTAGCCTCATAACACTTCTTAGCTTTGCCTTTTCCCTGGAACTCACTTCCACTGATCACCATTATGGATTTGTCCTTCTTCATTCTTGCTTTGGCATCAACATGACAAGCATTTGATAAACTAATAATATGATTCATGCAAACATTTGTAGAATCATATCCAAGATCAACTCTTGAGCTAAGAGAAATCCCAATAACTCCACATGCCTAATCATATTGAGCACATGGGGCTCTACTAGATCTCCCTTTGTCAGTTTGCACTCAAAAAACACTTTAAGACATTTTACCTATCATTCTTTACAAGATTCTTTAAGATGTATTACCATCTTTAGAATGTACATGTTATCGTGTTACTCATGCAACTCATAGTTCATACAACATAGCATAAGGTACTCAATGTCTATGGCATCATTGACATGCTTCAAATAAACACCCATTTCAACCTTTGGCGCATGTTGAGCAGGTTATTTAGGATTTGGTCTTTCAAGGACATAGAGATTTCTCTCATGATTGAGAATGCTTCTCAAAAATCCATAACCAGACATGGAACTTTATCCCATTCTATCCTTTCTCAAGGACCGATCCCAATGTGAATGTATTTGTGTTTGACATTAGATTCTATAAAGAAATATTGCAACTTTTCAAAACATTTTTTATTTTTTTTATTTAATAAGTTAACGATATTAATTAGGCATTTAATTGATTATCTCTCCTACTATTTTTTTCAAATTGATAACTCTCATGTATCAATTCGGAAGATTGCAACATACAACCTTCTAGTAAGTCAAGATCAAAAATAATGTAACTATCGCCCATACAATACACCAACAACCATAGTCAATTATTAAGGTAGGAAAGTTTTTCCAATTGCATCATATGCAATTCTTGGATAGATGACATGTGCAACTCTTTGGTATAGTCATCTACATGCCTCTAGTTCCTAATCTCATTATCTCTACATAGTTAAACCCAAACCAAAAGCCAACATGATAATCATGCACCCCACTTGGAAGGCCCACATTCTTACCATCACACTTCTAGAAGATAGATGGTGCACAACCCTTGGGTGCACACACTTAGTCGATCAAGCTTTTGATGTGTGATGCATATGTAAAGCATCTAAGACTTAATATTGTATTGAGGGATCTTATATATAAAAACATATACATATCCAATCACCACATACTTAGTTTGTATTATATACATGTTATAACCAAAAATATGAGAACATGCAATAATTAAACCAGATGGACGATGGCTATGGCCATAGTAATGTAATTTCTTATAGACACAAGGAACTACTACCACCTTAGGTCCACATCATATGAAACCTATTTTTGATGAAGATTTGTACTCAAACCGATCTGGGTTGATCAATTCAACTCTTTAACCGGTCGTCTTGCCTCCTGGTCACTTGGTTTGGCTCCTGAAGTGGTCTTCTAATTTCTAAGTCCAAGTGGAGTCTAGACAGCTCCAGCTGATCAGTTGGGCTACTTGTCGATCAGTTCATCCTCTTGTCATCTGGCCTCCTCATTCCTCTAGTTGATCAGGTTGTCTCATGAGATGGTGGTTTTTCCTGTGTGTAGATTGTCATCTCACGTCGAAACATAAACTAAAAGCATCATATTTCGTATTACTTTTAAAAAAGGTAAAACCTCGAGTTACATTCGAGGGGAAATAGGAATAATGGCATTAATTTACATTTGGGAAGGAGAGAGAGGCTTCGCACATAGACCAAGTAACAATAGGAATAAACAGACAAAATCATGCACACACACATCAAGGGTTATTGTCCATAACCATGATTCACATCCACCATTGCATATATATACATGTGTGTGTATATATATAAATATTAGTTTATGGAGTCATATGTGGAATTAATCATATATGCACACTAATCATTTTGATATTTGCATTGCATGCAATAAAAGACTGAAAACTAAATCCAATCATATAGATTTCAATCCCAGATACACCATAAATTGACGAGATATGGTACCACTACATGGAAATCGGGTGCAAATATAGGCAATGAAAATAAAAATAATTAATTACATGTTTCCCATTTTATTCTACTCTCTTGATTAAATCACATCATATCTCGATTGTGGGTATCTTATGCATGGGAAAAGTAAAACTCATTTGAAATCATGAAAGTTGATTAACACAATGATGTGATCTAAAATTGAAAACCTTATTTTATTTAAGAGAGTACTCTTAATAGTGATGTATTCATGCAAACTAAATATTACCGGATTGGATATAAGTGCTTTCTATGTTTGAGGTAAATTCTTGATATGGAGAAATAAGGAGAACCTCATGTTTTACACCTCATGTTTGATGAGGTCCCTATTGACAAAACCCATTTTTCCCTATTGTTGATCAAACATCAAACATAGTTTTGCAAACGTTTCCCCCTATTTCATATGTGTCATGATTATACCACGAAATGACAATGCCTATAGATCTCAATATCATGATGTGAAGACTTTCTGTAAGAAGAAATTCCCTATTGACTATTATTCCTCTTTATAGACTCAATTAGAATAACACAATGGACATAGGATGTAAATCTAGCCATGTTATGCTCAAACACTTGAGTCCTCAATTTGACTTCTTGATTACCAAAATCTACCCTTACCTTGATCTTGAAAGGAAGGAAATAAAATTATGACCTTGATTTTGGAAAATGTTGAAGTATGGCTGCCCTCTTATGATCTTGATCATCAATATCATGAACCTCTGAAGTACGGTTTTACAATTGTTACTCACCCAATTTGGAAATTCTTGACAACTCATGACCAATGTATATTAATGTTCTATATTAGGGTGCTAATTGACTTATGACTCCCCAAACATAGGTCTCATCCCCATTTTGACTGCCACTAAATTTTCATCTTGTAGATTATTTAGAATTTGAAAAGGTAGGCACTTCCACCCAATTTTGATTTCTTGACATAAGTCCCTTATAGGTCAGATATACGACAATGTGGTAGTCAATCTTGAATCTTGATTTAATGATGATATTGAAATATGACAGTTTTTTACTTACATTTTGTGATTGGCTTCCTAGAACGACCTAGGTCTATATCATTCATCAACCTTTAATACCATGATATTGCTTGAATATTTCTTGAAATGTTGCTAGATTATTGCTCCATTTATATATACGGATGAATGATCACACCTAAGGTCTAAAGTAGGAATCTAAACCTAGCATTGAAAATTTTGACCTATAACCTTGATATCAAAATTTGACTCTCGATATTGAATAATTAATTTTTGGCTCATGATTAATGATCTTGATATTGACATGAATCCTATGATCATACTATTTGGATCTTGAGATCACCCTCATTATATGAGTGATTACTTCCACGTTCCCAAATCTCAAAAATTTGAAACGATGACTATATTGATTTTCTCAATTTACAACATAGGGTTTGACTCTCATGTGGACTAGGGTGGGCCCTTTCATTGATTTTGAGCATGAAATGACGATGTAATAATGTGAAATTTGTCTCAAATTATTGAAATATGAAATATCAATCATGGATGTACAACCCCACCTAGGCCAATGTCAAAGCTAGAACCCTAAATTTTGGGAATGAAAGTCATGCCTTACTCTTGAACTCTATTAGATTGACTCAAAAATTGGTGATATATAGATATATAATTATATATACATATATATACAATCATGTCAAGAAACTCCTAATTTGATTGTCAATGTGAATTTACATTGACAATAATGCCCAATTGCTCAATTTTGATATATCTTGATGTTTATAGGATACTAAGTTGTTTGTGAAATGCAATATGGAGACACAATCTCAATTTATGACTTGATCTAATTTTGGGGACAAAATTTCTTTTAAGGTGGGGAGGATGTGATGGACTAGATCATTCTCTCTTTTCAATTATGTAATTTTAAAAATATACCTTTCTTAATGTTCTTCTCTTAGCTTTAATTTTATAGTCAAATATGATTTGATGCAAAATTGATAACTATTGAGTGCAACTAATACCTTTGTGACAATTAATTTGACTCTAGTTTAGTTTTTAATCCTATCACTTACATCATCTTTCCAATAGTATTGGTTATATTATTGTGTACAAATGTCCTCTTTGCTTATGTTCATGTTGTAGAGGATAATTTCACGCTTCAAATACTTCTTGTTTTACTCAAATTCGAGCTAGTAAGAGTAAGTTATGCTCTTTTTAAAACTATTGAAATATAGATCATTTATTAATCATTTTAACCTAATGTTGGCCCTAGGCCTGGCCAGCACCAGTGTGGATCCTATATCTTTCCATCTCAGCCGATTTAATTCCCATGGGTGTATGGACTATAGGATCCTCTATGGCTCGAATCCAACCAGGATCAGACAGCCCCAGGATCATCCCCTTTCCCTTCCTTTGCAATTGTTCTATAGTAGTTGTGTAGGTCATTCGACCCCCGCTCGTTGCCCCTCTTTCACATCCTCACCCTCTCCTTGGGTCCTCTATGTCTTTCTTTTGGCCTCTTGACCTACTTCCCACGTTAATGAGGTGTGAGTGGGGTAGGTAATGGTTTGGCCGCCACCCCTTTTCCCCTTGGCTAGCAGCCTTGCTTTTCTAACCCATACTGCAACACCACACATCCAAATCACCTATAAAACCATCCTATAGATCCGCCAAGATCCCCCTTCAACTTTCATTTCTCAATCTCACCCTAAAAATCCCTCTAGTTCACTCTATTGATGCTGACACACCTACCTAGGGTATAGAAACCCTAATGCAAGGAAGAGGATGATTGTAGGGCATTGGATTGATGGCCAACTACCTAGATCATGGACCATGAGCAATGCTTCCCCTCTTCTACCCCTTCACATGTGTTCCCTCTCTCTCGTTCATTCTCTCTATCTATCTCTCTCTCTCTATGGCACTCCCTCTCTGCCATGCAGGCGCCTAGTGGCGGAATCACTAGCTTGATCAATCATATGCTTTTTCTATGATCATAAGACTTGGATATGTGGTGTTAGAGCCTAGAATGAATCTTATATGAATATAATTGATCTTGCATGATTACACTTTCTTGGTTATCTAATTCTAATGCTTCCTCATTCTGAAATAATACTTTATATCAATCTTGTATCACTTATTTGTGGTTGTTTCACCTAGACCTAGGCCTTAATTTTGATACTTGTTCTATGTTGAATTGATACATTCATGTTTGTAACTTTTGGAATTGTGTTTGATCTATTTGATACCTAGGTCTAAGGGAACATCCAAATGACTAATAAGATGTTTAGATTAACAAAATCTTATTGATATAAGACCTTATATTATGTATTTTTATATCCTAGGTCCCCTTTGGTTTGAACCTTCTATAGAATCTTACTCATGATTTATGAGTTTCTCTCTACTCACAAGGTACACTTAATCTATTGACCCTACTATGATATTAGATTGTTTCAATGTATGATTGTATGAATTCTTGGCTAGATAAATACTTGTTTGAGCTATTGTTCCCTATGAATACTACTTTCATATTTATTATAGTATGTTGACAAACCTTGAACACAATTTAGAGAAATCCATTATATATATGGGTGCACCTATCTAATGTTTTGGGTTAAGGACACCACATTGGATGCCTTATTTGATATGTCAAGATAAGGCAGACCATTATTATACAAGGGTTAGCTCTTGGTAATGTCCTTGAGGTCCCTTAGGAATAGGGTTTGGTTTGTTAGCATCCTTATAGACTCTTCTAATGGGAAGTTAGTCAAAAGTCCTATGATTGGTAGATAGTGGTTGAATGAACGTAAATCATGCTTTGTATAAAACACCATCACTAATTGTTCTTTCCTTATTTATACTTCTTGCTTATTATGATGTTCTAACCAAGAAACTTTTACATTACTCTTAAACTGGGGTTACATTTTTTCATAGCGTTCTCAATGCACTCACATTGATATATTTGTTTATCAAAATTGTAGATGCCAAATGAAGATCCACTGCACTCATGAGTCTAAGCTCTAAAATGAATCATTAATGGGTATATTGGAATATAAAAATGGGTACATATATCTTATCCCCTTTTTGTATCTTCTTATATCTAGTTGTTACTCCTTTTTACATATATATTGCATGTGTGAATTTTTTTTGCCATTCTACAGATAGACCCCCAAGTCCACTCACCTTTGGCCTTGTAGCCATTAAGAGTGTGGACTTAGGGTAAAAAATAATTATGTAAAAGTGAATGAGATCCATTGTGGTTGTTACTTTTAATGCAAGTAACACCAACATCTAAGTAGTGTGATGTAGTAAGTAGATATACTATCAATTGTGACTCTAGTCCTTGAGACCATATATTTATTATGTTGTTTTGCATGAATCATGGACCTCTTTTTGTCAAATAGGGTTCCAATTTGATGTTTCTAACATGTGTGTTGTGATATGTGATAGTTCTAACCTCAGTGTTTGTGAGGGAAATGAAGTGAGTATGACTTAATGCTCATCAACAATCCTTTAGTTCTCATCACTGAGGGTAAATCATGTGAAGGCAGTTGTGCACATCCAAAAGATGCTTCTCTCGAAATGACAGTGAATATGTACCTCAAATATGATGCCCAAGTAATGATGGTTAAAAAATATTTTCAATGTTCAGTCTCCTCTAATTGACTCAAGGATGGAAAAGGTCACCAAAGGGCTTGTTGTTTTCTTAGGCGTTACCATTGTTGTCTTTATGGATATATCATACTCTTATTTTGATGCTGAAAATATTTTTCATTTGTGTCACTAACATGTGCATTTAGTTTTTCTGGTGATCAAGGAACTTACACAAAATCCATCAAAGAATATGCTATAATATATGTGTTTGGATGCTTGTAGGTCAAGTTGTACCATATATATGAGTTGTACAAGTGCATTTTGTGCAACTTTTTTTGTAATGATGTAAGAATAAGAGATGACCACCTTATCCTATCATAAATCAATTTTCACACTTATATCAAGTCTTTAGGATGGATAAGTTTCATAGAAAAATCATTTGATATATTTTCCAAAATATTTAACAGTGTCTTTAGATGTAATATTTTGTTCGAGCTCTTCTTCGATCGAGATCATTTTGGTTGGACACCACCTCGACTAAAATCATTTTGGTTGAACAACACCTCGATCGAGAATGATCTGTTATATAAAAAGTGATGTTACAAACATGCCTAAGAACCATTCTAGGTCAAATTACAGCTCGACAGAGATGGATCTTGGTCGAATTATAATTCGATTGAGAACATCCCTCAATCGAAATTTGTATTAGTTTTCTAGTTGTTGTAGACTTGACTTCTAACATTCTAAAATCTAGTTGAACATTTATCTCATCCTAAACACTCCCAACAACTTATGGTCGTTCCTAATTGTTTCTTATATACAAGAGCGCCTTATGGACACATAGAATACACACCTTAACAATCTATTACATGTTATACTTCTTCCAGATTATAATTCCACATTCCTATTTTTAGATCTAAGCCACAGCTCAATACTAGCGTCCTACTCTTCCTATTCATAGTGGAGAGTTTATCATCACTTGTTTATAGAGAGCTACAAATTATGTATCTTATAAGAGTTGTAATTTCTTCTTTCTATCTTGTCTTAATTATTTGTTCTTGTTGATTCCAACTACTTCTTGCGAGAAGGCTACTGTAAGGACCCTGACCTGGGTTTAGGGCTAACCCTGGTTGTTTTGGCTTAAGTAAGTTTCTTAGAACTTTAATATAATCTTCTAAGGTGTTTTGTTATCATGTGACATACTTATGTTTCAAGTCTGTGTTTGAATGTTGTTTGAGTAATGTTCCCTAGTTTTGGACCAAAGAGAAATTTACCCAGGATGAGGGGTTATATTGAAATATGTCACATATTTAACGTGCCTTAAGTGGTTTAGCATCATAAGAGAGACAATCATGCTAAGTGGTGACTTATGGAAAGCCTAAGTTCCAAGTTTGAGCTTATTTGAATAATGCTTATGCCTTGTGTACTAGCTTTAGGTGTAAATAGCAATTTACCAAAAGTATAGGGTTGATGTGAAAATTACCACCTCTAGAGTGTTCCTAGTCTCTCTTAGTATCATCTAGAGGAGAGATAAAGATGGAGGCACCATTTTTGAATAATTGTTTAGTGGTAGTATTTTTGGTGATGAAAAGACCAAGAAGTGTTGTGTAGTTGAAACCCTAGAATGGGTTGTAATGAGTTGTAGAGTGTATATGGGAGTGCCTATCAGCCAAGAATCCATAGAGGAGGTCTCATATAGTTTTTTTTAACTTCTTGTAAGTATTCATATCGGATTAACACCTCAAGGAGGTGATCCATGATGAGTTACATGTTCCTTGGAAAAGTTGTATCGGTTTGTGAATAAAGTGATATTGGGTGGTGATACATTGTTCAACAAGGAACAAAATGGCCGATATCTACTCTTGAATTATCCAAAAAAGAGTTTTACATGTTGAGATAATTATGTGTACATGCATGGACACGTGCCAACCCATGCATGGACATGTGTCACCTAGTAGTATAAGGTGATGACACCTCTTATACACTCTCTCATGATCCTCAACTATATATATATCTCTTCTTTCACGTACTAGTGAAATTTTTTGAATCCTACAACTCTCTTTATCTTGGATATCACCCATAAAATTTTAGGAGTATCTTGTTCTTAAAGATTAAGGTGAAGCCATAGTCATCCTCAACCTTGGTTGAAGTGTGATTCTTGGGTTATAGTTATTACTTTCTTTTCTTCTTCACCAAGTTCTTATCTATAGTGATTCTTTGCATATAGAGGAGTTGTGAACAAGTCATGGATCTTTGATTAGTTCATCTTCCACCTTGGGAACATGAAGCTTTGGACCTTGGATCTTTGAAGTTGTTCTTGAGGCAGGTTATATAACTTGAACCCAATTATGTTATTGTTTACTTGTTGATCTACTTTCAATTTCGATTTTCATTGATTGATTGATGGATCTATGAGTTCTAATAGTTGAATTGGACTGTTGTACGTGAACTAGAACAATAATTAAGGGAAAAAAGTCTAGCGCTTGATGATGATGACATCATCGTGTCAAAAACCAATATCGGGTTAGAGCACCCTTAACCTAATATGCAAAACCCTACACCTGTGTAACCTGATATGTATGTGGTCAACTTGACACACACACACCTCTTGAATGATATGGTGATTGTAACCCAATACATTAGAGGACAAAAGTGGTAAGGTGCTTGATACCCTAGAACATGTGATGGCCAATACACTAAAGTATGGTGTTGCCAATATCCTCAAGTGAGGTAAGGATGATACACCCAAGTGAGGTGAAGATGTTACACCCAAGTATGGTGAAGGTGATACACCATAAGATAGGTAAGTCTGATACCTTTATGGGTGAGGGTATGAGGGATATGATGATGCCTAGTCTGATATATCCCTAACCCAATACATGTGTTCAAATTGACATACATGACTCAACCCGACACACCTTGTAAAGGTGAGGGAAACACACTCTTAGAAGTGATGGCTAAAACACCAAGTATATAATGGTATGGCTAATGCTTTAATAGGTGAAACAACTAAAGTGACTGATGATGTCAACCCTATATCAACAATGCTCTAATCCTAGATGAGTCCATATCACTTGGTCATAGTTGGACATCTCAAGAATTGATGCTAGCCTAATACACTACAAGACAAGTGTGGTGACCTATGGTCGATACACTACAAGACAAGTGTGGTGACCTATGACCGATACACTACAAGATAAGTGTGGTGACCTATGATCGATACACTACAAGACAAGTGTGGTGACCTATGACTGATACACTACAAGACAAGTGTGGTGACCTATGACCGATACACTACAAGACAAGTGTGGTGACCTATGGCTGATACACTACTAGATAACTGTGGTGACTTATGGCCAATACACTAGAGGACAAATGTGGTGAGTTAGTACATAAAGTATTAGGATGGTCGATACCCTAATACAAGATAAGTTGATAAACTCAATTAAGTTGAAAATGATGAGGGAAGTGTTACACCAAGGAATGATGGTTGGACGATATCACATCTCGCACTTCAAGGTCGATACACCTTGATGCACCTCAAATCCAATTCAATTGGATGAGTAACACATGAAGTGTGTTATGGCAATTGACACAATAAGAAGTAATGAGCTTAATACACTTTGACAAGTGTAGGCTAATGTACCATGAGAAAGGGTTAAGCCAATTTAATATAGTATGATGTAATCAATATCCTAGTAAGGATGAGAGAGAAACTCATACTTTGTGTTAATAATCATTTAATGATAAACGATGAGAATAAATAAGTATGATTGAATACTTATAATATCAATGTATGCTCCTAGATTTGTGGAGCAATGAATTAGGGTGTGGATTAATAAAATAAACTTGAAACCCTAATCAGCTATATAGGGAAACCCTAACCCTAAGAATGGGAAGGTTGTATTTCTCTTGTATTGCATGGTGATGATATGTACTTGATATTGTTTTTATCATGAAGTGCTAACAATGAAGGTATCAAAAGATGATGAGCATAGCCAGTTATGAGCTATGATATTTCATACGATACAAATTAAATGGGCCT
Organism: Alisma plantago-aquatica; assembly: GCA_963693085.1. NCBI lineage: Eukaryota > Viridiplantae > Streptophyta > Magnoliopsida > Alismatales > Alismataceae > Alisma > Alisma plantago-aquatica. The sequence continues at coordinate 1,248,957,745 of OY856409.1, forward strand.
TGTGAGCCATGATTAATACTTTTACAATAAGTATAATGTGTATATGGTTTGATTACCTAAAAGATAGTTTTTGCCTAGTGAGAGGTGACAAGATATTTAAATGGGCCTTGTGAGCCATGATTAATACTTATACAACAAGTATAATGTTTATATGATTTGATGACCTAAAAGATAGTTTTTGCGTATTGAGAGGTGATAAGATATTTAAATGGGCCTCGTGAGCCATGTGAAATACCTATGCAACAAGTATAATGAATACTTGGGTCAGAGGACCTAGAGGTAATGGTTACCTGATAAGATGTAATAGTGTTCAGTGATGAACTAAGGGTTTGAATACCTAGATCATGTAATCATGATGACGATCATGATTAATGGATGAGAATTCCCAGTGATATGATGAAGGGATTGAAATCCCGAGTTGTATACATTCAAAATGTGTTCCAAAGATTATGAAAGAATATGATAAATGTATTACACCTTTCTTTGTAGCATATGTTATAATTCATGCTTGTGACTTGGTTGATGCTAAAAGATATTGTAATGCATCCAATTAATCAAGTAGAACCTTATCATGTAGTTGCCCTGGACATATATCCAAATAGCGTTAGAATTTGTTGAATTGGTGAAACGAATTTAACTCCGCGTGTATATTTTTGAATATGTGAGGGTGATGGGTGAACATATCCTTACACTCAAATAGGGAATGTGACGTGTGTTTTCCATGTTAAGAGTGTGGCTATATGCCATGACTCAATACCAGGGCATGTTGTTGGGGTGTACTCCCTGAAGAAAATATACCAGGGATGTTGTGTGGTCTCCCTGAAGAGAGTGCATCATGCGGTTGTTACACTATGGCGAAGATGCCACTATACCCTGGCAAGATAATTGCAGTTTGACATGTGATGTCACTACCAGTGGTCTCGTATTGACCGAGACAAGTGAGGTCTTAGAATCTGGCTCTTCCTTTGACCTTGTATGGTACTGATTTCGACTAAGTTGTGGTCAGTTGGAGCATGAGCAATTTACCTCGTCTCCTTAGGGCATAAGTGTGATTGTAAATATATTATCATCTGTGTAGCATATTTGATTAATGCTTGAATACAGAAACATCAGTTGATGTTACACTACTTTTATACATCTTAAATGGATAGATGTTATATGTGTTCTTCGTATTCCTTATAAAGTGAATAGATGATTTATTGCTCTATCTTAGATAGTTGTAATGCTCGAAAAGATGATATTTCTCTATTCTTCTTATAAACAATGATTAATCTTGATTATTAATATAAAAGATCCTCTGCTCAATTTTATACAGTCTATCAGTGATAATAATATTGTTGGTAGAGAGTTATATCTCTCACTAGGACTTGTGTCTCACCCCGTTGGACCCACAATTTTTAGGTGGACGCGAACGAGGAGGTAGATATCGTATTGTAGAGGGTGGACATCAACAATCGGGACAGCAGTGATACTCAGATTGAGTATGTTGTTTGTTGTGTCTTGTAGATAGAAGTCCTATTTTTCGTCTTTGTACTCTTCGGTCCTTGGGAGTTAGTACGTAATGGTTTTATAAATGATCTGAGATTTTGTCTTATATGCCTCGAGGTTTTATGTTGCTTCAGTATGTGTTTTGGTAGAGCAACTACTATATGTTATCCTCAAGATGAGATGGTACAATGTATATATAATGTGAACCATGATGTAAATATTACTTTGTTTCTTTCTATATAGAGTTTCCTAGTAGTGGATCTCTTTGCAAAATGGTTTTAATGTTTAGTGATTTTCAGTAATCCGCTGCTAATGGTTATTCTACATAATTAATGTGTGATTTGGATGTCAGTTTGATAGCGGTCACCACAAGTTTTTGTATCATAGCTTAAGGTTCACTGAGTCTATAGAGACATAGGATTAAAGTGTTGAGTCTGTTCTAGTGTCCTCCAGTATATCATATAGTGACTTCTGCTTATGCAGAAGAAAGGGTAAAGCTTAAAGATGTTTGGAGAACACGAGGAACACGTTGTTGAGAGCAATGTTGTTGCACCAGGTGAAGGTGTAAGGGATCAGGAAAGAGAAGAACGATTGCCTGAGAATACCCATGTTGATCCATTCATGACAGAGAACCCTTCTTTTAATGCCCTTGTTGGACATGTTATGACAACAATGACGAATATAGAGGATTGGATACTAGAAATACAACCTAGATTACCCATTCCCAATAAAGAAATTTTGGACTCTAGAAGAAATTCTGATCGGCATAGTTATGTTAGAGTAGTAGAAAATGTCGAAAAGATTAAGATACGAAAAGGAAACATAGTCTGCTAGAAGTGTAGGTAAGTAGGACATTTGATAAGGGACTGTCCACTAAAGGATAATGATGTAGAAATTAATAAAAGATCTGTCCAAACTCAGGAACAGATGCCTAATTGCTCTAAAAAGGCAAAGTTTTTTGGTGCCACCAATGCAACAAATACCTAGTGCACCAGGGCAGTGGCTACCAAGTAAGGGCAAAGGACCTAATTTTCCACCGGTTAGAACTCTTAATTTAGCTTCTACATTGGTAATAAGGCCGACAAGACCAGGGTATGAGTACAAGACATGTTATAAATGTGGACAAGTTGGGCATATTAGATCCTTTTGTCTGTAATGAAAGGAGGAAATGACCCAAAAATCAAGACAGACGCAGCAAGGCTTGCATAAGTTACAGCCCAACAAAAGCAACAACATGAAATAGCTAGACTCCATGTTTAAAGTCAACCTGAAGTGGTAGACAACACGCAAGGGGTGACAGGTCAGATAGATCTTTTTCATTTTGATATGTCTTCTCCTAATTTTATTTGTTAGTTATTGTTGAGCTTCCTTTGATTAGTCCTATGAGGACATGAGGAAGAAATAAAAAGGATGAGAATTTATATTATGTCCAGTAAAATTTAAAATGTTTTATAATTGTTTTTGTCTGTATAAAAGAGGAACAAGTGTAAAAGAGATTCTTGGAGAAATCCAGGGATACTAAGTCCTATGACTTAGATTATATGAAAAATAAAGTATATGATATAAAAGAAGGTGCATACTACCTAATCTCAGTACTTGTATACCCTAGCCAAATATTCAACTATTGAAGGCAAGGTAAGTATGGGACTCTTAGATTGCTATCTTTCTAATTACTCTGATCAAGTAGTTATTCTGAGACGATCTAAAGAGCATAATGAAACTGAAAATATGGCATGGATATTTCTATCACATCCTAACTGCAATGAAATGGAACCTAAGTTTATCTCAAACCAATTTGTGAGTATGAGGAAGTATAAAGTACAATCCTCATGATAATAGAAAGGGAACAAGGGAGATGATCCCTATTCAATAAATAATATGGGAAGAATACAAATCTTTTCCATGATGTGAATATAAAAAAATGTGATAAAATTAGAAAATGTTCATGAACGTACTAGACAATAACAAAGAAAATAATGATGACATGTAATCATCTTTATAATTCCTATGCTGGAGGAAAGGAACCTAAGATGAAACAAGATTGAATGGCACATGAACAATTAAAAGTTCATGAAATAATCAAAGGAGGTGATAATCTCTTTTCTTTTATAAACAATCATGGATGATGATGGGGCAATAAGAGGAATATGTTTCCTTATGTTCTTTCCTTTCAGGTACATGGCATTCAAGTGAGTCTTATGACAGTTGATGTGCATGGGTTAGAAGTAATCTATAGATGGGTACATTGAAAAGTATCAGTTAGTCCTGGACATTGGTCCAAGATAAAGTTATATGTGATAAGTAATGTCTCGAGATGAAAAAAAGATCATATTGTATGTTTGGTTTTGGTAATAACAATAGAAGATGAAAATGATGAGGGTGTGATGTGTTTTTGGCACATGTAACAGATACCAAGGTAAGAAATCCTAGTACCCAAGAAGTTTTAGTGGTATAAGAAAGTGAGAACATGACTACAGATAAGATGATTAATATTTGGTTACCTAGAAGGGCCAGCTTTGAGATAAGTCTAGTTACATACTATAGTATGGATATCATATGTTAGGGGTTTATGCTCTGCAAAAACATGACATCGGTAAGGATTTATTAATTGAAGGAACAATTGTAGGATCATATCACAAAAAGTTTATCAAGCTAAATATAATTCCTTACAATATCCCTATCAAGTTTGCAAGCAAGAAAAATCCAAGAAAGTTGTACATTGTCTAGAGATAGATAAACAAGGTTTATAATCCCTATCTAGATATGTTGAGGCGGCTTATACATATAACATCTAAAGTTACCTCTGCGATAGTTCAACTTTGATAATTAGCCTCTCCTTATGACAAGAAAATAAATAGCTATCAGATAGTTGGTACAAGTCATAAGTAAGTTAAATGTTGTGTCAGCAGATTAGAGTGGCATAGTAGAAGTATGATAAGACTTGTAGTCCCAAATGGGTGACAGAATGTAGCTTATTCTTTCCTTAGAGGAGAAATGATAAGCTATGTGAGGGGTATGGTAAAATCCCAAGATCAGGAATCTTATCACATAAAGTTGTAAGTTGAGAAGGTGACAAATCAGTGAGGTTTGACATTGAGTTATACAAAGTATGTATAGTGATTATGTGACTAAGAAAGTGTTACCTGACACAGAGTTGACTCTACAGTCAATAATGAAAAGGACAACTGAGTATGTGTCTTGTGTGACAGATTCTATGATGACCCTGAATGGAAGAACTTTGGGCTAGTCAAAGTTCTATGGAATCTCTGTGACATCAAGGTGTTATGTGGAGGCTTGATGGTTTGATTCATGAGTAATAATTGTCTCCCTTCATCTGGGATTTTGGGGACGAAATCCTTGTTAGGGGTTTATAACTTGTAAGGACCCTAACCTGGGTTTAGGGCTAACCACGTTTGTTTTGGCTTAAGTAAGTTTCTTAGAACTTTAACATAATCTTCTAAGGTGTTTTGTTATCATGTGACACACTTATGTTTCAAGTTTGGTCATGTTTGAATGTTATTTGAGAATTGTTCCCTTATTTTGGACCAAAGTGCAATTTACCCAAGATGAGGGGTTATATTGCAATATGTCACATGCTGAACGTGCCGTAAATGCTTTAGAATCATAAGAGAGAGAATGATGCTAAGTGGTGGCTTGTAGAAAGCCTAAGTTTCAAGTTTGACCTTATTTGAATAATGCTTGAGCCTTGTGTACCAGCTTTAGGTGCAAATTGCAATTTACCCAAAATATAGGGTTGATGTGAAAATTAACACTATAGTGTTCCTACTATCTCTTAGTATCTTCTAGAGGATAGAGAAAGAAGGAGGCACCATGTTTGAATAATTTTTTAGTGGTAGTATTTTTGGTGATGAAAAGACCAAGAAGTGTTGTGTAGTTGAAACCCTAGAATGGGTTGTAACGCATTGTAGAGCTTATATGAGAGTGCATATTAGCCAAGAAGCCATAAAGGAGGTCCCAAATCGTTTTGTTAACTTTTTGGAAGTATTATATTCGATTGGAACCTCAAGGAGGTGATCCATGACGAGTTACATGTTCCTTGTAAAAGTTGTAACAGTTTGTGAGTAAAGTGATATTGGGTTGTGATATCTTGTTCAAAAAGGAACCCAATGGGCAATATCTACTCTTGAATTATCCAAAAAATAGTTTTACATGTTGAGATAATCATGGGTGCATGCATGGACACGTTTCAACCCATGCATGGACATGTGTCACCTAGTAGTATAAGGTGATGAAACGTCTTATACACTCTCTCTCATGAGCCTCAACTATATATATATATCTTATTTCACCTACTAGTTAAACTTTTAGAATACTACAACTCTCTTTCTCTTGGATATTGCCCATAGAAGTTGAGGAGCAAGGAGGAGCTCGAGCTTCAAGCTTAAGGTGAAGCCATGGTCATCTTCAACCTTGGTTGAAGCATGATTCTTGGGTTATAGTTATTCCTTTCTTTTATTCTCCACCATGTTCTTATCTATGGTGATTCTTTGCATATAGAGGAGTTTTGAACAAGTCTTAGATATTTAATGAGTTCATATTCAACCTTGGGAACATGAATCTTTGGATCTTGGAGCTTTGAAGTTGTTCTTGAAGTGGGTTATATAACTTGAATCTAATTATGTTATTATTCACCTTCAATCTTTCTATACTTGTTGATCAACTTTCAATTTCGATTTTCTTTGAATGATTGATGTATATATGAGTTCTAATAGTTTCATAGGACTGTTGTCTGTGAACAAGAATAGTAAGGGATGAAAGTCTAGAGCTTGATCATGGCACAAACTAATATCGGGTTGGAGCACCCCTAACCCGATATGCAAAACCCTACACTTGTGTAACATGATATGCATGTGGTCAACTTGACACACACACACCTCTTGAACAATATGGTGATTGTAACCCAATACATTAGAGGACAATAGTGGTAAGGTGTTTGATACCCTAGAACATGTGATGGCCAATACACTAAAGTATGGTGTGGCCAATATCCTCAAGTGAGGTAAGGATGATACACCCAAGTGAGGTGAAGATGTTACACCCAAGTATGGTAAAGGTGATACACCATAAGATAGGTAAGGCTGATACCTTGATGGGTGCGGGTATGAGGGAAATGATGATGCCTAGTCTGATATATCCCTAACCCAATGCATGTGTTGAACTTGACATGCATGACTCAACCTGACACACCTTGTCAAGGTGAGGGCAACACACTCTTCGAAGTGATGGATAAAACACTAAGTAATGGTATGGCTAATACTTTGATAGGTCAAACACCTAAAGTGATTGATGATGGTCAACCCTATATAAAAAATGCTCCAATCCAAGATGAGTCAATAAAACTTGGTGATAGTTGGGGAACTCAAAAATTGATGCTAGGATAATACACGACAAGACAAGTGTGGTGACCTATGGCATATACACTACAAGAAAAGTGTGGTGACCTATGACCAATACACTACAAGACAAGTGTGGTGACCTATGATCAATACACTACAAGACAAGTGCGCTGACCTATGACTGATACACTACAAGACAAGTGTGGTGACCTATGGCTGATACACTACTAGACAAGTGTGGTGACTTATGGCCAATACACTACAACACAAATGTGGTGAGTTAGTGCATAAAGTATTAGGATGGCCGATACCCTAATACAAGATAAGTTGATAAACTCAAGTAAGTTGAAAATGATGAGGGAAGTGCTACACCAAGAAATGATGCTTGGGTAATATCACATCTAGCACTTCAAGGTCGATACACCTTGATGCACCTCAAATCTGATACAATTGGATGAGTAACACATGAAGTGTGTTATGGGAATTGACACAATAGGAAGTAATGAGCTTAATACACTTTGAAAAGTGTAGGCTAATGTACCTTGAGAAAGGGTTAAGCCAATTTAATATAGTATGATGTAATCAATATCCTAGTAAGGATGAGAGAGAAACTCATACTTTATGTTAAAAATCATACTTTGTGTTAATAATCAATTAATGGTAAATGATGAGAATAAATAAGTATGATTGATTACTTATGATATCAATGTATGCTCCTAGATGTGTAGAGCAATGAATTAGGGTGTGGATTAATAGTGTCCAGTGATGAACTAAGGGTTTGAATACCTAGATCATGTAATCATGATGATGATCATGATTAAGGGATGAGAACTCCCAATGATATAATGAAGGGATTGATACCCCCAGTTATATACATTCAAAATGTGTTCCAAATATTATGAAAGAATATGATAAATATATTCACCTTTCTTTGTAGCATATGTTATAATTCATGCTTGTAACTTGATTGATGCTAAAAGATATTGTAATGTACCTAATTAATCAAGTGGAACCTTATCATGTAGTTGCCCTGGCCATAGATCCAATCAGTGTCAGAATTTGCTGAATTGGTAATATGAGTTTAACTCGGCGTATATATTTTTGAATATGTGGGGGTGATGGGTGAACATATCCTTACGCCCAAACAGGAAATGTGACACGTGTTTTCCCTGTTAAGAGTATGGCTATATGCCATGACTCAATACCAGAGAATGTTGTGGGGGTGTACTCCCTTAAGAAAATATACCAAGGATGTTATGTGGTCTCCCTGAAGAGAGTGCATGATGCGGATGTAACTCTATAGAAAATATGCCACTATACCCTGACAAGCTAATTGTAGTTTGACACGGGATGTCACTGCTAGTGGTCTCGTACTGACCGAGACAGGTGAGGTCTTGGAAGCCTATTCTTCCTTTGACCTTATATGGTACCGATTTTGACTAAGCGGTGCTCCGTTGGAGCATGAGCAGTATACCTCATCTCCTCATGGCATAAGTGTGATTGTAAATTTGTAATCAATAGTGTAGTGTATTTGATTAAGGATTGAATACGGAAACAATGGTTGATGTTATACTACTTTTATACATCTTAAATGGATGGATGGTATATGTATTCTTCGTATTCCTTATAAAGTGAATAGATGATTTATTGCTCTATCTTAGATAGGTATAATGCTCTAAAAGATGATATTGCTTTGTTCTACTTATAAACAATAATTAATCTTGATTATTAATATAAAAGATCCTCTACTCAGTTTTATACAGTCTATCGGTGATAATAATATTGTTGGCAGAGGGTTATATCTCTCGCTGGGACTTGTGTATCACCCCGTTGGCCCCACATTTTTTAGGTGGATGCAGACGAGGAGGTAGAGACCATATTGCAGAGGGAGGACATCAGTAACCGGGACAGTAGTGGCAGCTCAGGTTGAGTGTGTTGTTTGTCATATCTTATAAATAGAAGCCCTTTGTGTCATCTATGTACTCTCAGGTCCTTGGGAATTAGTATGTAATGATTTTATAAATGATTTGAGATTTTAACTTATATGCCTCGATGTTTTATGTTGCTTCAATATGTATTTTGGCAAAGCAATTGGTATATATTATCCTCAAGATGAGATGGTACAATGTATGTACAATGTGAATCATGATGTATATATTACTTTGGTTCTATCTATAAAGAGTTTTCTGATAGTGGATCTCTTTACAAAATGGTTTTAATTTTAGTGATTTTCAATAATCTGCTGCTAATGGTTATTCCATGTAATTAATGTACGATTTGGCTGTCAGTTTGATAGCGGTCGCCACAACTACGAAAAAGGCGGAGGCTGATTGTAAAATACTATGTAGTGTAAGTTCTCCTTGAGCTAGAAAATAATGGTTTCTTATGCCACAAAAGACATCAGTTATTTGTGTATTTGTAGAAAATAAATAAAATACAAGTTAAAAATTTTGATTGGTAACAACTACGTAGTGGACTGACGTCTTTTGATAGAGCCACTCTACATCTTGTGTTTTGTGTGGTTGCTATCATTGCCTAATCATTTGCTCTATATTCATGCTGCATCATCTCTTAAGCAAATTGCAATTAACCTTTCTTTGTAAATTGTATAAGTTTTAAATTAGTTCTATTCACCCCTGTAGATCAGCCTTGACCTCGAACATTTACAATAAGAAACTAGTAGGCGGAGAGAGCAAGAGTACAAGATTTAGGTGGCAGTTGAGGCTCCCAAATCCTAGAGAGAAGTTAGAGTTTTCTCTCTCAAGGTTGTACCACACAGTCTATAGCTTCTAGTGGAAGGGGTCTAGAAATTGAGTCAAGGAAGGAAGACTTCTAATTTGCCACTCTCGGTTGGGAAATGTGTAAGCTACACCGTTGGTTATCTTTGTACACATGAAGATGCAATTATAAATATCTGTTTTGATTGAACCCAGTATAATACATGACATTAATCTGGTGAGGGATGTAAACTATTCCGTTTTCGAAAGGACTAGCAAGTCCTAACGGAGATAAACTTTGTATAAAGACACGTCTGGATGTCAAGCGTTCATGTATCTGCTTCCCTAACGACAAACTTGAATAGAAATAGATAAACTAGCCACTTGAAACAGAGGAGTAGAGACGAAGCATCTGCAACAAGTTGCGTATTTCGCCAGAGAAAAGTGTGTTGCAGTGCTTATGCAAAGTTAACGTCATATGATGCATGTCTTCATGGTTTAAAGATAGCAAACCAGTCTCTATGCTCGACATACATTAATGCACCTACCATCTGGAACTTTGTTTCACCTATGGGCTTGATATATATCAATGCACCCCTACCACCTGAGTTTTCGTTTTTGGTATATATAAGGTGGGTGGATCGAGCACCCAGTTGCAAATACAGCAGAGAAAGAATAGTGTCTTCTGTCGGTTCGCCGTACCTAAATTGTAAGTTCGGCCTCTGCCTACGGGTTCAAGGACTACGGTGTTGGGAAAATAGACTAGAAAAGGCAACTTGGGATATTAGTTGCCTAGATACAGACAAGAGAACTGATGCTTGGGAGTAGTAGAATAGACATTGGAGAGGACCAGTGACGTCGTTTAGAACGTTCCACAAGATTTGGATACGTATATAAACAGTACCAATTATTCAAGCTATCTTGTTTCCATCACGAAAGATAATTGATTTCCGATGAAGCCGTGGTTTCTAGATTCCCTAGAAATGTACTCTGACCGTTTACACGTTTTATTTTCTTACCTTTCTTGGAAGTTTCGATGTGTGTAGTATATATTGTTCACCACTGTAATTACGTCTGCACTACCTTTTTCTCCTCCATCTTTCTTGAGCCAACACCCTCATGAAACATCATCCTCTCCTGTGATGCCATCACCCGCAGGCCATAGACCCCTCCCCCTCTTGCACGAATTGGGCCTTCACCCATGTACTTCCTGGGTGCAGACTCTCGAATCCGTGATGGACTGGAAATCTCAGCTGCTTACCACCCTTTTGTTTTTTTTTTCTTTTCTTTTTGATAAAACTCAAGTTTACAGAAATAAATATTTAGGCTACATCCTGATTCTGTTTAATTTCATTAACTGTATATCACCATTATCCTTTCTTGGGCAAGAGATTAGATCAAAACTAATCAGATAATCACACCAAATTTGTCTTTTAAATAAAAAATTGGAAATTATTAAATTATGTAACTAGGCCACTAGATAATTTATAATTATCTAGACTTTCTCTGGATATCTTATATTTCGACCATCTACTATAATTATTTTGAGTATTTATTATGAGCACAAATTACTCATCTTCCAAATTTGTATTCCAAGGACCCATGTGTAAATCCTAATTTGTCCAATTGGACTTAAATTAGGCACTAGGGTCAATAGCCCATTTATTTAGTTTTCCAATGGGTCCGTTAGAATCTCAATTGAAGCTTCCTTATGATATACTTGATCAATATTACTTTACTTCCTTAATACGAACACCTAAACTATTTCTATGCCTCAAATCTATTAAATAGAGTCAACATAGTTCTTTCTTTATTCCAATTTGGTTGTCACCTAATATCATCAAATTTAATATGAAAATTTCAAACTTTGAGGATATTACAGAAACTAATAAAATTGCACAAACCCTTCCTTTCTACATATTTTTTCCCTTGTATTCATGTCTTAGGAAATTTGGATGGAACTTTATTTTAACAATAAAATCGATCCTATTGATTTCATTAGTACTTTTATCATGTACTTGCTAGGTTCTAAAAAAATTAGGGTGTACCAATATGACCCACCTTTTTAGAAATTTTGTCCACAAAATTCAATAAAACTATAGGAGGCTACCCACCATATGTTTCAGGTTCTATCTTGAAATTCAACTTGCTCATCTATTCCAAGAAATCTACCCTTGACATGTATTCTAGGGTTCTAATAAGTTTGCAAAAACTTTTAGGTGACCATCTACCTCAAACTTTTCATGTCAACTTTTTTATTGTGACCTTGGGGTGCATGACCATCAATATTATATCAAAAAGTAGCATGTCTTATTACACTCATCTTAACACCTCACCAGTGCACATGTCCCACACCACATGCACTTGAAAGAGAGAGACAAGCATCATAAGTATGTCTACAAGGACATATCCTCCTCCTTTAGAACTAAGCTAGTGCTTAAAGACTATTGGGAAATATTCTTCCTCATAGACTTAAAATTACGCATTGAATATTATCACATTATTCATTAACATTAGCATGACCTAATAAATTGCAACCAGTGAGTCAACAAAAGTGATTTCTCTACATAAACTTGCATCGAAGTTCTCATTGCTAGCAAGAGCTCATTACACTCAAATGGTCATTGCACTGATTTCTCATTTACAATGGAGGATCACCAAGTTAACATTACTCTTGACAACTTTTTCCATCTTTCCATGATTCTCTTATCTAGATAATCCAAAGGTAGTTGTAGTCCCTGTCTTACCATGAAACCATTCTTATCCCTATAAATACTAAAGAAAATATTAATTGATCATCCTTTCTAGGCTCTATTTGGTATCAACATCATGTAGAACCTCATATTGATGTGATCCTAGACTATTGTTCCATACTGCCACATAACTCATACCACCACATGTTTAAAGCATTATCATGTATAAACTTAATGAATATCAAAATACCTCAAAAAAGCATATTACTACTACATTACTAGTTTAAACTTGGACCATAACATAATTACTATCAACTTCCAGTATTTGTTTTGAATACACATCATGATTTTAATTCTGAGAAGAGTCTTCCCTAAAACTAATATTTAAACTCATCAAGAAATTCCTTGATTTTTCATAATATCATCACATTACAAACCTAAACTAGGTATCTAAACACCATCATATTACTACATTACAAACATGAACATAGAGTACAATATGATTCAATAGTTTGAAATAATCTCCAAAAATATTCACTTGTGCCATATGTTCCTCCTTGTAACCATGGTTCTAGGGTGTCCTTATTCTCATAATAGATATAATACAAAAAGGACCATAGTTGCCTCCAATCATTAATCCACTAATCCATAAAGGATTAAGTTAATCAATTTCATTTCATAGATTAAATGCATCAAAATGCTTATTGTGTTCTCATTGGTCCTTCCTAATATAATATCACTAAATCATGAAATATATATAAACATGGCTCCTCTACTTGGTATAAAGATACATTTTCTCATTATTGATCATTACATGAAATATATGCACAAACATCGACATCTAGTAATAATATGATATGAAACACAATATGGTCCACAAGTAGGTTAGTCTCCATCCAATTATGTGAGCCATCATAAACATGAGTTGGTTATTATATCCTCATAAAATGATATCAAGGGATATAAAGGTAGAGTCCCACCACATAGTTCAATAGCTAAATGACAGGGTAGAGTCTTCATTTACTTAGGATTTAGGATCTTCATCCACATGTTCATGAAGAAATATGTGGACACATGATTACCCAGTCTGATCTTACAATTTAAACATGTACATAAACACATTCATTTAATAAAAAAACATTTATATTCAATTTTTTCAGAGGTTAACTTCCTTAACTATTACATGCTACAAAACACCTATTTTGCATAGGTATGAAATATAATCTTGTATTAAATTAGCTCAACCATTACGTATGATTTTCATGATCCTTCACAGACCTCAAATCCCCATACACAAACATTTTTAGGTATTCTTCCTTAAGAAATATTATATCCTTATTGAGGTTAGGCTTCCTAGGTATTAACAACAAGTCCTCAACATGCTTATGTATGTTAATGATTATCGTCTCTTTCAACAAGAAATCCATAGGAGAAGATATCATTGATAACCATACTTGCATGCATTCCGTAATTTTCATGAATTACTTAACTCCTAACATTCGTCAACCATTTTTGTATAACCTAGAGCATGCATTACTAGATGAAGATGTACACAAAGGAGTCTCATTACTAAAACTTGAAGTATCCCCAAACAAGTTATTACTCTAATCCCATCATTCTATTATTTATATCAATGAAATTAACACCAACCATGGTTTTTGAACTTCTATATAGTTTTTGTACCAGTAGGTTTTTGTGACATATGTATAGACTCATAGAATTAACTATTTATGTCATCTCATGACACATACTCATTAGTATAGGTATCTACAAATGATAGATCATATTATACTCATCTCCAACATCCCCCAATAAAAGTGTCGCATACCGCAAGCTCCTGGAGGAAGAGGAGTGCAAAATAAATATCATGTGTCTCATAACATATCCTCTAAGATCCCAATTTATTTGTGTCCCTAGAACAAGATATTAAAAAAGAAAGAGGACATGCTAGGATCTAGGGATTCAACACGTAGTGCCCACTAGAAAAGGCACTTAAACCGAATATTACTTATTCTTCTTTGGCTCTTTCATAATGTATGTAACATCTTTGATTTCTAAAACATGAAGTGTCGATAAAACAATTCATTGATTCCTTCTATTAGCATGGTTTGATAAGAGAAACTTCATGAAAAACTTTAACATTTTATAGTATAATACTTGTAAAAAGTATTTTTTTATCATGGCCAAAGCACTCAAGAGAAATGCTCAAACCCTCATAAAATGTGGATCTAAAATCATTATTTGGGAAAACATAAAATAATAGATGTACATTAATTCAATCCATATACCAAAGGTGTTTTTTTTTAAAACCTAAACATATTGATATGAACCTTATCAAGTCACTCATTATCCAATCATAATAAATTCTAACTTGTGGAGTATTTCATATTGCTTGATATACACTTAAATTTCTTATTAGAGACGTAGACCTTTAATCTAGGATATATTTGGTATACAAGCTAGGATATTTTGAATCCATAAACTCTCATAATTTCTTGAAGTTGGGATTATGATAACACACACCTTGATATTAGTGAGAATCCTACAATATTACTTAGTCTGAATTTCCTTATTGTAAGGCTCATCTAAGAGGTGAAGACTATAAGAATGTGAGAATCATTCCCAGTGGTCATTTATATCATTTATCTGATACCACTTTGTATCAACCTTCAAGTTTAATCCTTATATAACAACATCAGTAGCGTGGTTTTTCAAGATTATGCTTAGAGTATTGAAAAAAAATCATATATCATTCATTTTAATAATAAAATAACTTTAAAAACAATATAGATACATATATTCTCCTACTTATACTTTTTATAAAACTTATAAAAAGGAACATGATACATTGATAAAATCAGTAAATTTTAATCCTCCTCAGATATTATAGATGACACCCCACAATGTCTTAAAATCCCATGTACATTCACCTCCTGAGAGCTATCACATGCTATAGACAACCTATATGCATCCACACATTTCCATGTCAACAAACTATTCATAAGTGGTTGGTTTTCAATGATAATATGAACATAACTTAACATGAAGCTTAATACTGATATGAGTATGCATAGACATTATTGATGGCTTTATGATGTATTCTTAACTTGATTTATTATAAGGGAACCTACTCAATGAACCTTATCTGATTTAATCTCACTAAACGCACACATGTGTGTCACCTTGGGATTGAACCCTTAAATATAAACATCATTGAACACACTCAAGGTGTGCAGGGTTGGGTGTGAACCCATAAACATTAACATCAATGAACACACTCAAGGTGTGCAAGATTGGGGTTCAACATGTAATTGAAGGGGGGTCATGAAGAACCAACCTTCCATATCATGGTCAAGAGATAGGACCTAATTATTAATTCTTATCCTAATATGATCTTATCTAACTTAGGGTTTTCACCCATACTTGCATTACTTAAACATGAAGAGGAATAATCTTGGTTGATTTGATCTTAACATATAAAAATGTATGTTGTAGATCTTAACAAGATATGTATATAATAAGTGCCTCTTAAATCTTTGAATTGTTCACATGATAGCATTTATACCATGAACTTTAAGTATGTTAATGCAAAAAACACTTGACGATGCAATGTATTATAACCCAAGGCATGGACCACTTATATAATCTTAGTAGGAACAATGCCCCCTGTTGATCACAACCCTTAATTTCCTAAAAATAGAAACCCAAAACCCTAATTAGATTCCTTAACTCTAGTTAGATGCAACCTCTAGTCATCATAAAAATAGAGATAATTCAATGTTTGTAATTTAGGCCATTGGCTAGCTTGACTAATAAATCAACAACCATATATAACTCGATCCTATACCGAAAATCCTATAAAAATTTAAGGCATATAAGCATATATACTAAACTCAACTTATTTGCATTGGTTAGTGATGAAGACAAAATTGTAAAACTCTATTATATGAATATATTTACTGAAATCATCATTGAAACTGGAAATAATCATCCCAAATTAACATATCAATATGAATTGGCATATACTTAATGACAGATCACATTTGTAATCATATAGTTTCTCATACAATGACCACTTGGGTATAAAATCCACATACCAATATTAAGGTAGGATACTTCTCAAGAAAAATGAAAGTAGTATGTATACCATGTAATAGGGTTTGAAGCAAAATATTGCATCTTTGATAGTATAACTATATGCAAATTACCCATTATACCCTTATTAGGGTTAGCATCAAATTCATAGGTCAAAGATCACAACTAAATGATCACGCTTTAGAGTAGTCTAATCTATAGAAAAATACACCTCCTGCAAGATATTCTAGTGGTGAAGGAGGATGACTGGAGATAGGACACAAATTAGTTACTAAATGCAAGCGATAAGGGAGATCGATTTCCAAAATTGTTTGCTAATTTTGAAGAAAATAACATTGAAATTATATTGTTTTTGGTACATATAAAATATATATTTTTAAAGATCAAAATCATATTATAGTAGTATTTTGTTGAAAAATCATGCACTTAAAAACGTTTCTATTGGTACCTTGTATCAAAAAATGAACAGTAGTAGACAAAGATATGAATTTCCAAAGATATTACCTTTTTAACGAGTTTGGTCATTCAAATATGATCCAACGGCTAGAGGGATCAGTGATCCTAACATCCACCTAGGTGGATCTAGGATAAATTTGTATCTTCTTCACCCACTGAAAAAGGGGGGTTTTCCCCAATCCTACATCTTCTTTCCCCTATTTTCTCCATCACCCGTTGGGAGGGTCGAATCTCGGCATCGACACCTTCATCATTTACGTTGAGGCTTCACCCTCTATGGGCGGGATTATGTGCCTAGGGTGTTGTCAACTCTAGGAATGGCTAGGTGGGGTCAAAAACCCCCTGAGGCCCTAGCTATAGTCAGTTCCTATGGCCTACTTATTGTTTACAACTAGACTACCTTCTTCTCCTCCATTTTTCTTGGAACAACACCCACATGAAACATCATCCTCTCATGTGATGCCAACATCCAGAGGTCTTTATATACCCCTCCCCCTCTTGCACCGATCAAGGCTTTGCCCTTTCTCTTCTTGGGAGATGGACTGGGAGTCTCAGCCACAACCCCCTCTCTTCTTTATTTTATTTTTATTTCATTTTTGAGAAATATGTAGTTTAAGAAATAATTATTTAGGACACATCCTGATTCCATTTAATCCAAAATTTTGAATTTAACTATATATAGCCATTATCCTTTCATGGACAAGATACATCAATACTAATGGGATAATCACATCAAGTTTTCAATTTTAGTAAACACTAGATAATTACGAAATTACTTACCTAGGCCACTAGATTATTGAGAATTATCTAAAATTCGTCCATAAATCTTATATTCCAATTATCCATATTGTAAACTGATTTTGACTATATATTATGAACATGAAATACATGATTCCCAAATTTGTATTTTAGGACCCATATGTGGACCTTAATTGTCCCAATTGGGCGTGAGTTGAGTTTTAGGGCCAATGCCTTATTTTTTGGTCTTCCAAAGGGTCCATAATATTAATCATATTATCAATTATGAAATGAAATCTTTTACCAATATAATTTATCAATTGAATATTCCTTAAGATACATTTGATCTATTTTACTTTATTTACATAATTTGAAGACCTAAACTAGGTGATAGCCCCAAATCATGTGTCTGAATAGAGGCGAATTTAGAATGATCAAACATTAAATTTATAACCTAAAACCTTCAAGGACTCTCACAACTCAATATCGGGTCGAAGTAGATATACGGGGTCAAACACATGGACGTGGGGACGTTTAGGATGCTTAAGATCTCTCTCTTAAGTTAGTTAAGACAATCTGAGAGTCGATAAAAGTATGGAACTAGAACTAGTCTAGAAAAATGTCTCGAAATAAAACAAAATAGAGTCCTTGAAATTGTACTAGTTAGAGAGGAGTTCCTGGATATGTAACCGCAAATTGGGTAGTCTATGCACCCATTCATGGTCATAGACAACCCTTGGAAATCCTAGCAAGCAATTACATCCAAACATAACACGTAATGTGGTAGTAGTTCCTGTGGGGGGTCATCCCACTCGCTCTCGCACGTGACTAGAACCCATCAAGAAAATGAGATCTCTTTCAAGGATATCATACAAACACCCCTGAATATTCTGGATACCTTTTTGAATCTAGGACATTCAAAGATGTTAGGAACAAATGTTACCTGGACAGAACACTGAACTTGCACCTGGGCGGACGGACCTGGAACTGACCGGCTTGGGTAGGGCCCGACCGTGCCTAGAGCAAGTTTTTGTATAGATCACCCTTAAACATTCTCATTTCAGATTCAATCCAAACTACCTTCTCTTTGTTGGTATGTATGCCCATAGAGCAAGTCATATGATGATTGTAATGGGATACTTTGTAATTGATTTGAGTAATAATAAAGGCAATTTCCAATCTATATGTTTAAACTATTTCTGAGATGATGGTGTAACATGATAGATGTCTAAAGATTGTCTTACTCAATGACATATGCTTTTAGGTTCATGACCTAAACGATGAGATCATATGGATGTTAAGAGTATACATTCTTGTTCAGTTCCTAGTCGGTTGTTATTGTGGAAATAACCATAGACATCAATAACACTGAAGACTAGATTGTGTGTTGGTTGATGACAGAATCTCATTAGTCATGATATAGTGATATCAAACCAAGCACATAGGTACTTGTTAGAGAACAAGGTACCGGACAGACCCACCGTGAGAGTGACACAAGGAACCATGACATGGTAGTCACAGTCAGCTCTCACAGTGATGGTGGTGAGTGTGATTCTTAGACCTAAAATCACTACACTCAACACATGTCATTGGGTACACTTTGACATCATCAAACGCAATCCTGAAACATGGTTTGTTATAAAGGTGATGATTGGGTGACTTTGACACATGGGGCTTTTGAGGGGTGAGTGATAGATATGGGATTTGTCCCTCCTAAGGGAGTTTGATATCCTTGGCCACTTGATGAGTAGGATTGAGAAAGGCATGCGCATGCACGTGTGAATCAATATGTGATATTGATGTCATACACATCTCACTCGGTCTACTCTGAGATCAAGGAAATGAATGAACATTGACAGGATGACTGTTCCATGCCTCGAGTTCATTCTAGATATCAGTGATAAAGGAATTATACATTCACTGTAACACCATTCACGGATTGTAGGATGAAAGTTGTTCTCCAACTTTCTACTTTCACTTGGGTAGCAATGATGTGTGACTAGGCACCGCTCTTTGCTTGTGAAGTCATAAGTGTTATGGACTTTCACTGCCAATGTGAAATGGACCTGCAGGGTCACACACATAGGATTTAACCTGGAAGAGGAGATTTGTCCACAAGCAATGTTTAGATTGATTACTAAAGGAGTTTAGTAGTTCAATTAAACACTCAATTAATCGATAGCTCAATATCATAATGTTCAAGGTGTTGGACAAGTTGATTGGAGTATCGGATTGATTGAAATCGCATTTGACTAATTCTGCACAATCTGCACTCCCAACCGATCGGTTTATGTGATGAACCGGTCGGTTGAGGTTGCTGAACCGGTCGGTTGAGGTTGCTGAACCGGTCGGCTCAATTGTTGAACTGATCGGCTCATGCACAGAGTGAAACGACCGGTTCAATTGTTGAACCGATCGGTTCAACTGGTGCAATCGAGCAACTTGGAAAAGTAGGATTGGTGAGAATTTTCCTTTCGTTTCAAATTGCCCAATTCGATTGGGAATAATATTGGTATTCGATACCAATTGGGAAAGAAATAAGGAAAGTCAATCGGGAACCAACCTGGAACCCCAACCGACCGGTTCATGAGTGAACCGATCGGTTCAAGGGTCCCAAACGATCGGTTCAGTGGTGAACCGATCGGTTCAGGTCCCCAACCGACCGGTTCACTTGTGAACCGATCAGTTCAGGTTGCGAGATGGTTGCTTTTTTGTGGAAAATCCCGAACCCTTCTACTCCTGCTTTAGTCCCGTATTGCCGGGCACAGAGAACCCTGTCCCATGACCCGTCTATATATATAGGGGGTATTGGGGGCTTCTCAGAGTACAACTCAGTGCAAGTTGATTGCTCTGCAAAGTTGTCGTTCTCTCTAGTTTTGGTAACCGAGAGAGAGCCCGAGCAAGTGCTTCCCGCAAAGGGAGGTGCAGCAAGGGAAGGACAACTGCAGTTGCAATTAACAGCAGGAGAGTGTGTTAGCAACTAGTACGTCAACAGGAGGGTGTGACTCCTTCCACTTCCTTGTGGGACAAGGAGAGTGGAGTTATGGGTGGTCCGTGTGGACTACTTCAGAGGCGGGAGGACACTGCCTCTCAGGAGGACAACTGTCATCCGTCAGTCCGGTAGGAGGAGGAGTCTTCAGTCCCGGTGCGACCAGGAGCTGCACAGACACCGTCCAAGACCGGAGGTGAAGACCGCGCAAGGCGCGTGGTATTGTCGCCGAGCAAGCCTCGGGACAAGGTATGATTCACAAACCATCTTTCCTATTATATAGATGTTGACGCGTTTCCTTTTGTTCCGGGTTTGGGGAGAAATTTTTTTTTCCGCTACTTCTCTGCCTCCTCTATAAACCCAACAGTGGTATCAGAGCCACGTCAACCGCTCTATATTTTAGGATTATCGATATGATCGATTTTGGTTTGTCACCTTTATTTATTGCATGCGATGCGAATAATATCGGCTTTATACATGTCCAATCCACAAATCCCTAATATACATATATGATATGTAATATTAATGCACTCGATACGCGTCGCCCTTAAACAAGTTTTGTGGTGGATGTGTAGCATGATTATGGCCTATAAACCCCTATATCTGTGTATGGTTTTTTGTGTGGTTGCTTGCATCTCGGTCTGCGCACCGATTCCCTTTCTCATATTCCTGATGTAACTCGAAATAATTCGAGAATTCTTTTCCTACCTTTGCTCCCCCCGAATGAACTCGGGGTTTCTCAATTCAATTATAAATAGGATAGATTTTATTTCCTGTTATGTCAAAGAACGGCGGACAACCTGAAGACGATCGGTTCAAGGAGTGAACCGATCGGTTGGTGATCCAGACGGCCGGTTCGAGGAACAAGATAAGCAGGTGGCGACCTAAGGAGATGCACGATGACCGGTGAACCGATCGGCTGGAGGCGCCAGTCGATCGGCTGGTGGCACCCGAACAACCTACCTGATGGCGAGCCAATCAGTCATGGAGATGAGCTGATCAAACCCAGAAAGGCAGGCACAGATAGGATGGCCATAATCATTGCTTTTTATCGTTTATGCATGTTTTGTGTGGGATATAGCATGTATATGATACGTACTATATATTGTGGTGATTGGATATGTATATGTATATAAAAACCAAATCCCTCATTAAATATTAAGTTTTAGATGCCTTCCAAATGCGACACACGTGAAAAGCTTGATCGACCAAGTGTGGGCACGCCCTAGTGTGGTGCACCGTCTATCTCGTGGAAGCATGAAGGATGAATGTGTGGGTCTGCCCTAGCAGGGTGCATGTTCATCGTGTTGGCTTTGGGTCGGACTTAACAAGGTGACCTAGATAGGATCTAGCGCCTTGAGGCATGGAGATGATCATTGCAAAGAGTTGCATATGATATTTTTCAAGAGTTGCATATGATGCAATTGGCAAGAGTTGCCTACCTGAGAGATCTGAGTTGTGGGTGACAGCCCTAGCTGGTCCATGGCTCAGAGGATTTCAGGATCTTGACCCACTAGAAGATTGTACGCTGCAATCTTCCGAATTGATGGTGAGGGCTATCAATTTGAGTCAAAATAGTGGGAGCGGTAATTAATTAAAGGCCTAATTAACTATCGTCAAATTTTATTCAAATCAAATCAAAAGGTTTTGACAAATGCAAATTTTCTCTTGTAGAATGGCAAAAGAATCATCTTTTAAAATGGGCAAATTAATTGAGAATAAATTCCATAACTGGTTGAGGACTGTGAGAAGTGTTCTGCACAATCCAGATATACCAGGAGCCTTAGAATCCACTCTATGTACTCTTAATGCGTTGGTAAAGAAGAAAGTAGGTAAGGGAGAGAAGTGTTCTCTCGCCAAACCAATTTCTTCTACATGGAGAGGATGGAAGGAACAATGGAAGAAGAAGTCAGAGATAGAGATCTCTACTTCTAGTGTATACGTAATAGAGATTAGCTTTACTACTTCTTCGTCATGGGTACTTGATACCGGATGCGGATCTCACATTTGTTCAAATGTGAAGGATCTTAAGAGAAGTAGGCCTTTGGGGAAAGGCGAGGTTGAACTACGTGTTGCTAATGGGGCAAGAGTTGCCGCCAGTGCCGTAGGAACCTATGAGTTAACTCTACCTAGTGGGCTAATAATAGAGTTGAAGAACTGCTATTATGTACCTTCCATAAATAGGAATATCATTTCCGTCTCTTGTTTGGACAAAGATGGATTCGAATTTCTTATTAAGAATGGAAAGTGTTCCATTTCTAAAGATGGGATCTTTTATGGCAGTGCCCCTATGTCTTATGGTCTATACTTGATAGACTTGGAGACAAGTGTATACAACATAAACACCAAAAGGAAAAACGCAACGAATCAAACAAAACATATCTCTGGCATTGTCGTCTAGGGCACATAAATGAGAAGCGCATTTCTAGACTCCATAAAGATGGTTATCTAGACTCTTTTGATTATGAATCAATAGAGACATGTGAATCTTGTTTGTTGGGCAAGATGACCAAGACTCCCTTTTCAGGTAAAGGTGAGAGAGCTAGTGATCTATTAGGACTCATACATACTGATGTATGTGGTCCTTTTAGAACTAAAGCCAGAAATGGGTGTCAGTACTTCATTACCTTCACTGATGATTTCAGTAGGTATGGCTATGTGTACCTGATGAAACATAAGTCAGAAACCCTTGAAAGATTCAAGGATTTCATGAATGAAGTACAGAACCAGCTTGGCAAGAGTATTAAGGCACTTCGTTCCGATCGAGGTGGAGAATACTTGAGCCAGGAGTTTGAGGACCTTCTGCGAGCCCGTGGTATTGTATCACAATGGACTCCGCTTGGAACACCACAGCATAATGGTGTGTCTGAGAGAAGGAATCGCACATTGTTAGATATGGTGTGATCAATGATGAGTTTTGCTGATCTTCCAATTTCTTTCTGGGGTCATGCTCTTGAAACCGCCGCGTTTATGCTTAACCGTGTACCATCTAAATCGGTTCAAAAGACACCATATGAGATATGGTACGGGAAGCGTCCCGATTTGTCTTTTCTGAAGATTTGGGGTTGTGAAGCTTACGTCAAGAAAATGTTTCCTGATAAGCTTGGACCCAAATCCGATAAATGTTATTTTGTTGGATACCCCAAGGAAACGAGGGGATATTACTTATACCACCCTACTGACAACAAAGTGTTTGTTGCCAGGACAGCTGTGTTCCTAGAGAAGGAATTTATTTCCAAAGGAAGCAGTGGGAGGAATATAGAGCTTGAAGAGGTTCAAGCCCAACAAGAAAACATTGAACCGATAGATGTACAAGAGGAAAATGTAGATTCACAAGGTGTTGTGGAATCTCATTCTCCTCAAGTGACACAAGGACCTCGTAGATCTAGTAGGACTCGCCTTGAACCTGAGAGGTTTGGATACCTTGTAACTCAGGAAGGTGGAGAGTTGATCATAGATGATGATCCAACTACCTATGTAGAGGCTATGGACGGACCAGATTCTGAGAAATGGCTTGAAGACATGAGATCCGAGATGGAATCCATGTACTCCAACAAAGTATGGACTTTGGTGGAACCACCCGAAGGGGTAAAACCCATAGGGTGCAAGTGGGTCTTTAAGAAACAGACCGACATGGATGGCAATGTGCAAACTTATAAAGGCAGACTGGTTGCGAAGGGTTTTCGACAAATTCAAGGTGTTGACTATGACGAAACCTTTTCTCCAGTTGCCATGATTAAGTCCATCAGGATCATGCTTGCTATTGCAGCTTATTATGACTATGAGATTTGGCAGATGGATGTTAAAACCACATTTCTAAATGGGAATATACATGAGGATGTGTACATGACACAGCTTGAAGGTTTTGTAGATCCAAAGAATGCCAATAAAGTCTGTAAACTGCAAAGGTCAATCTATGGATTGAAGCAAGCATCTCGGAGTTGGAATCTTCGATTTGATGAAGAAGTCAAAGTGTTTAGCTTTATTCAAAATGAAGATGAACCTTGTGTGTACAAGAAGGTTAGTGGGAGCTCGACCACATTCCTCATATTGTATGTGGATGACATACTTTTGATGGGGAATGATGTCTTAGCCTTAGAGAAGGTAAAGACTTGGCTTGGGAAAACTTTCTCAATGAAGGACTTAGGAGAAGCATCCTACATTCTAGGAATTAAGATCTATAGAGATAGATCTAGAAGGCTTCTCGGACTAAGTCAGAGCACGTACATTGACAAGGTGCTGAAGCGGTTCAGCATGGAGAACTCAAAGAGAGGCAACGTCCCTATGCTACATGGAGTTACCGTCTCTAGAGCTCAATGTCCCCAATCTTGTGAAGAGAGGGAGCGGATGAATGGGATCCCATATGCATCAGCCATTGGATCCATCATGTACGCTATGTTGTGCACACGCCCAGATGTCTCGTATGCTCTAAGCATGACGAGCAGGTTCCAGTCAGATCCCAGGGATGCTCATTGAACAGCCGTGAAGAACATCCTCAAGTACTTGCGAAGGACTAAGGATCAGTTTCTTGTGTACGGCGGTGAGGAAGAGCTGGTTGTAAAGGGTTACACCGATGCAAGCTTCCAAACCGATAAAGATTATTATAGATCGCAGTCAGGATTTCTGTTTTGCCTTAATAATGGAGCTGTGAGCTGGAAGAGTTCCAAGCAAGAAACAGTTGCCGATTCTACTATAGAGGCCGAGTATATTGCTGCTTCGCATGCAGCAAAGGAGGCTGTGTGGATCAGGAAGTTCATTTCTGAACTTGGTGTAGTTCCCAGTAGCTGTGATGCAATTGAGCTTTATTGTGACAATAATGGAGCTATTGCACAAGCTAAGGAGCCCAGATCACATCAGCGGTCCAAGCACATACTGCGGCGCTTCCATCTCATATGAGAGATCGTATAGTGAGGAAATGTGAAGATTTGCAAAGTACCAACTGAAGACAACATAGCTGATCCACTGACTAAGGCCCTTTCTCAGCAGAAGCATGATGGTCATGCTAGGTCACAAGGACTGCGTTTCCTTGGTGACTGGCTCTAAGTGCAAGTGGGAGTCTGTTGGTATGTATGCCCATAGAGCAAGTCATATGATGATTGTAATGGGATACTTTGTAATTGATTTGAATAATAATAAAGGCAATTTCCAATCTATATGTTTAAACTATTTCTGAGATGATGGTGTAACATGATAGATGTCTAAAGATTGTCTTACTCAATGACATATGCTTTTAGGTTCATGACCTAAACGATGAGATCATATGGATGTTAAGAGTATACATTCTTGTTTAGTCCCTAGTCGGTTGTTATTGTGGAAATAACCATAGACATCAATAACACTGAAGACTAGATTATGTGTTGGTTGATGACAGAATCTCATTAGTCATGATATAATGATATCAAACCAAGCACATAGGTACTTGTTAGAGAACAAGGTATCAGACAGACCCACCGTGAAAGTGACACATGGAACCATGACATGGTAGTCACAGTCAGCTCTCACAGTGATGGTGGTGAGTGTGATTCTTAGACCTGAAATCACTACACTCAACACATGTCGTTGGGTACACTTTGACATCATCAAACGCAATCCTGAAACATGGGTTGTTATAAAGGTGATGATTGGGTGGCTTTGACACAAGGGGCTTTTGAGGGGTGAGTGATAGATATGGGATTTGTCCCTCCTAAGGGAGTTTGATATCCTTGGCCACTTGATGAGTAGGATTGAGAAAGGCATGCGCATGCACGTGTGAATCAATATGTGATATTGATGCCATACACATCTCACTCGGTCTACTCTGAGATCAAGGAAATGAATGAACATTGACAGGATGACTGTTCCATGCCTCGAGTTCATTCTGGATATCAGTGACAAAGGAATTATACATTCACTGTAACACCATTCACGGATTGTAGGATGAAAGTTGTTCTCCAACTTTCTACTTTCACTTGGGTAGAAATGATGTGTGACTAGGCACCACTCTTTGCTTGTGAAGTCATAAGTGTTATGGACTTTCACTGCCAACGTGAAATGGACCTGCAGGGTCACACACATAGGATTTAACCTGGAAGAGGAGATTTGTCCACAAGCAATGTTTAGATTGATTACTAAAGGAGTTTAGTAGTTCAATTAAACACTCAATTAATCGATAGCTCAATATCATAATGTTCAAGGTGTTGGACGAGTTGATTGGAGTATCGGATTGATTGAAATTGCATTTGACTGATTCTGCACAATCTGCACTCCCAACCGTTCGGTTCATGTGATGAACCGGTTGGCTGAGCTTGCTGAACCGGTCGGCTCAATTGTTGAACCGATCGGCTCATGCACAGAGTGAAGCGACCGGTTCAATTGTTGAACCGATCGGTTCAACTAGTGCAATCGAGCAACTTGGAAAAGTAGGATTGGTGAGAATTTTCCTTTCGTTTCAAATTGCCCAATTCGATTGGGAATAATATTGGTATTCGATACCAATTGGGAAAGAAACAAGGAAAGTCAATCGGGAACCAACCTGGAACCCCAACCGACCGGTTCATGAGTGAACCGGTCGGTTCAAGGGTCCCAAACGATCGATTTAGTGGTGAACCGATCGGTTCAGGTTCCCAACCGACCGGTTCATTTGTGAACCGATCGGTTCAGGTTGCGAGATGGTTGCTTTTTTGTGGAAAATCCCGAACCCTTCTACTCCTGCTTTAGTCCCGTATAGCCGAGCACAGAGAACCCTGTCCCATGACCTGCCTATATATATAGGGGGTATTGGGGGCTTCTCAGAGTACAACTCAGTGCAAGTTGATTGCTCTGCAAAGTTGTCGTTCTCTCTGGTTTTGGTAACCGAGAGAGAGCCCGAGCAAGTGCTTCCCGCAAAGGGAGGTGCAGCAAGGGAAGGACAATTGCAGTTGCAATTAACAGCAGGAGAGTGTGTTGGCGACTAGTACGTCAACAGGAGGGTGCGACTCCTTCCACTTCCTTGTGGGACAAGGAGAGTGGAGTTCTGGGTGGTCCGTGTGGACTACTTCAGAGGCGGGAGGACACTGCCGCTCAGGAGGACAACTGTCATCTGACAGTCCGGTAGGAGGAGGAGTCTTCAGTCCCGGTGCGACCAGGAGCTGCACAGACACCGTCCAAGACCGGAGGTGAAGACTGCGCAAGGCGTGTGGTATTGTCGCCGAGCAAGCCTCGGGACAAGGTATGATTCACAAACCATCTTTCCTATTATATAGATGTTGTCGCGTTTCCTTTTGTTCCGGGTTTGGGGAGAAATTTTTTTTCCGCTGCTTCTCTGCCTCCTCTATAAACCCAACACTCTTATCCATGTCTACAACTAATTTCTCAATCTAGGAAGAAATAGAAGTTCAAGAAAGAAAGAGATCGACCAAACTAGAAATCATAACTAGAAAGAGAAGATAGAATAGAAAACATGCTAGATTTAAACAAAAACTACTTTCTTAAGGTAAAAGTACATAAGCATTCCCAAATCGGGCTACATAGACAAGAAGGAGCTCAAGCAGCCATGGACAATAATAGTTGGCACCAACCAAAGATGGAAGAACATCATTTATACAGAAAGAAAAGAGAAAAGTAGAAGAAATAAGTAGAAGAAGATATTTATCCCATAGAGGAGAGGTGTCTCTTACTCCTTATCCTATGTATGGGCTGGATCTCATCTTTGGATTGTCCTCCTTGATCTTCTAGACTCTCTTTCCTCCTTTCTCCTAAATTTCTCCCCAAACAACAATATGGTGGATGTATGGAGGTGAAAGATGGATGGGAATGGTGGGAAGTGGGTGAATGGTCGTGGAAAATGATGGTGGATGGAAGCCAACTGAAAGAACAGATGTACGGTAAACTCTTCAGCCCTTTTAGACCTTGGAACTCTTCCACTGGGCTTTGTGAATAGGAACCAAAACCAAACAATAGAACTAGTTGAACCAGTTGAACCCTTTCCTAGGTACCAAGAGATGGGTATTTATAGGGATAGGAGGATTGCATGTGATAAATGGTCACTACGCCTTCAGTGGTTGCTAGAGATTTGAAGTTGTTCTCTACTCGATAGGGTCGTGCTAAGCCTGACCAGGCCAAGCCTAGTATAGTACGACATCAATGTCAGTAACAGGACCATCAAGACCACAGTAAGATAGAAACAGCTTCAAGTGTGGGCAGACAGGACATATGGTAAAGGACTATCCAGTTAGAGACATGGACGTAATCCAACCACTGAGGTAGAGTCAACAGGGCTCTTAGAGGCAATATTTTAGCAGTGGCACATGAGGATGTGGACAGGTATCCCAAATAGGTTCATCTACACAAAACAACAGAGCATGGAGTTGGCAATAGGAAATGGAGAGATTCTATGCTATGAATCAGTTAGAGGCAGTAGTCAATCCATGAGTCATGACAGGTCAGATGGAATTGTTTCATTCTGATATGTCTTCATCATGCTTCATATCTATTTTGATTGATATGGGTGATACATATTCCTTTATCGCTTGAGAAGGGATTCATGACCACAATATGATTCTCAATCATAGAACATATAATCTGTTATTAGAATTCCATTAGTTGGATCTGTAGTGTTGTGGAAGGTATGTTCTCCCTGTGTTCTTTCTTTTTCAGAACACAACATTCAGGTGGATATTATACCACTTGAGATGCACGGGTTTCATGTAATTCTTGGGATGGATACCCTAGAAAAGTATAAGTTTGTCTTGGATTGTGGTTCCAAGCAAGCTATGTTCGTAGATAGTGATGATACATCTTGGCACATGTGGTAGATACCAAAGCAGAAAGTCTTAGTCTTCCTAAAGTTCTTGTTGTTAGGGAATTCATGGATGTGTTTCCTGAACAATTTCTAGATATTCCTCCACCTCGAGAGATTGATTTCGAGATTAATCTAATTTTGGGTATGCAACCCATAGCCCAAACACCTTATAGGATGGTGCCAATTGATATGGCAGAACTCAAGAAATAATTACAGGCATTGCTTGAGAAAGGTTTCATTCAAATAAGTACTTCTCCATGGGGTGCTCCAGTTCTTTTTGTTAAAAAGAAGGATGGGTCTATGAGGTAATCCATAGACTATAGGCAACTTAACAAGGTGACTATAAGGAACAAATATCCTCTGCCAAGGATAGATGATCTGTTTGACCAGTTGTTTGGTGCAACAGTGTTCTCTAAGATAGATCTAAGGTCAGGATATCATCAGTTACGTATCAAGGAGACTGACATACCTAAGTCAGCCTTTAGGACAAGGAATAGTCATTATGAGTTTGTAGTTATGTCGTTTGGGCTAACTAATGCACCAGCTAGATTCATGGAGATGATGAATATAATCTTCTGGCCATTCCTTGATCAGTTCATAGTGGTCTTCATAGACAACATCCTGATATATAGTAGAGATGGTCAACAACATGAACAACACCTTCATCAAGCCTTGACTTTATTGAGATAGCACAAGCTATTTACTAAGTTTAGCAAGTGCAAGTTTTGGTTGTCAGAAGTGTCTTTCCTAGGACATGTTATATATGCTTTAGGTATTCATGATGATCCTAAGAAAGTGGAGTCTATTTTAGAGTGGGAATAGCCCAAGACACCAATTGAGATTTGCAGTTTCCTAGGTCTGGAAGGTTACTACAGAAGGTTTATTAAACACTTCATTTCTGTAGCATTACCCCTAACTAGGTTGACGAGGAATGAGGTTCCTTTTTTATGGAATGACAAGTGTCATTGTTCTTTCCAGTTGTTGAAAGAAAGGTTGACTAGTGCACCTGTGTTGGTTTTACCTAAGTAGGGAAAGGAATACATTGTTTTCAGTGATGCCTCTAAAATGGTCTAGGATGTGTGCTGATGCAGAGTGATCATGTAGTTTCTATTGCTTCCTAACAGCTTAATAAACATGAGGATAATTATTCAATGCATGATCTAGAGTTAGCTATTGTGGTCCACACATTGAAGATTCGGAGGCATTATCTTTATGGAGAAATGTGTCAGATTTTCACAGACCATAAAAACTTAAAGTACATCTTCTCACAGCACAAGTTGAATATGAGACAATGTCCCTGGATGGAATTAATCAAGGACTACATTTGTACAATTGATTATCATCCATGAAAAGCTAATGTAGTGGCAGATGCACTAAGTAGAAAATCTTCATGTCTACCCATAGATAAAGCACAGTTGAATTCTTTAATGTTCTTTAAACGAGACATGTTTGTCTCTTTGAGACAAGTAAATTTACAATTAAAAGTATCTTTGTTAGCCAGATTGCTGGCCGATATGCATGTGAAACCTACTATGAGACAACAGATTAAAGACGTACAACAGGCTGATAATGTGATTCAACAGATCAGGTCAAAGTATGGTAGTGAGAAACGGGATGGTTTCCATGAGTTAGAGGATGAGGTAGTTTGTTACCATGGTAGTATGGTAGTACCTGATGCTAATGACTTAAGAAAGATAGTTATGGAGAAAGCTCATTCATCAATGTATGCAATGCATCCAAGGTATACTAAAATGTACCATAACTTAAAAGATATGTATTGGTAGCCTAGTTTGTCGAAGGATGTAGCTGAGTTTGTTATGTGGTATCCAGTGTGTCAGTAAGTTAAAGTAGAACACCAGAAGCCTCCATGAACATTGCAACCCTTACCTATACCATAGTGGAAATGGGATCATGTGACAATGGACTTTGTGATTGGTATACGCAGAACAACCAAAAGTCATGATTCCATTTGGGTCATAGTTGATAAGTTGACTAAGTCAGAACAGTCTCTTCCTTTTAAAACATCCTATACTACTAAAAAACTTGCACAAATCTACATAGATGAGATAGTGCGATTACACAGAGTTCCAACCACAATTGTGTCTGATAGAGGTCCCTAGTTTACAAGTCATTTTTGGGAATGACTACATAAAGCCTTGGGTACGTAGTTAAAGTTTAGCACAACTTTTCACCCTCAGACAGATGGACAATTTGAAAGGACTATACAAACTTTGGAGGACTTGCTTAGGGCATGTTTTCTTCAGTTTGTAGGGAGTTGGGACTTACACTTGATGTTAATAGAGTTTGCCTACAACAATAGTTATCAGAAAAGTATGGATATGGCACCATATGAAGCATTATGTGGTAGATGTTGTAGGTCTCCGTTATGCTGGTATGAGATAGGAGAATACCAACTTCGGGGTCCTGAATTAGTACAAAAACAATTGAAAAGATTAAAGTAATACAACAATAATTGAAGGTTGAACAGGATAGACATAAGTCATATGTTGTTAAACATTGCAGACCTTTAGAATTCCAAGTTGGAAACAGGGTGTATCTCAAGGTCTCTCCTTGGAAAGGTGTTCTCAAATTTGGGAAAAAGGGTAAGTTAGATCCTAGATTTATGGGACCTTACCCAATATGGATTGGAAGGTAGACTATAGGTTGGAGTTAGCACCTGAGCTACATAGACTACATCTAGTATTTCATATATCTATGCTAAGAAAGTATCATCCTAATACAGAGTTGGTATTGCAACCTATAGAGGTAGAAGTGAATGAAGATATATCCTATGTGGAAGGTCCAATGATGATTCTTGACAGAAGAATTAAGAAGTTAAAAAAGAAAAACATAGTTCTTGTGAAAGTTCTATAGAATCAATATGGCATTGAAGAAGTCACATGGGAGCTACAGGAAGAAATGAGGAGGAAGTACCCTTCTTTTTTCTCTTGAGATTTTGGGGATGAAGTCCCTGTTAGGGGTTGATAATTGTAACATCCCTGACCTGGGTTATGCCATAAACCTAGAAGTTTTTCTTAAGTAAGTTATTTATAAACTTTTTTTAATCTTTTTAAAAGTAATTAAGACTCAAGGAGAGTTTAATTTTCAAGTTTGAGTTTATTTGCAAACTATTTGTGCATTATATGATAGTTTGGGTGTAAATTACAATTTACCCAAGATAAGGAGTTATATTGCAATATGTCACATGTTGAACTTGCCTCAAGTCCTTTAGCATCATAAGAGAGAGAATGATGCTAAGGGGTGTCTTGTGGAAATCCTAAGTTCCAAGGTTGAGCTTGTTTGAATAATGCTTGTGCCTTGTATACCAATTTTAGTGCAAATTGCCATTTACCCAAAATGTAGGGTTGATATGCACATTACCACCTCTAGATTGTCCCTACTCTCTCTTATCATCATCCAGAGATGAGATAAATAAAGAGGCACCATGTTTGAATCATATTTGAGTTATGATATTCTTGGTGATGGAAAGACCAAGAAGAGTTGTATAGTTGAAACCCTAAAATGAGATGTATTGAGTTGTAGAGCTTATATGGGAGCGCTTATCAGCAAAGAAGCCATAGAGGAGGTCCCATATCATTTTTTCAACTGTTGTCAAAGGCCATTATGAGTTAATCACCACAAGAAGGTGATGGATATTAGTTTACAACTTTCCTTGGAAAAGTTGTATCAGTTTGTGAATAAAGTGATGTTGGGTTGAAATATCTTATTCAACTAGATAACTAATGGCCAAAATCTTATCCCTAGATTATCCCCAAGAGTTTTTGATGTCAAGATAAATATGTTTGCATGCATGGACATGTGTCAACTCATGCATGGATATGTGTCACCTAGTAGTACAAGGTGATGACACATCTTATATGTTGGTATGTATGCCCTGAGAGCCAATCATGTGATAATTGGTGGGATACATTAAGATTGATTTGATAAACATAAAAGGAGAGCTTCCAATTCTTTCTGGTTCAGTCATATGAGATAGTGATAGAACAGATTGAATGTCTAGAAAATGACAGTACTCAATGACGTATGCCTTCAGGTTCATGACCTGAACGATGAGATCATACGGATGCTAAGAGTTTGTACATTCTTCTTATGTCCCTAGTCGGATGTCATTGTGGAAGGTAGATAGACAGCAATGACACACAAGACTAGATTGTGGTATTGGTTGATGACAGAATCTCATTAGTCATGATATAGAGATATCAAACCAAACACATAGGTACTTGTTAGAGAACAAGGTACCGGACAGACCCACCGTGAGTTTGACACATGGAACCATGAGATGGTAGTCACAGTCAGTACTCACAGTGATGGTGGTGAGTGTGATTCTTAGACCTGAAATCACTGCACTCAACACATGTCGTTGGGCACACTTTGACATCATCAAACGCAGTCCTGAAACATGGGTTGTTATAAAGGTGATGATTGGGTGGCTTTGACACATGGGGCTTTTGAGGGGTGAGTGATAGATATGGGATTTGTCCCTCCTGAGGGAGTTTGATATCCATGGCCACTTGATGAGTAGGATTGAGAAAGGCGTTCATGCATGTGTGAATCAGTATATGATACTGATGTCATACATATCTCTTCCAGTCTACTCTGAGATCAAGGAAGTGAATGAACGTTGACATGATGACTGATCTATGCCTCGAGTTCATTCGGGATATCAGTGACAAAGGAATTATACATTCGCTGTAACACCATTCACGGATTGTAGGATGAAATTTGTTCTCCAACTTTCTACTTTCACTTGGGTAGCACTAATGTGTGACTAGGCACCGCTCTTTGCTTGTGAATTCATAAGTGTTATGAACTTTCACTGCCAACGTGAAATGGACCTGCAGGGTCACACACATAGGATTTAACCTGGAAGAGGAGTTTTGTCCACAAAGCAATGTTTAGATTGATTACTAAAGGAGTTTAGTAGTTCAATTAAACACTCAATCAGTCGATGACTCAATATTGTATGGTTCAAGGTGTTGGACGCATTGATTGGAGTATCGGATTGATTGAAATCGCATTTGACTGATTTTGCCCAACCTGTGCTCCCAACCGATCGGCTCATGTGATTAACCGGTCGGCTGAGGTTGCTGAACCGGTCCGCTGGAGTGTCCAGGGAGATCGGCTCATGCCCAGGTTGAGACGACCGGTTCAAGAGTTGAACCGATCGGCTCAGCTGGTGCAACCGACCAGTTGGGAAAGTCATGTCGGCAAGAATTTTCCTTTCGTTTCAAATTGCCCAATTCGATTGGGAATAATATTGGTATTCGATACCAATTGGGAAAGAAACAAGGAAAGTCTTTTTGAGCCGGATTAGGACCATGAACCGATCGGTTCAGGGCACCTACCGATCGGTTGGAGTGCCCCAAACGATCGGCTCAGGTCCAACCGATCGGCTCAATGGCCGAACCGATCGGTTCAGTTGTGAACTGATCATTTCAAGTTGTGAACCTGTTGCTTTTTGTGGAAAATTCTCGAACCCTTCTACTCCTGCTTTAGTCCCGCATTGCCCGGGATGGAGAACCCTGTCCCATGGCTCTCCTATATATATAGGGGTATTTGGGGCTTCTCAAAGTACAGCTCAGTGCAACCAGTTGCTCTGCAAGTTGTCGTTCTCTCTGGTTTTGGTAACCGTGAGAGAGCCCGAGCAAGTGCTTCCCGCAAAAGGGAGGTGCAGCAAGGGAAGGACAACTGCAGTTGCAACAGGAGGCAGGAGAGTGTGTTGGCGACTAGTACATCAACAGGAGGGTGCGACTCCTTCCACTTCCTTGTGGGACAAGGAGAGTGGAGTTCCAGGTGGTCCGTGTGGACTACTATAGAGGCGGGAGGACACTGCCGCTTAGGAGGACAACTGTCATCCGACAGTCCGGTTCGAGTAGGAGTTGTCAGTCCCGGTGCGACCAAGAGCTGCACAGACACCGTCGAAGTCCGGAGTTGAAGACCGCGCATTGCGCAAGGTATTGTTGCTGAGCAAGCCTCGGGACAAGGTATGATTCCGCAAACCATCCTTTCCTATTATATAGACGTTGACGCGTTTCCTCGGTATGGGTTGGGGGAGAAATTTTTTGTTTCCGCTGCCTTCTCTGTCTCCCCTAAAAAACCCAACAGTGGTATCAGAGCCACGTCAGCTGTTCTATATTTTAGGAATATCGATATGATCGATTTTGGTTTGTCGCCTTTATTTATTGCATGCGATGCAAATAATATTGGCTTTATGCATGTCCAATCCTAAATCCACAAATCCCTAATTACATATATGATATGTATTATTAATGCACTTGATACGCGTCGCCCTTAAACAAGTTTTGTGGTGGATGTGTGTAGCATGATTATGGCCTATAAACCCCTATCTATGTGTGGTTGTTTGTGGTTGCTTGCATCTCGGTCTGCGCACCGATCTTCCCTCTCTTATTCCTGATGTAACTCGAAATAATTCGAGATTCTTTCCTACCTTTGCTCCCCCCGAATGTAACTCGGGGTTTCCCTTTTTTTAAAGCAATGTAATAAATAGGATAGATTTTATTTCCTGTTATGTCGAAGACCGGAGGAGATCAAGACGACTGCTCAGACGATCGGTTCAAGGCGTGAACCGATCGGATGACCTTGCAGACGGTCGGTTCAAGGAGTGAACCGATCGGTTGATGACCGGTTCGAAGAACGAGACGAGCGGGTGGCAGACATGACGAGATGCACGACGACCAGGCAAACCGATCGGTTGTAGGAGCCAACCGATCGGCCGGTGGCACCCAGATGACCGGCTGGAGAGTACAAATCATTCATGTGATGAGTTGATCAACTCGGAAGGCAAGGCACAGAAGTTCATCTTGTACAGGTTGCATGTGATGTAGACCTAGATGACCGTGATTCCTCTTGGCTCGAGGAATCACATTAGGATGGCCATAATCATCGCTTTTTATCATTTGTGCATGTTTTCTGTGGGATATAGCATGTATATGATACGTACTATGTATTGTGGTGATTGGATATGTATATGTATATAAAACCAAATCCCTCATTAAAATATTAAGTTTTAGATGCCTTCCAAATGCGACACACGTGAAAAGCTTGTTCGACTAAGTGTGGGCACGCCCTAGCGTGGTGCACCGTCTACCTCGTGGAAGCGTGAAGGATGAATGTGTGGGTCTGCCCAAGCAGGGTGCATATTCATCGTGTTCGTTTTGGGTCGGACTTAACAAGGTGACCTAGATAGGATCTAGCGCCTTGAGGCATGGAGATGATCATTGCAAGGAGTTTTATATGACATCTTATCAAGAGTTGCATATGATGCAATTGGCAAAAGTTGCCTACCAGAGAGATCTATGTTGTGGGTGACAGCCCAAGCTGGTCCATGACTTAGAGGATTTCAGGATCTTGCCCACTAGAAGGTTGTACGCTGCAATCTTCCGAATTGATGGTGAGGGCTATCAATTTGAAGTAAAATAGTGGGAGCGATAATTAATTAAAGGCCTAATTATATCGTCAAACTTTCAAATCAATCAAATAAGTCAAAAATGAGTTTTGGACTAAAATTGCATATTTTCCTTTTTGTAGTTCAAATGGCAACAAACAACAACAACTTTTCTTTGCGATCGGTCCTTGACAAGGACAAGCTAAATGGGACAAACTTCCACGACTGGTATCGGACATTGAGAATTGTTCTCACTCAAGAGCGTAAGCTCTATGTCCTGGATACTCCAATTCCAGAGGAACCCGATCCTAATGCACCAAGGACAGAAAGGGATGCTTACAAGAAGCATTCTGATGATGCCATTGCTGCAAAGTGCTTGATGCTATGTTCAATGAACCATGAGTTGCAGAGGCAACATGAGAACATGGGTGTCATAGAGATGATTCTGCATCTCAAGAACATGTATGAAGATCAGGCACGGCAAGAGAGATACAATGTTTCTAGGGCGTTGTTCAAGTGCGTCATGACAGAAGGAGATCCAGTTGGTCCTCACACACTCAAGATGATTGGGTATGTGGAGAACCTGCAGAGACTGGGATTTCCACTGAGCCAAGAATTGGCTACTGACGTGATACTGCAATCGTTGCCAGAATCTTACAGTCAGTTTGTGATGAACTACAACATGAACAACTTTGATAAGCCACTGTCAGAGTTGTTGGGCATGTTGAGGACAGCCGAGTTACAGATGAAGAAGGACAAGCCTAAGTCCGTGATGGTGATCACGAGCAAGAAAGGCAAGTCCAAGCGCAAGGGCAAGGGCAAAGCTAAGAAAGGTTCTGAAGCTAGCCAGGAGTCCAAGCCATCTTCAGCTCTCAAGGCCAAGGGAGGCGTGACAAAGAAAGGAAATTGCCACCATTGTCAAAAGCCAGGACATTGGAAAAGGAATTGTCCTCTCTACCTGGAAGAACAAAAGAAGAAGGAGGCGACTGAAGCCTCTACTTGAAGGTGTCATGTAAATAAACTTGTAACACTTTTTGAGGTATATGATACCAAGATGTAAAGTGTAAAGCATTCTTACTTAGGGCAAGTGTTGCCTTTATATATAGGAATACATTAGTTTATTTTCAGCCAATAAGGCATGTAATACAGTTATGAACTGCTATTTCATACTTGCCAATAGATAGAAACACTTTATTTTTGCATATTGTATGACAATGATGGCAATTAATAAAGAGATGTTTCAATTTATAAAGATGTGATCTTTGTGGCAATGCCTTATTTATCTTGTGATATTTGATATGCATAAGATAAAACGATACCTAAAAGTTATAGATAACTCAAACAGTTTAATTAGCATTAATCATGAGAAATTCATTTCTAGTTTCCATGTGATGGATAAAACTAGACTCTTTTGGTTAGAGAACCAGTAAGGAACATGAATATCTTGGACATGATTAATCAATCTTCACTAATGTAGTGGGAGAGTGATTATCCTATTAGGTATAATACATGTGATGTATTTACATACCTATTGGAATAAATGCTAATACTTCAAATGGTGTTTAGAGAAATACCAATATGAATATCTTGAAGTGTTCAAGATTATCATAAATGAAGTACAAATTTGGTAAAGTATTAATTCTTGATGAGATCAATGAATGAAATACTTGGACCAAATGTATGAGATCCTTATGAGTGATTATGATAGTGTATCATAGTGAACTCATGATTAAGGCATGGTAATGTCTGAATCAAGAAGGAATCATACTCTAAGGAGTTAGAGAATGATTATCAAATAACTGAATTCTTCTTAATAAAAGAATACCCCACACTAATAAAAGAAATTAAGAATCATAAGGGTTGTGAGTTCTTATATCTTTAACAGATACACCTCAATTATCTATGTGATGAGTTGTTCATGTGATGAGTCAACTATCAAGATAAATATGAGGAACCGAATCTTGAGTTATGGTTTAAAACCATTACATCCGAAATGACTTCCATGTGAACCATAAGGTATGACCTTGATGGTAGCACTCATTGGATCATATCCATAAGTGCAGATGAGTCTTAAGTGTTAAGACACATGGATAACATTTTGAGAAGGATGATGCTTGTTGATTGCAACTTAATGGCTAAGACATTTGGCATATGGATACTAAAACCGCATTCCTATGAGGAATAAAACCAGGATGTGTACGTGACACAGCCTATAAGGTTTATGAATCCACTAATGCAAATGAAGTCTATAAGTTACAATGGACTAATCAATGTAATTGATTGAGTACAAGCAACTCAAAATTGGATCTTTATTTTGATGATATAGTCAAAGGGTTTGACTGATATGTCAAAGATAAAGAAGGGATATGTGATTTAGTGGGAGCGTGTTCAAATTCCACATATTGATGTGAAATGGAAATGTTCTAGATTGGAAATCCTAATGTGGAAATTATCTTTAAGGAAGATAGAGATGTTTCCTATGTGATAGGAATAGAGATCTATAGAGATAGTTCTCGAAAATCTCTTGACCTGAAAGAGAAAGCATACATTGGCAATCTATACTGAAGTGTTCAGTATGCACAGATTCAGTGGGAGAAAACTTGTCCATGTTACATGGAGTTAGTATCCCAAGGCCAAGTGTCCAATTCTTATGAAGAATGGGAACACTAAGAATATATATGGATCTATCATGTATGTAATCATCCCATTATCTTGCATGTATGACATGGCAAGAATAAAATGCATTCATCATCTTGTATGTAGGACATGGCAATATGATGTGCTCATCCTGATAACTCGTATGTGTGACATGACGAGTGGATGTTTGTCTATTTCTAGTAAGGGTTACTGGAATACCATGAGAACTTGATAAGTGCTTGTGAAGTACTAGTTCTATGGAGATAAGGAAGAGTTCGATGTAAAGAGTTACATTGATGTGAACTTCCGAAAGGACAGAAAATTAATCGCAAAATATACATGAGATGTATAAAAGTAAAAGTTTGTTGATAATTGGAAGTGTTCCAATAAAGCCATTTGAAAAAGGAAATGCCGAGTATCTATGTGTTAGTGAACAGTAGTGGATACTATATGGATCTGAAAGTTCATGAGATGAACTTATATTCCACTCATTGATGACAAGTCTGGAATCCTTGATCATGCAATGTGGCTAAAGGTTAGCAAATGGAATACAAGATCGCATATTACGGAAACTCCATCTCATACGTGTGACGTACAACGAAGAGATGAGAGACATGCAATTTATACAGACTTTGGCAAGGTGTTGCCATTACTCACTATGTTGGCACTTCATCACAATAACATGTGGGGCATGTTTGAAGATCACTATGAATATGATTCATGGGTGATTGGCTCGCAGTGCAAGTGGGAGTATGTTGGTATGTATGCCCTGAGAGCCAATCATGTGATAATTGGTGGGATACATTAAGATTGATTTGATAAACATAAAAGGCGAGCTTCCAATTCTTTCTGGTTCAGTCATATGAGATAGTGATAGAACAGATTGAATGTCTAGAGAATGACAGTACTCAATGACGTATACCTTCAGGTTCATGACCTGAATGATGAGATCATACGGATGCTAAGAGTTTGTACATTCTTGTTATGTCCCTAGTCATATGTCATTGTGGAAGGTAGATAGACAGCAATGACACACAAGACTAGATTGTGGTGTTGGTTGATGACAGAATCTCATTAGTCCTGATATAGAGATATCAAACCAAACACATAGGTACTTGTTAGAGAACAAGGTACCGGACAGACCCACCGTGAGTTTGACACATGGAACCATGAGATGGTAGTCACAGTCAGTACTCACAGTGATGGTGGTGAGTGTGATTCTTAGACCTGAAATCACTGCACTCAACACATGTCGTTGGGCACACTTTGACATCATCAAACGCAGTC
This sequence comes from Alisma plantago-aquatica, assembly GCA_963693085.1. Taxonomy (NCBI): domain Eukaryota; kingdom Viridiplantae; phylum Streptophyta; class Magnoliopsida; order Alismatales; family Alismataceae; genus Alisma; species Alisma plantago-aquatica. Next base: position 1,248,998,386 of record OY856409.1, read on the forward strand.
CTGAAACATGGGTTGTTATAAAGGTGATGATTGGGTGGCTTTGACACATGGGGCTTTTGAGGGGTGAGTGATAGATATGGGATTTGTCCCTCCTGAGGGAGTTTGATATCCATGGCCACTTGATGAGTAGGATTGAGAAAGGCGTGCACGCATGTGTGAATCAGTATATGATACTTATGTCATACATATCTCTTCCAGTCTACTCTGAGATCAAGGAAGTGAATGAACGTTGACACGATGACTGATCCATGCCTCGAGTTCATTCAGGATATCAGTGACAAAGGAATTATACATTCGCTGTAACACCATTCACAGATTGTAGGATGAAAGTTGTTCTCCAACTTTCTACTTTCACTTGGGTAGCACTGATGTGTGACTAGGCACCGCTCTTTGCTTGTGAATTCATAAGTGTTATGAACTTTCACTGCCAACGTGAAATGGACCTGTAGGGTCACACACATAGGATTTAACCTGGAAGAGGAGTTTTGTCCACAAAGCAATGTTTAGATTGATTACTAAAGGAGTTTAGTAGTTCAATTAAACACTCAATCAGTCGATGACTCAATATCGTATGGTTCAAGGTGTTGGACGCATTGATTGGAGTATCGGATTGATTGAAATCACATTTGACTGATTTTGCCCAACCTGTGCTCCCAACCGATTGGCTCATGTGATGAACCGGTCGGCTGAGGTTGCTGAACCGGTCGGCTGGAGTGTCCAGGCCGATCGGCTCATGCCCAGGTTGAGACGACCAGTTCAAGAGTTGAACCGATCGGCTCAGCTGGTGCAACCGACCAATTGGGAAAGTCATGTTGGCAAGAATTTTCCTTTCATTTCAAATTGCCCAATTCGATTGGGAATAATATTGGTATTCGATACCAATTGGGAAAGAAACAAGGAAAGTCTTTTTGAGCCGGATTAGGACCATGAACCGATCGGTTCAGGGCACCAACCGATCGGTTGGAGTGCCCCAAATGATCGGCTCAGGTCCAACCGATCGGCTCAATGGCCGAACCGATCGGTTCAGTTGTGAACCGATCATTTCAAGTTGTGAACCGGTTGCTTTTTGTGGAAAATTCTCGAACCCTTCTACTCCTGCTTTAGTCCCGCATTGCCCGGGATGGAGAACCCTGTCCCATGGCTCTCCTATATATATAGGGGTATTTGGGGCTTCTCAAAGTACAGCTCAGTGCAACCAGTTGCTCTGCAAGTTGTCGTTCTCTCTGGTTTTGGTAACCGTGAGAGAGCCCGAGCAAGTGCTTCCCGCAAAAGGGAGGTGCAGCAAGGGAAGGACAACTGCAGTTGCAACAGGAGGCAGGAGAGCGTGTTGGCGACTAGTACGTCAACAGGAGGGTGCGACTCCTTCCACTTCCTTGTGGGACAAGGAGAGTGGAGTTCCAGGTGGTCCGTGTGGACTACTACAGAGGCGGGAGGACACTGCCGCTTAGGAGGACAACTGTCATCTGACAGTCCGGTTCGAGTAGGAGTTTTCAGTCCCGGTGCGACCAGGAGCTGCACAGACACCGTCGAAGTCCGGAGTTGAAGACCGCGCATTGCGCGAGGTATTGTCACCGAGCAAGCCTCGGGACAAGGTATGATTCCGCAAACTATCCTTTCCTATTATATAGACGTTGACGTGTTTCCTCGGTATGGGTTGGGGGAGAAATTTTTTGTTTCCACTGCCTTCTCTGTCTCCCCTAAAAAACCCAACATTATACACTCTCTCTCATGAGCCTCAATTATATATACCACTCCTTTCACCTACTAGGGAAACTTTTCAAATCCTACAATTCTCTTCCTCTTAGATATCATGCATAGTAGTCAAGTATCAAGGAGGAGCTCGATCCTTAAGCTTCAGGTGAACCCATGGCCATCTTCAACCTTGGTTGAAGCATAAATCTTGAGTTGTGATTCTTCCTTTGTTTTCTTCTTCACCAAGTTCTTATCTCTAGTGATTCTTTACATATAGAGGAGTTGTGAACAAGTCTTGGATATTTTATAAGTTCATATTCAACCTTGGGAATGAGAAGCTTTGGAGCTTGGAGCATTGAAGTCGTTCTTGGGGTGGGTTATATAACTTGAACCCAATCATGTTATTATTCACCTTCAATCTTGTTATACTTGTTGATCTACTTTCAATTTTGAATTTTCTTGAATAATTGATGATTCTATGAGTTCTAATAGTTTCATAGGACTATTGTCCATGAACTAGAATAGTAAGGGATGACATTCTAGATCTTGATGATGATGACATCATCATGGCACAAACTGATATCGGGTTGAAGCACCTCTAACCCGATACGGTAACGAAGCCCAATATGGTGATATGAAATCCATTATACTTTGGAACCCCACACCCCTATAGTTTTGTTAATTTGGGTTGGTTGAAAAAGGAATAACCAGTTATGTAGGCTATCACTCAACACATGGTAGGTTGATACATTGAAGGTTTGAAAAGGTATGAGCATAAGGGTCTAACCCAATAAGCAAAACCCTACACTTGATTAATGCGATATGGTGGAAGCACACACCTTTTTCCCGATATGGTGGAAGCACACACCTCTTGCCTGATATGGTCACACACCACTTGCCCGATATGGTTGAAGCACCTCAAAAACCAATATGGAGGTAAGCATCTCAAATCTGATATACTTGATTGAGTAACACATGAAGTGTGTTATGTCAAATGATACATTAAGATGTAAGGATTCTAATGCATTTTGATAAGTGTAGACTAATGTACCTTGAGAAAAGGGTTGAGCCAACTTAATAAAGTATGATGTAATCTATATCCTAGTGAGGATGAGAGAGAAACCCATAATTTGTGTGATAATAATTTAATGATAAATGATGACAATAAACAAGTATGATTGAATACTTATGATATCAATGTATGCTCCTAATATGTGTGGAGCTATGAAATAGGGTTTTGATTCTTGGTAATATGAACTTGAAGCCCTAATCGGCTAAAAAGGGCAACCCTAACCATAATAATGGGAAGGTTGTATTTGTAATGACCCCACCTCCCGGTAACCCCCAATTAAGGGAGACCAAGAGGTCAGAGGCATTATACCAAAACAGGATCAGTGGTTTTGCAAATAATCAACAATAATTAATAAATTCTACAACAACTAAGCTTTAAATGGAATAATTTTTTCCTTTTCTCATACCTTGCAAAATACAGGAGATGAGGGACTTAACCCCATATAACATTTATCTATCTAAAATCCTCCAATCTTTATTAAGATTTATTCCATCATTGTCACTTTAAAGGAATATCCATTTTCTTGATAAACCTAAAACGCCGAAAAACAAAATGGCGGTCAGTATAACGATTTATACTAGTATGTGGGGGAACCAATAATCGTGCATTTAATTGTAACAACATATTGCAAGCAATTATGATTTAATAAAATAAACTTTACATTTTAAACATGACTACTCAATCCTTACATACCGTAGCCTCTGTGCTATCCCTATAGTGGACATTGATACTACCTCTCATATTGTAGATCTCAACCAACCCCCATGATCCTACCTTATAGGTAGATCAATACATAGGGTCGTGGAGTCGTATGGTCCTACCCAAGGGTAGACCAACACATTGACTCGTGATAACTTGATGATCCTACCTCAGGGTAGACCATGTACTAGGTCATCTGATAACCTAGTGATCCTACCTCACAGGTAGACCATGTACTAGGTCATCTGATAACCTGATGATCCTACCTTACAGGTAGACTATGTACTAGGTCATCTTTCTCATCATTAACAAAGCTACAGAGGAGGACTGAGATCTGAGCTAGTCATGCATGTATAATTATGGTGATAGCCATAGTCATTTTATAGTTTCATGAAATAAACATCAACCAAGCAGTTAATTTCAAGCAACCAACAAAACCACAGAAATTGTCAGGAAACTAAAACAATTTAACCATAAGCGTAACCACATACCTGTTCTTGAGCAAAATAATCCCAATTCAACAAGTTACCCAAGCAAGTAGTTTATTGTAAACAACCCTTAATGTATGAAACATATAGATTACCTAATGTCAAAACACCTTCCTATTGACATGAGGGTACTTTCTAAGGCTTCCAATCCCTTAGGGTTCATTAGAGTTTTTTATCCAACTTTATTGCCTTATTTTTAGGCTACAAACCCTAAAATAGATTTCTTATTTCTCAAAAACCCCAATTAATCCAATTGTCCTCATTAAGGGTTCTTTAATCTTAAAACAAGGTTGAGATCACCAAATCTCTATTATATAATTACATTTTTGGATTTAAAACCATTAAAACCAATATTTTCCCAAATTAGGGTTTCTAAACATAAGCATGTGCATAAAACCCTAAAATAAGCATCAAATTACCTTTTTCAAAGTGAAAATTCCCTTTTATTCTCAACAGGTTAATGTTACTCATAATAAACCAAAAGAGCCATGAAATTCGAGTTCCATATCAAATTAGGGTTTTACCATAATCTAATACATTAAAAGTGGTAACTTTGTGTACTTTTTAAATGTGAAGCAATATCAGGCTTCAATTATATTTTTATTGGATTTTTCATGTTTTTCTGATCACCTTTCATATATGGATCATCTTCATCCGATATTTTCACAATTAGTTACATATTTTACAAGATAATCCTTTTTTCTACCTATCAGAATCAACCACGCCGATTTATCAAAATTAAAATCGAGCTAGCGGGCAATGCCTTGTTTAACAAAGTGGGGCTGCAAAATTACCGAAAAGGGTGATCCCTTTCAACAAGGACGTGAGGGTAGGGGATTAATCCCCCCTAGTCATCTTCAACCTTTGGGCTATTCTCTCGTAAGTCGTCAGTCAACTCGATGGTTGACTTGGCGTGCTACTGCTTCTCCATACGATCTAAGGCTGCTGGGAGCTCTACCAGGTTCTCCCAAACTAGAAGGACCCCTTAATTGACCACCCACTCCCTTCTAGTACCGAGATAGCACCGCACAACTTCGACGGAAGCAGGTCCTTATCAGGGGCGAAGAACATGTCAAATTCTCCAATTGAAGTTGCCAAAGAACTCGCCCAATGCTCCCGATCTCATGAGTATCAATTCTGAGATCACTGGCATTGATTAACTCCCCCCTCCCTATAGGTTCGGGTCATAGGTATTCCTATATTAGGGAAACTCGATTCCCACTATAATAGGTACCCAATCCTGGTATGGATTGAGTCCTCGTGGCCTCCCAAAGGCAGAGGGCTCACTTCCATATACAATGATGGATTGGATTGTGAGGAAAGTGGAGAGGAAATCTCTCCCAGGTTCATAGCTTTCCCAGTCAGACTCGAGGTAGAGGATGAAACCTCCACCATTGGATCTCTTATCCACGGTTTCCAATCTACCCGCATAAATAGAAAATAGGGAAAATAAGATAATTCCCTTATAAATAAAGGATATCCCTTTCACTTTGGAAAAATCATAACTCCCAAACCATGGCTCCGTTTAATCCCAAATTTTGAGGGAAACTTCATAATAACAAGTTTGGGTCCATAAATCAAAAGTAAATGAACCTTTTCTTTATATGCAAGTTATTTCTCAAATATATATATTCTATTTATATTTCCTCTTTCACACTTTATTATTTTCCTTTATTTAAATTCCTTGCATCCCAAAGATCCATGTGGGGTTCGAATCACCATCCATTATGATCAAACCCACACACATATATTTATTTGTTATACTTTCACCTTTATCCCAATTCTCTTTATTATTTATTCAATTCTTATTCCCTTTTAACCTATCTTCCTCTTTTTTTTATTTTGGGACTCATTATTACCAAAGGGTCCACAAAAAATCATGCAGAAGGAAGAGTTGTGAAATAAATCCATATATTCATCATAAATCATGCAATTTACAACCAAGTACATTTCTTTTGAAACAATTGCAATTACAGTCATATAAGTAAAATCAAGGTTGTAACATCCTCCCCTCCTTATAAGAATTTTGTTCCCAAAATTCCATCAATCATACAAACAATTCAGGATAAGACTGTTCCATGTCCATCGTTGCCTCCCATGTGGCTTCATCCTCTCCATGGTGCTTCCAAAGAACATTTATCATCTTTTGTTCTTTACTCCTGAACTCTCTCTCACCTTGGTATCTTGTACCCTCATAGGTGACTCAGGGTAAGTTAGCCTCCCTTGGAGTTCAATAGGTTCAATTCTCACACATGGCTCGGGTACCTCACATAGTGCTCTAGATTGGACACATGGAACTCATCATACATCATATTATCCTATGGGGTAAGGCTTAAAATAAGCAACTCCACCAATTCATATCAAATGGACCCATGTATCAGGGACTCATCTTTCTCAGATGTAGCTCAGAGGGGTCGGATTTTCATAACACATGTCCACCCATAGTGAACTGCATGTCAGTCTACTTCACATCGGCTCATTACTCATGTCAATCTTGGGTTTTCTCAGCCATTTCTTGATCGAAGCGTCTTCATCGGCATACAATGTGGTCTCTTTGGCCTTTACAAGGTCCTCTCATCGACATCATCCATGTGAAGTGGTGACTGGCACATCCTCCCTCACAGAGCTTCATACATCCCAATACTGGCTATGGTGGCTATCATAACAAGCAACCTCTACTAGGGCCAGGAACTATTCCCATGTATCACCCTGAACGAGAACATATGCTCTCATCAGACCCTCTAAAGTCTGGATCATACTCTCTTGACTGTCCATCAGTCGGGTTGATATGTTGTACTCAACTAGCATCGAGTTCTTCTTACACCTACTTCCACAATATGGAAGCAAACTTAAGGTCATACACATGACCATTTGAACTCGAATCCTGGTGTAGTTGAACTATTTCTCTCTCATATATATAGTTCAACCAAAACTATCATACTGACAGTGATCTCTCTTGGGCAAGGGGATTAGATCAACTTGGTAAGGCGATCTACCATAGCCAATGTTGCATCCTGACCTCTCTTGGTCCAGGGGAGACTCACCTCAACGTCTATAGTGAGTTACTCTTATTCCCTCTTGGGGACTCTTCACTATCTGTAACAACTCACTAGGTTACTGGTGTCACCTCTTAGCATGCATGGCGACAAGCCACATGTACTCTATATACTTCTTCATCTCAGGTACTCAAAGCACACTTTTATTATCTTAGTAGTACCATGGTATATGCCAGACTTATAATCATGATCTCCTGCATGTCATGATCCCTCAACGTCAACTCCTCAGAAACCCTAAAACACTCTAGTAGCGGGTTTCATCACCTTCTTTTCCAGAGAGGTGTATCTGAGGTTGTTACAACCATCCTTTTATCTCATAAAGCTCCAGGATGGCTAACTAAGCAACAACAAACTTGGCCAACGGGTCTCATTGTATTTGAGTGTTAGCCCTGCATGTCTCACAAACTTAGGTTTCACCTAACAACCTCTTCTAGCCTCTCTACCAACTAAATAAGATGACTGTGTCTCAACTAAGAGCATTTGTTACCACATTAATTTTTATGTGCTAGGTGATGGTGAAAACATAAACCTTCATATACCCCACTCATTACCCTCATCTCGGGTTTAAGTCTAACTGAGTCAAGAAAACTTCGAGCTCATCCTCTCGATTACCATACCCAAGATGCAACTCTTAAGATCCAAACTACTATTGACAGGAATGTCCTCAAATGATGATTACCTTTGTCGTCTTCGTGCTTCCAAACCACATATTCAACATACTCTCAAAAGGTGTGGTACTTCCTCTATCCTCAAACATAGTAGAAGGGTTTCAACTCATATCACCTTTATCCTCAGTATGGCATGCGTTTTGTCCTATCTCTCAACCTATAACAAGATGAAATAAGCATTTGGTTGCAGTTCAAATACAGAGTTCAACCTATTCTAAGAGTAGAGATGGTGCATCACACATCACCATCACACTTTCCAATCTAAGTTGAATTGTACATCACAAGTATCCACACCATGAACATTCCCATTATGGGTCTACACCCATGGGAAGACTATTCCCATCACTTATGGATCTTAACATACCTATTATGTACAATCCTTAGTCATTATCTTAAGGTCTCTAGGGTGCCAACACTTTTGGAGTGATCTGACCCTTATGCATCAAGGGTGTGCCTCTCAGATTTACCCCTTAGGCCCCATGAACTCATGAAAGTGGCCAACATCATAACCCATGAGCCTCAGGAAAAGGTAGTTGTTACCTCATGACCCTATGGTCTTGTGCATTTAGGGAACAGACAAATCCTACTCCCATCAGTCTTATCCCTACTTGACCTTAGTGTTGACTTAGGATTCCACTGTAGCTCGCGATTTCTGTGTTGATACTCATGCACATCTCATCCTTGAATCCTTACCTAAATCCCCATCCTCTCTTAGGGCATACAGGGCTAGCTTTGTAACATACCGAATTCTAAAATTTTGTATTTTGACCCTCTTTCCCATATTTTCCTTTCATTTCTATATTTATTGGCCTTTCTATTTAATTAGTGGAATTTATAGTGGTTTAGTGAACATTTATTCACTAATTGTACCAATGCAAGGGTTTATGCACAAATACCTCACTGAAAGCTTAATTACCATAATTATATGCTCTGAACCTTAATATAACTTTTTGATATGATTTGAAAACATAAAATGATCCTAGGTTTAAAATTTGGTTCGATTTGGATGTTGTTTGTGCAAGTTATGCAATTTTCAGTACATTCTGGACTTTTATGCAATTTTCCCAATTGGGAGGTTTTCTTTGCAAATTATCAATTGAATTTTAATCCTTAAATATTACCTTGCCATTAATGAGATTTGAAACCATTGGAGAACCTAGTTTCACCTTCATTTGATGGTATTTCTTTCCAAGGGCATTATAGGGATTACCCTCTTCATAAAGATGCTTATCCTTGAAAGCTATCAACCAATGAGGTTATTTCTTTCTTGAAAAACGGTGGGGATGGCCTAGAATAATCTATGGGCTCTTAGAACCAACTTTTGATATGCATGAAGCCTCTATGAGCAATCCTCTTGCATGGCCATCAATCCCTAGGCTAAAGACACATGGAAAGTCCCTTAAGACTCCTCATGCTTCACCTCTTTCTATATATAGCCATGTATACCCCTTCCCAACTCACAATTTGAAAACTCTTGCTCTCCTTTTATTTACTCTAGCTTAGATAATAGTTCCTTCTATATTTGGCCACAAAGTTTCTACCCCAAGGTAATAGAGGGAGCCTACCTTGGTGAAGAAGGCTCCTAGGGCTTCCAAATTGCTCTATTAGGGTTTCTAAAGCTCCTCCTTGGTAATTTTGACCAAAACTAGTAAGTTTCCTCCCATAATTCCCAATTTGCATACCGATAGTCTTCCTTAAACCTTCTTCTAGGTCGGAACCATGACCATACATGGTACAACTCCACCTAAAACCCTAAAATATGTCATCTCCTTGCTCTTTTTCTAGGGTTTGCACCTCTAAAGTCGAGAAGGTGATCTTTGCTCAAGAAAGGAGCTTGGCTTGGAGCAACCAGACCTTCTAATCTCAGAATCCTTTCTGTTCGAAACTTATTAACTTCCTAGAGGCAAGGTTGCTTAACACCCTTCTCATATATTTCTTAGTACATGCTTAAAACTCATGCTTTTATGTTGAAAATCGACGATTTCCATCTCTTTTTACCATGCTCTTCTCAGGTTTTGATTCCTTGTTGTTTTACCTTCTCTAGAAGTTCTAGTTTGGTTACCTATGCAACTTAAATCCTGATCTTGGTCGAATGGTGTTTTCTCCCTCTCCCTCTCTCTTTAATTATCTCGATCGGTTTGATGATGTGGCAATTTCCTATTGGTCAGTATTGCAAAATTCATATCTTCTAAACCACATATCCAAATTTGACAAATAAATATGTTTTGGAATTGGAAAATTAATCTCTATCTAAAAAAATATTTTTAAGGTCTGATTTCATGGTTTGACGAAGGGTGGTTTTTTTTAAAACGAATTTAATTAATAAAATCCATAAAAATTACATCTTAATCATCATAACTCCAAAATTAACATAAATATATGTTTTCTTGATCAGGAAAACAAAATTAGTTTATTGGTGATGTTTTAAGAGTCTAAATCCGAATTTTGCTAAAAATATCTAAAAATAGGGTTTCTATATATTGATGTGCACTATGTACTCTAATACATGTTAATACATTTAAATTAGGAAAAGTGGAACTTGGACTCAAATAAAGTGGTGAAAGTTAGTAATTGATATCAGTAAGAGAGGTTTGTGCTATGTATGTGCAATCCCTATTTATGTATGCGCATTCCTAACACCCTATGTTGGGATAATTGCATCCAAATCCTATATTTCCCTAATGAAGCCTAACTGAACCCTAAATATCCTATTCTTGAATCCTAATGTTGTTCATGCCTCAAATTAGATTATAATTTCTTCTTGTTTGGGTCTTATACCCCACTACCATGCTTATTGAATATTATGACTACTCTTGCCATGACTAATTTTCTAGCATGTGGATTTATGTTCTATTTAATTTAAAGTAGCGGTACTTATGTACAACCACCCACAGAAGGCATGTATTTAATCGCCCTAGGGAATGTCTTTATTCTCCCCTATATAGTTGTGTAGGTGACTGGGAATGTCTTATTCTCCCATCACCTAAGGTTAGAGGTCCGGTATGTGCCTCAAGCCTACTTAGTTAGGTAGACATAATTATCTTACATGCAAATCCTTTTAGATATAATTGTTAATGGCACGTTTCTTTTGAATATAGCCTCATACTCTTGTTATCTTCATTATATGATGAACCCTAGCCTATTTTTTGTTGTTGTACTTATCTTGATATCCTAGATTAGTTTTGTGACACATACTTTTCTTCCCTTTCCCTTTTTGCTGGGTGCCTTCCCAACCACCCAGGTGTTGAGCAAGGTGATGGATAAGACAAGGAAGATCTTAGCTTTTGGCTTGGACTCGGTTGATGGAGATGTTTCTTGGATACAAGATTGTAATAGTCTAGACTTCCCTCTATCTAGATCCTGATTGTGTGTCTTGATGTAAACCCTAATAGAGCAATTTCGAAGCCCTAGGAGCCTTCTTCACCAAGGTAGGCTCCCTCTATTAGCTTGGGGAAGAAAAGTCATGGACAAATACATAAGGAACTATTATCTAAGCTAGAGGAAATAAAAGGAGAGCAAGAGTTTTTGAATTGTGAGTTGGGAAGGGGTATACATGGCTATATATAGAAAGAGGTGAAGCATGAGGAGTCTTAAGGGACTTTCCATGTGCCTTTAGCCTAGGAATTGATGGCCAGGCAAGAAGATAGCTCATAGATGATTCATGCATATCAAAAGTCGGTTCTAAGAGCCCATAGATTATTCTAGGCCATCCCCACTGGCTTTCAAGAAAGAAATAACCTCATTGGTTGATAGCTTTTAAGGATAAGCATCGTTATAAAGAGGGTAATCCCTATAATGCCCTTGGAAAGAAATACCATCAAACCAAGGTGAAAATAGGTTCTCCAATGGTTTCAAATCTCATTATTGGTAAGGGAATATCTAAGGATTAAAATTCAGTTGATAATTTGCAAAGAAAACCTCCCAATTGGGTAAATTGCATAAAAGTTTAGAATGTAAAGAAAATTGCATAACTTGCACAAACAACATCCAAATCGAACCAAATTTGAAACTTAGGATCATTTTATTTCAAATCATATCAAAAAGCTATATTAAGGTTTAGAGCACATAAATATGGTAATTAAGCTTTCATTGAGGTATTTGTGCATAAACCCTTGCATTGATACATTTAGTGAATAAATGTTCACTAAACCACTATAAATTCCACTAATTAAATAGAAAGGCCAATAAGGATAGAAATGAAAGGAAAAGATAGGAAAGAGGTCAAAATACAAAAGTTTAGAATTCAGTATGTTACAACACTCCACCCCTTAAAGAGGATTTCATCCCCGAAATCACAAGCAAGAAGGGAAGGGTGAGGGTGCAACATCTCATCACAAAACTTCAGGTTATTTCTCCAACCTTAACTTCTACCAAACAACTCATCAACATATACTCCACAAGCATCTTGACATAGGTTTAGGTTCTCAAGGATCACCTAGGTTCCATTATTTAGATATTCTTTTTAGGAGATTTACCATTATTTTAAATATGGCATGTCATAATCACTTTATTACTAAGGAAGTTATATTTCATTATCATCCATGAAACATCATATATATATACATATATATTTCTCATTTATATTACTAAGAATTTTAGCAAAATTATGGGTTACTCAATTATCTCAATATACTCCATCATTATCCTTAATATTTTGAGCTTCGACTTAATTATCCTTATACTTTTTTTTTTGGAATCAAATACTATTTACTTAAATGTTGGTTACATTGACACTCCTTGCTACTCTGTCTAACTCTTGCTTGTACAGACATGCAACTTCCCTGGGTGGCCGTTGGTAGAATCGGCAGTGATCCTTATTCTTTATCTGTAACTTTGCTAGACTATCAGCTAGTGCATTACTAGTTCTTCGTCTAAATCGGATGTCAACATTCATCCGTTTTTTCTTCCTGATCTTCTCGAGCCATAGAGAAAACTTAGGCCATGTTTCATCGTCTTCTTCGATCATCCTCACTGCCACACTGCAGTCCGACTCTAGAATGACAGCATACCAGCTATTCAATTCAGCCTGTTCCAGTGCCAATAGGATTCCGGCGAGCTCAGCTTCAGTAGCAATGGACGTTTCCACCGGCATGCCCCATGCCCCAACCCATTCTCCCTTATGATTCCTAGCAATGGCAGCTGCAGCTGCCCCCCGCTTTGTAACTGCTGCATCCACATTTACCTTAATGGTTCCGCTAGGTGGTGGGCTCCAATCTTCGTCTATGGTATGTGTGATTTCAGTCGGTGTGGCCGCCCATGCTAATCCATGTAGGCGGATGTCCCTCCTTATGCCTGCCCGAATACTTTCCTTGCTTAACTGGTTTCCTTCCATGACGTTGCTATTCCGAGCTTGCCACAGCCCATGGCAGATTATCCAGAAGATTTCTTCGTGGACTCCAGTTTCCTTGACAGTGAACTTGCACCATGTCTCAAGGTTTCTTGTTGTAAAGAATGAATGCTGCTGGGATATAGGTATGTGGTCTTGCCACACGAAAGAGGACACACTGCAGTCCCTTAAGACATGTATAAGCGATTCGTCTTCTTCCTCACACCTAGAGCAGGTGCTCACCTCGGTCATGTGCCTTAACTTCCTTCTGACATTTGTGAGAAGTGCATCTTGTCTAGCAAGCCAAGCAAAGGCCTTAATTCTGTCTGCCATGTGCAATTTCCATGGTGACTCCCACCTTCCCGGCGTCACAACTTCTTTCTGCCTTCTTAACAACTCGTAAGCTGAGCTTGTGGAGAAAACGCCATTACCGGTATGGCTCCAGCAGCTGCGGTCAGCCATGTCATATGCCAATGGTCAGCCATGTCATATGCATATCCTTATACTATCACCACATTAAGTTATAAAGAATTATTTTGCATGAAATATTCAATTTGTCTTTAAGTCTTCATTCAACACAAATTATGTCACATCAATTACATATATTTATATTAAACGTTATCTCATTACCACATTATGTTTATTTCTCACATTAATGTCATCATAAATCATTTTCTCATATTTATTTATTGATTTCCAAATTTATGTGAATCAAATCACTTCATATTCATATTGAAGCCATTCCATGTATTTTAATGATCAAGGTGAGGCATATTACGAATTGATTCACATTAAGTGACTAATCGTGTGTGTATTAGATAACAAGGTAACATACCATGCATTTCATATTGATGACTTGATTAATATGTGATTAGATGATTATATATATCATTTATGTGTATCAAAGTATGTTAACTGATTATAAAACCTAATGTCATTAATGTATCATGAAAGGCATTAAGGCTGTATATGTTAGGGTTAGATGATTCCAAATTAGAGTTTAGGTCACATGACCATTTTTTTCTCACTTATTCATGCATTAGGTTACAATTACCAATATCATCATATCATTAGGGTTTATAAGTTCATGACATGATCAACCTCTTACATATTGACAATTAGCATTGATATTCATATTATGTGCATTGGATGTACATTAGGGTCCAAGAACATGCATTATTCCTTAGATGATAGTTATATGTTCATTACATATTAACAAACACATTAGGGTTACAACTATAACTGGTTTTGTCAAAGCTGAGGATCCGAGCATACTAACCTCCTATCTATGGAGTTAGGGTTTCTAAAGATAGATCAAGATGTTATAGGGTTCCATCCCCCTAATGATGATTTTGTCCTTGAAATCTAACCACTCAATATCATCAAACTAACTATACTCCACCCCTTAAAGGGTTCAAACTATCAAGCCAAACTACACTAGGGTTAAAGGATGAGTCTAACTAAACCATGGACAAGATCCATCACACTTCCACTGTGCACTCGGATAGCTCACTCAACCCCAAACTTTATAGTCTAGGTTCTAGGGATAAACTATCCAAACATGTGATCCCAAGGGACATAAGGAGACTATCTTGCTATCCATCCTCAAACAAGTCATCATACACCTAAAACTTTGGATTCCCAAAGATATACAACATAGATGCCTAAGGTCACTATTGCCTAAAAGTAAATTATTTCAGACAATCCGTTGCAGCTTAGGCCAGGCAGGTATCATATGGATCTGGGAGTCCTTGTAAACTAGGCATGGCAATAAAACCCTACCCTACCCTACCCGACCCGATCCAACCCGCAAAATTTGGATTTTATTGGGTTTTCAGGTTTTCGCGGGTCAGTGTGTGTACTTGGTGGAGACCCGCGGGTGTTTTTGGACCCGCCCGCGGACATGAGTCAGGGTCCAGGAGACCCGTCTCTCTTAGAGACTCAAAGAATCGAGAGTCGCTACTGTGGCGATTCTCTCCTCTACGGCTGCAGCTGACAGGAGACGATTGACGACTCTCCTCAGGGTACCATAGTACTACCCTAAGGACGGTCGCGGCCAGCACCCTAGAATCCCTTAGAGCCACCAGATACAGCCACATGATCATCAACATCCTACTGCTGCTGCTCATCCGAGATTGCCTTGAGCTCCCTCCCGCACTTGCCCATTTCCTTAGCAGCCTCCCGCCTGCGCGCCGCATAATCCCTGGCGTGCCCTCGTAGAGCCGCACCTGGGTCGGACGCCGACGCCCTCATCCGGAGAGCACATTGGAGGCCGTGTGCGGCGTCCCTGACAAGGGCCATGGAATCCCTAGCAGACGCTTACGCGTCCAGGAGCCGAACGGACCCTTCGAGTTCGTCGGCCACCCATCTGTGGTCCCATCGGGCGTGCTCCGCGGCCATGGCGCGGCGGACTCCAGGCATGCAGAGAAGGTTCTCGATGGCGTCGTACACACAGGACAGGGCCTGGAGGCCTGTGACGAGGTGGGTGGTGGTGTTGGTGCTGATAGAGGCGGTCGAACATGACTTGAGGACGGCGAGCTCTTCCTGGAAACGGAGGGCCAGGGGGTGAGACCGGGAAGGAAGACTGATTGATCGGACTCTGTAAGGGTTGCAGGTAGCATCTTCTTCTGCTCCATAGGAGAGTCGCTACTGCAGTGATTCTCTCCTCTACGCCTGCTCCACCATCCACACCTTGCTGATCTAGCATCACTTGGAGTAGCAAACCACCGACGGCAACCATGACAGTCACTCAACTCAGCCCACACTTTAGAACGCTCAAGTGATGAAGCTTCGCATTTTGTCAAGGACAATGCCGATGTGCCATCTTCATGCGGGCGGCTCGCACACATTGACACATACAAGACTTGTCAGTGCCGTGCCCAAGTAGCAGATAGCTGCTTGCATGCTTTCTGTATCATCCGTGAGGAGGCCGGAAGCTTCTTCATCTCTGATTGATCTAGTTTCAAACTTCCAATTGCGGCACTTATTATTATACTGGTGTTTTTCAATGGATCAGTACTTTTCTGCTTGTCAAATGAATTTGCAATTTTCATTTTGTAATCTGATGTTGAAGCCACTGTAGGAACGACTTCGTTTAAAGCCGCTGTAGGAATGTTGTGGGTTTACAGGGTTTTTGAAGTCTTCATGTAAACAATAGTATTGTTGTTGCAAAAAAAAATTTTGGGTGTTTGCAGGTTTTTTAAAGTCCGCACTTTGGGCTGAGTTTTTCGGGTCGGGTTTTTACAGATTTTTTTGAGTCAGTATTTTTTCGGGTTCAGGTTAAATTGGGTTAAGCTAAAAACAGGTCGGGTCAGGTTCGGGTCGGGTTACCAAAAACTCGACCCGTTGCCATGCCTATTGTAAACCAAACAAGTGGCATGGTGGAAAATATTGCCAGCCCCCAGAACCGGATCCTTTGTAGACACCTTTGCTTCAACTTCAAGCCCTAATAGTTTCCTAAAGCCAAACCTAAACAACATTATGAGTATTTTATGGTTTTATTCATCATGATACTAATGTGGAACTATAGGGTCCTAAATCAACCTTTCATCATTCATAGATGAACTATAGGGCAACCATGTCACCTAAAGGAACTATGTAAGGAAGGGATTCTAATTAGGGAGACAAAACTGAAATAGTCAGATTCCGACTAACCTAGCTATGATACCATGCTGTAAGGAGAGTGAAATCACCCCTTTACTAAAAATTTGAAGAATTGACATCCATTCCAAACACTCTTAGAGGTATGATGGAATGGGCATAAATTTTCCAAACTTATTAAACATTGGTATACAAAAGACCATTAGAAAGCAGCGGAATAAAAAAATAACTTACTATATTCAATTTCATAAAAGGTTTACAAAATACATCAAATTCTCCCATTAGGCTTTACATCAAGACACACAATCAGGATCTAGATAGAGGGAAGTCTAGACTACTACAATCTTGTCTCCAAGAAACATCTCCATCAACCGAGTCCAAGCCAAAAGCTAAGATCTTCCTTGTCTTATCCATCACCTTGCTCAACACCTGGGTGGTTGGGAAGGCACCCATCAAAAAGGGAAAGGGAAGAAAAGTATGTGTCACAAAACTAATCTAGGATATCAAGATAAGTTCAACAAAAAAAACAGGCTAGGGTTCATCATATAATGAAGATAACAAGAGTATGAGGCTATATTCAAAAGAAACTTGCCACTAACAATTATATCTAAAAGGATTTGCATGTAAGATAATTATGTCTACCTAACTAAGTAGGATTGAGGCACCTATCAGACCTCTAACCTTAGGTGAGGGGAGAATAAGACATTTCCAGTCACCTACACAACTATATAGGGGAGAATAAAAACATTCCCCATGGCGATTAAATACATGCCCTCTATGGGTGGTTGTACATAAGTACTGCTACTTTAAATTAAATAGAACATAAATCCACATGCTAGAAAATTAGTCATGGAAAGAGTATTCATAATATTCAATAAGCATGGTTGTGGGGTATAAGACCCAAATAAGAAGAAATTATAATCTAATTTGAGGCATGAACAACATTAGGATTCAAGAATAGGATATTTAGGGTTCATTTAAGCCTCATTAGGGAAATATAGGATTTGGCTGTAATTATCCCAACATAGGGTGTAAGGAATGCACATACATAAATAGGGATTGCACATACATAGCACATACCTCTCTTACTGATATCAATTACTAACTTTCACCACTTTATTTGAGTCCAAGTTCCACTTTGCCTATTTTCAATGTATTAACATGTATTAGAGTGCATAGTGCACATTAATATATAAAAACCCTATTTTTAGAGATTTTTAGAAAATTTCGGATTTAGACTCTTAAAACATCACCAATAAACTTATTAAGTTTTCCTGATCAAGAAAATATATATTTATGTTAATTTTGGAGTTATGATCATTAAGATGTAATTTTTATAGATTGTATGCATTAAATTCGTTTCACAAAAATCACCCTTCGTCAAAATATGAAATAAGACCTTGAAAATATTTTTATTAGATAGAGATTAATTTTCTTCCAAAACATATTTATTTGTCAAATTTGGATAAGTGGTTTAGAAGATATGAATTTTGTAATACTGACCAATAGGAAGTTGCCACATCATCAAACCGATCGAGATAATTAAAGAGAGAGAGAGAGGGAGAAAACACCATTCGACCAAGATCAGGATTTAAGTTGCATAGGTAACCAAACTAGAACTTCTAGAGAAGGTAAAACAACAAGAAATCAAAACCTTAGAAGAGCATGGTAAAAACAGATGGAAATCATCGATTTTCAACATAAAAGCATGAGTTTTAAGCATGTACTAAGAAATATATGAGAAGGGTGTTAACCAAACTTGCCTCTAGGAAGGTAATAAGGTTCAAACAAAAAGGATTCCAAGATTACAAGGTCTGGTTTCTCCAAGCCAAGCTCCTTTCTTGAGCAAAGATCACCTTCTCGACATTAGAGGTGCAAACCCTAGCAAAACAGCAAGGAGATGACATG
This sequence comes from Alisma plantago-aquatica, assembly GCA_963693085.1. NCBI lineage: Eukaryota > Viridiplantae > Streptophyta > Magnoliopsida > Alismatales > Alismataceae > Alisma > Alisma plantago-aquatica. The sequence continues at coordinate 1,249,016,895 of OY856409.1, forward strand.
TTTTAGCGTTTTAGGTGGAGTTTTACCATGTATGGTCATGGTTCCGACCTAGAAGAAGGTGTAAGGAAGACTATCAGTATGAAAATAGGGAATTAAGGGAGGAAACTTACTAGTTTTGGTCGAAATTACCAAGGAGGATCTTTCACCTTGGTTTGATGGTATTTCTTTCCAAGGGGATTATAGGGATTACCCTCTTTATTAAGATGCTTATCCTTAAAAGCTATCAACCAATGATGTTATTTCTTTCTTGAAAAATGGTGGGTATGGCCTAGAATAATCTATGGGCTCTTAGAACTGACTTTTGATATGCATGAAGCCTCTATGAGCTATCCTCTTGCATGACCATCAATCCCTAGGCTAAAGACACATGGAAAGTCCCTTAAGACTCCTCATGCTTCACCTCTTTCTATATATAGCCATGTATACCCCTTCCCAACTCACAATTTGAAAACTCTTGCTATCCTTTTATTTCCTCTAGATTAGATAATAGTTCCTTCTGTATTTGGCCACGAAGTTGTTGCCCCAAGGTAATAGAGGGAGCCTACCTTGGTGAAGAAGGCTCCTAGGGCTTCCAAATTGCTCTATTAGGGTTTCTAAAGCTCCTCCTTGGTAATTTTGACCAAAAATAGTAAGTTTGCTCCCTTAATTCCCTATTTTTATACTGATAGTCTTCCTTACACCTTCTTATAGGTCAGAACCATGACCATACATAGTAAAACTCCACCTAAAACCCTAAAACATGTCATCTCCTTGCTCTTTTGCTAGGGTTTGCACCTCTAAAGTCGAGAAGGTGACCTTTGCTCAAGAAAGGAGCTTGGCTTGGAGCAACCAGACCTTCTAATTGCGGAATCCTTTCTATTTGAACCTTATTACCTTCCTAGAGGCAAGTTTGGTTAACACCCTTCTCATATATTTCTTAGTACATGCTTAAAACTCATGCTTTTATGTTGAAAATTGACGATTTCCATCTCTTTTCACCATGCTCTTCTAAGGTTTTGATTTCTTGTTGTTTTACCTTCTCTAGAAGTTCTAGTTTGGTTACCTATGCAACTTAAATCCTGATTTTGGTCTAATGGCATTTTCTCCCTCTCCCTTTCTCTTTAATTATCTCGATCAGTTTGATGATGTGGCAATTTTCTATTGGTCAGTATTGCAAAATTCATATCTTCTAAACCGCTTATCCAAATTTGACAAATAAATATGTTTTGGTATTGGAAAATTAATCTCTATCTAATAAAAATATTTTCAAGGTCTGATTTTATGGTTTTACGAAGGGTGATTTTTGTAAAACGAATTTAATGCATAAAATCCATAAAAATTACATCTTAATGATCATAACTCCAAAATTAACATAAATATATGTTTTCTTGATCAGGAAAACCTAATAAGTTTATTGGTGATGTTTTAAGAGTCTAAATCCGAATTTTGCTAAAAATCTCTAAAAATAGGGTTTCTATATATTAATGTGCACTATGTACTCTAATATATGTTAATACATTGAAAATAGGCAAAGTGGAACTTGGACTCAAATAAAGTGGTGAAAGTTAGTAATTGATATCAGTAAGAGAGGTATGTGCTATGTATGTGCAATCCCTATTTATGTATGTGCATTCCTTACACCCTATGTTGGGATAATTGCAGCCAAATCCTATATTTCCCTAATGAGGCTTAAATGAACCCTAAATATCCTATTCTTGAATCCTAATGTTGTTCATGCCTCAAATTAGATTATAATTTCTTCTTGTTTGGGTCTTATACCCCACTACCATTCTTATTGAATATTATGACAACTCTTGTCATGATTAATTTTCTAGCATGTGGATTTATCTTCTATTTAATTTAAAGTAGTGGTACTTATGTACAACCACCCACAGAGGGCATGTATTTAATCGCCCTGGGGAATGTTTTTATTCTCCCCTATATAGTTGTGTAGGTGATTGGGAATGTCTTATTCTCCCCTCACCTAAGGTTAGAGGTCCGGTAGGTGCCTCAACCCTACTTAGTTAGGTAGACATAATTATCTTACATGCAAATCCTTTTAGATATAATTTTTAATGGCAAGTTTCTTTTGAATATAGCCTCATACTATTGTTATCTTCATTATATGATGAACCCTAGCCTATTTTTTTGTTGTACTTATCTTGATATCCTATATTAGTTTTGTCACACATACTTTTCTTCACTTTCCCTTTTTGTTGGGTGCCTTCCCAACCACCCAGGTGTTGAGCAAGGTGATGGATAAGACAAGGAAGATCTTAGCTTTTGGGTTGGATTCGGTTGATGGAGATGTTTCTTGGAGGCAAGATTGTAGTAGTCTAGACTTCCCTCTATCTAGATCCTGATTGTGTGTCTTAATGTAAACCCTAATTGGAGATCTTGATGTATTTTGTAAACCTTTTATGAAATTGAATACAGTCAGTTATTATTTTATTCCTCTTCTTTCTAATGGTCTTTTGTATACCAATGTTTAATAAGTTTGGAAAATTTATGCACATTCCATCATACCTCTAAGAGTGTTTGGAATGGATGTCAAATCTTCAAATTTTTAGTAAATGGGTGATTTCACTCTCCTTACAAGCTTCACATCCCTCAAAGGGATCATGGTGACCTACCTACCTCGGTCTGGCCCCATATAGGTTAACTCCATGGCAACATATATTCCTTCCCTTAGAGATGGTCATACATGGGTCTATAGATTCATGCTCATATTATGTGCTCTCCACTTAGCTTATAAAGCTCTTATAAGTGTCCTCTTAAGGTTACATCAAACCTAAAGAAGAGTTGGTGATCACCCTACATAAATGGTTCCTTCCCATGACGGGAGAAAATCATCTCTAGATAGCAACAAAGGTCACAAATGGCCTTACCTTTAGGGTTTACATCATCATGTATATGCTTAGCTCCTATCATGATACTTATGCACGTATCTAGCAAGAAGACAACCTACTAAACTATGTTGAGTTCCTTGGTATGTCAGACATATTCATCATTTCTCAAGGTTGTATCAAGATCATATATTCATACGTCACCAACTTGTGTGAGTGGTTCATCAAACATATATCTCAGCTCGAGTGGTTTTCCTTTTGTTTTAACACATGAGGGGTTCCATACTCAAATACTATGAACTCAATCAGCCTCACGAACATCATGTGCACCAGGTACTGTTGCTTCCCCTCTTTGGTCCAGGAACCCAGGTTCACCTCTTATACATCGGCTATCTAGCTGCATGCTCAACTATTCAACCTATTCCAAGTATAGCATACACATCATAACACTCTTCTATGTGAGCAACCTTTAACATCCACTCGGTACGATGCCTCTCAAAATTTTACCATACCTTTTCAGGGTCTAACAAAATCTTCTTTATGCTCCTATAAGGTAGGTACTCCTCACCTCTTTCTCGATCTAGGGTTTGGTTTCTCTAAAGGCATCCAAGTTACAACAAACCTCTAAGGATCATGTATGAGGCTACCACAACTATCCACTCTGGGTCATCCGATCCAGGTCATATCATACCCAACATGGTTCCTTATGTCTTTGAATCAAGGTATCCAACCTCCTTCATCGGGTCTTGCCCTTTCTTTCTAGAGATAACCCTACAACTGGTCCTTCCACTGGAGGCTCTCTCTCTGAAGAGGGTTTAAGATCTTAAGGTTACATATCTATACTAACTCGGGTGAAATGTATGATCCAAAACCTAGATCCGACCAAGATTATCCAAAGCTATGCATGCTCATCTCATGAACATCAGGTATAACCCTTCGAATCTAGGTCTAAAACATGTTGTCAGCCTTGCTTAGGTTCTCTTTTATGTAGTTGCATGCCTCTTCTTTACTCATATACAATTGTTAGGGTTCCTATACGGTTACCACTAACCTCCTCAATTAGGGTACTATACCTCACCCTAACAGGAACGACCCTCCCAAGGCCGGGTCGCCACAAGGCACTAGGGTCAAACAACTACACATAGTTCATGCTCTTGACGGATACTCAAAACCTCTTTACCACATGCATGGCTATCCCATGTACGTGCATGCATGGTCAACTGTGATATCTAACTCGTCGTATCTCCTCTTTCTCCATCCATCGTTTAGGGTTTGGGTCAACATCATCCTCAGAGGATGCATCTAGTCTCTTCCTATTCCTAGAGGCTTCTTCCTCCAAGGTTATCTCTCTCCTCCTCATACTATAGGATGGTATAACCTCAGTGTTCTCCTGAGGGTGGTATGACAACGCATGCCATGCATCCTAAGCATGTAACTAATCTTTAGTTTATGCTTAAACTATTAAAACTTATGTCCATGACATCTTGCTTACATGCTTTTCATTATTTGGTGGAGGATTCCTTAATCCTTATTACTCTTACCCCAAACATAGGAGGGTAGTGGAGAGAGAGAATACCCTAAGAACTTAATGTTTATTTAGAAATAAGAGGTAAAGAAGGGACGACATTTGATGAGAAGACCTAGAGGTATCTTATTTCTAGTCAAATCCTTTGATTTTGGCCAGGCACTCACACAAATATGGGAGTCCTCGTAGTCTGACTAGAGGGGTAGAGGAAAATATTGCCAGCTCCCGGATCATGATCCTTTTCTATACACATCCATCATTGGAAAATCCTCTAATAACTCCCTTGGGTTCTAAAGAGTTTGCAAACTTTAATAATTATTAAAGATTAAATGGAAAACCACGACTCTGGTACCAATTGTAACAACCCTGCCTCCCGGTAACCCCCAATTAAGGGAGACCAAGAGGTCAGAGGCGTTATCCCAAAACAGGATTAGTGGTTTTGCAAATAATCAACAATAATTAATAAATTATACAACAACTAAGATTTAAATGGAATACATTTTTTCTTTTCTCATACCTTGCAAAATATAGGAGCTGAGAGACTTTACCCCATATAACATCTATCTATCTAAAATCCTCCAATTATTAAGCTTTATTCCATCATTGTCACTTTAAAGGAATATCCATTTTCTTGATAAACCTAAAATGTGACAAACAAACTAGAAATAAGTATAACGAATTATATAGGTATGTGGGGGAACCAATAATCATGCATTTAATTGTATCAACATATTGTAAGAAATTATAATTTAACAAAATAAACTTTACATTTTAAACATGACTACTCAATCCTCACATACCCTAGACTCTGTGTTGTGCCTACAATGGACATGGATACTACCTCTCATATGGTAGATCTCAACCAACCCCCATGATCCTACCTTACAGGAAGATCAATACATAGGGTTGTCGAGTCGTATGGTCCTACCCAAGGGTAGACAACCATATCGACTCATGATAACTTGATGATCCTAACTCACAGGTAGACCATGTACTAGGTCATCTGATAACCTGATGATCATACCTCATGGATAGACCATGTACTAGGTTATCTTTCTCATCATTAACAAAGCTACAGAGGAGGACGGGGATCTAAGCTAGTCATGCATGTATAATTATGGTGATAGTCATAGTCACTTTATTGTTGCATGAAATAAACGTTAACCAAGAAGTTAATTTAAAGCAACTGACAAAACCACAGAAATATTGGGGAAACTAAAGCGATTTAACCATAAGTGTAACCACATACCTATTTTTGAGCAAAAGAATCCCAATTCAACAAGTTATCCAAGCAAGCAGTTTATTGTAAACAACCCTTAATTCCTAAAACATATACATTACCTAATGTCAAAACACCTTCCTATTGACATGAGGGTACTTTCTAAGGCTCCCAAGCCCTTAGGGTTCATTAGGGTTTATTTATCCAACTTTATTGCCTTTTTTTAGGCTACAAACCCTAAAACAAATTTCTTATTTCTCAAAAACCCTAATTATTCCAATTATCCTCATTAAGGGTTCTTTAATCTTAAAACAAGGTTGAGATCACCAAATCTCTCTTATATAATTACATTTTCGGATTTAAAACCATCAAAACCCATATTTTCCCAAATTAGGGTTTCTAAACATAAGCATGTGCATAAAACCCTAAAAATAGAATAAAATTACATTTTTCAAAATTAACTCTCCCTTTTATTCTAAGCAGGTTAATGTTACTCATAATAACCCAAAAGAGCCATTAAATCCAAGTTCCATATCAAATTAGGGTTTTACCATAATTTAATACATTAAAAGTGATAACTTTGTCTACTTTTTAAATTTCAAGCAATCTCATGATTCAACTATATTTTTATTGGATTATTCATGTTTTTTTGATCAACTTTCATATATGGATCATCTTCATCCAATATTTCGACAATTAGTTACATATTTTACAAGATAATCTTTTTTTCTACCAATCAGAATCAGCCATGTCGATTAATTGAAATTAAAACCGAGCTAGCGGGCAATGCGCTCGTTTAACAGCGAGGGGTTGTGAAATTACTGAAAAGGGTAATCCCTTTCAACAAGGACATGTGGGTAGGGGAGTAATCCCCCCCTTTGTCATCTTCAACCTTCAGGTTGTTCTCTCGCGAGCCGCCAGTCAACTCGATGGTTGACTTGGCGTGCTGGTGCTTCTCCGTGCGATCCAAGGTTGTTGGGAGCTCCTCCAAGTTCTCCCGAACTCAAAGGACCCTTTGATTGTGCTTCCCACTCCCTTCTAGTACTAAGATGGCACCACACAACTCCAACAAAAGAAGGTCCTCGTTAGGGGCGAAGAATAGGTCAAATTCTCCGATTGAAGTTGCCAAATAACTCACCCAATCCTCCCGATCTCGCAAGTATCAATTCCGAGATCGCTGGCATTGCTCAACTCCCCCCCCCCTTTATAGGCTCAGGTCACTGGTATTCCGATATTAGGGAAACTCATTTCCCACTATAACAGGTACCCAATCCTAGTATGGATTGAGTCCTCGTGGCCTCCCGAAGGCAGAGGGCCCACTACCAGATCCAATGATGGACTGGATTGTGAGGAAAGTGGAGAGGAAATCTCTCCCAGGTTCACATCTTTCCCAGTTGGACTGGAGGTAGAAGAAGAAACCTCCACCATTGGATCTCAGATCCACAGTTGCCAAGCTACCCGCATAAACAGAAAATAGGAAAAATAGGATAATTCCCTTAGAAATAAAGGATATCTCTTTCACTTTGGAAACATCATAACTCTCAAACCATGGCTCTGTTTAATCACAAATTTTGAGGGAAACTTCATAATAAAATAATCTATCGTACTGCCATGTTTGGGGCCATAACTCAAAATTAAATGAACCTTTTCTTTATATGCAAGTTATTGCTCAGATATATATATTCTATTTATATTTCCTCTTTCACACTTTATTATTTTCCTTTATTTCAATTCCTTGCATCTCAAGGATCCATGTGGAGTTCCAATCACCATCCATTATGATCAAACCCACACTTATCTATTTATTTCTTATACTTTCACCTTTATCCCAATTCTCTTTATTATTTATTCAATTCTTATTCCCTTTTAACTTATCTTCCTCTTTTATTATTTTGGGACTCATTATTACCAAAGGGTCCAAAAAAAACCATGCACAAGTAAGAGTTGTAAAATAAATCCATATATTCGTCATAAATCATGCAATTTACAACCAAGTACATTTCTTTTGAAATAATTGCAATTACAGTCATATAAGTAAAATTGAGGTTGTACAATATTGCTCTTGTATTGCATGGTAATGATATGTACTTGATATTATTTTTATCATGAAATACTAACCATGCATGTATCATGAGATGATGAGTATAACTAGATATGAGCTATGATGTTTCAAATGATAGAGATTAAATGGGCCTTGTGAGCCATGTGAAATACTTGTGCAACAAGTATAATGTATACATGGGTCTGAGGACCTAGAGGTAATAGTTACATGATAAGAGGTGACAATGTTTAGTGATGAACTAAGGGTTTGAATATAGACATCTAGAAATCATGATGATGATAATGTTAAGGGATGAGAATCCCCATTAATGTGATAAGGGTTGAGATTTCGAGTGTTATGCATTCAATGTGTTCCAAAGATTATGAAAGTACTTGATAAATGTATTACACCTTTCTCTGTAGCATCTATTATAATTCATGCTTGTAACTCGGTTGATGCTAAAAGATAATTGTAATGCACCTAATTAATCATGTGGAACCTTATCATGCAGTTTCCCTGGCCATAGATCCATTCAGTGTCATAATTTACTGAATGGTGAAATGAGTTTAACTCGGAGAGCATATTTTTGAATATGTTGGGGTAATAAAAAAATATCCTTACGTCCAAATAGGGATTGTTGTGTGATATCCCTTGTCATCATAAGAGTATGGCTATATGCCATGACTCAATATTAATATATTAGGGTTGCTGTGTGATCTCCCTGAACAGAGTGCATGTTGTGGCTATAACTCTATAGCAAAGATGCCACTATACCCTAGCAAGCTAATTGTAGTTTGACAGATAATGTCACTACCAGTGGTCTCGTACTGATCGAGACAAGTGAGGTCTTGGAAGCCGACTCTTACTTTGACCTTGTATGGTACCGATTTCAACTAAGTCGTGGTCAGATGGAGCATGAGTGGTATACCTCATCTCCTCAGGGAATAAGTGTGATTGTAAATATGTAATCAGCCGTGTAGCGTATTTGCTTAAGGATTGAATACAGAAACATTGGTTGATGTTACACTACTTCTATACATCTTAAATGGATAGATGTTATATGTGTTCTTCGTATTCCTTATAAAATGAATAGATGATTTATTGTTCTATCATAGATTGTTGCATTTCTTTGACAAATGATATTGCTCTTTTATGTTTATAAATAGTGATTAATCTTGATTATTAATATAAAAGATCCTCTGATTAGTTTTATACTATTTACGTGTGATAGTAATGTTGTTGGCAGAGAGTTATATCTCTCGTTGGGACTTTTGTCTCACCCCGTTGGTCCCAACATTTTTAGGTGCATGCGGATGAGGAGGTAGAGATTGTACTCTAGAGAGAGAACAATAGCAACAGGGACAGTCACAACAACTCAGGTTGAGTGTGTTGTCTATCATGTCTTGTATATAGAAGTCCTATGTGACGTCTCTATACACTCAGGTCCTTGGGAGTCAGTACGAAATGGTTTTATAAATGATTTGAGATTTTGACTTGTTTGCCTCGAGGTTTTATGGTGCTTATGTATATGTTTGGGCAAAGCAATTTCTATATGATATCCTTGAGATGAGATGGTACAATGTATGTACAATGTGAACCATGATGTAAATATTGTTTAGGTTCTTCCCTTAAGAGTTTCTTGGCAATGGATCTCTTTGCAAAATGATTTTATTTTTATAATTACTATTTTTCACACATGTGTCAAGTGAATAATGATGAATTTTGAGCTATAATCAAGTTGAAGTGTTTTCCTTGATGGATACATGCCCTCTCACCTTAGATTGAGTCAAAAAGATAAAAAAATAAAAAATTATAGAAGAGGCTTGGCCACCCAAAAAATCCTAAAATGTACAAAATAGTTCTCACCCATGCCTATACATTAGAATGCAGAAAATAAAAGCTTGAGTGAGAATAAATGAGTGCTCATTTTCTCTTTCAGGAGAGTTGAGGGATGGTGCCTAGCCAGTGTATGATTGCAGTCATGAACGTGGCTATGTTGTTCCTGGTAGTAACACCTTGAAAAGCTCATTAGAGAGTCTTTAGGAACCCTTAGGAGACCTATGAGGCCATCCTAATAGCAAGGTTTGATTTAGGGTAGTACAAGGAATCCGTCTCATTGCTCTGGGCAAAATGGCTCAGACTGCGCTCATTACATAGACCAACCAGACACAGATCAGGATCCTAAGATGTAACGACCGCTATCAAACTAATAACCAAATTGTCATAGTAATTACACATAATAACCATTAGCAGCAGATTAATGAAAATCATATGCTTGGAGTATAGACTAGTTTGTGAATACATCTTGGAGTTTCGATCGTACTTTGGCTCTTTCCAGCAACCCCAAACCCCGGGGTTGTCATTCACAACAGAGATCAATGGAATAATTTTTCAAACTATGGAAAAGGCGCATAGTCATAGATTAATTGCCAAACATAAGAAAAGAGTCGAAGATCTAGTCAAGTAAGAGATAAAGCAGTTATGATGAAAATTTATGCATTTAAGCCTGATGATAAGCATTTAGTTCTAAGATTTGCATTACACAACCTTAATTGCAAAGCTACAAATTATAAAAAAAAGGTCTTACAAAGCTGAAAAATGTACTCTAAATGCAAGGAACATGTAAAATAAACATGCATGCACGACAAAAAGAAATAAATAGAAGCCAAAAGATAGAGGATGGTACACCGTGCTAGCTCAAGCTTAAAATTTTGCTCATCCTTGAGAAAATATCAAGCTATGGATGATGAGATACAACTTCTACTAGAAGTTGGTATTGAGATATTAGCTCAAATCATCAGTGTTATCTGGGTGATTCTTGTAGTCAGGGTGCATCCCTTGCTGATATTGGAATGGTTGGCCAAAATATTGGGCCGGCTGGTGGAATTTGTTGAAAGGGCTGAAATGGCTATTGATAAATCAGAGGAGGTTGTGAACGGAAGATTGTGTTGAACCATTATCTGAGATACAACTACTACTAGAAGTCTCTATTGAGATACTATCTTAGATCATCAGTGTTGTCTGGGTGATTCTTGTAGTCGGGTGCATCCCCTACTAATATTAGAATGGGTGGCCAAAACCTTAGGGTGGCTGGTGGAATGGCTAAAAGGGTTGAAATGGTTACTGATAAGTCAGAGGAGGTTGTAAAGGGAAGATTGTGTTGAACCTCTGTCTGAGATACTACATGTCTTAATCTAGCATGTCAAAATGATTGTCTGAATCATCCCTAAAATATATTGTCTCTCATATAGGTACCCTAGTTGATGTTTGGGGCATACTGCTACTACAGAGGAGATTGTTGATAAGCAGTTGAAGGCATCTCGATGTAGGACCCTCCCTGATGTGGGACATTGTGGAAGGTTGCCCCTATCTGATGCTTGCCCTCTTGGGCTTCTAGAACTTGTGGTGTCAAAGAAGATGCTCCTACAGTGCCGCCCGGATGACAGACGCTACCTATCCAGGAGAGAGACGTCCATGACTAACGTCTGACACACAACCCTACATTAGTAGGCAGTAGTACCTTGTGTCTGTTATGACCAAAGACATAAAGATATCCTATGATGTTGTCCATGATCACCATTGAATGAATTAAGTGATCCAAATCCAACATGTACCACTTAGTCTTGTCATGCATGAATGACAAATGGCCATCACTGATTCCTAGATAGTGCACCAGAATGTGATGATGTCGGCCATTGGCATGAAGTTCCTCTACTTTTTGAAAGAGTTATAAAAGTGGAAAATTATAAAGGTCACCATGTTCACATTTTCTACCTATCGATGCACACCACATAATTAGAGTTTGGTCATGATGACCACCCCCTGACTATCCTACTTATCTAAGATGCAATTCATGATTACCTGGTGCAGATAACGAAGTGTCAGGTTGTGGATGCGTTAAGCTTTAATAGCCAAGGCGATGTATGTATCCTTCCCAGTAACCATCTTCCAATCTCTAAGAGGGTCGAAATTGTTGTCTCCTATCTTAAGTTGCCCCCTAGAGATTTGATGTAGTACTCCATAGAACATGACATATAGCTATTAAGTTGGTCTTTAGTGACATGGCGGCTCTGGTTCAACAGGTGGAAATACATGACCATGTGATGTGTGTCCTAAGGAGGTTCAACCGTAGTGTAGAACTCACAAGTGAGTCTATGATAAGAATCACAATGTGAATTGGTGAGGACCTTAAGGATGACTACTACCATGTATTTATCAACTTAGGCCTGTATGTCGAGTTCGATGATGGTGGCCAGTTTGGCATATCTTGGTCCCACGAGCATACGTTTGTCCTTGCTCAAAGCTTTGAGTTGTTGTTTTTTCTTCATGTTATAACAGTGCTGGGTTGGGAATGGTCAGGCTTGGCAACATAAGGGTGGAAGGGTTTTCTGGATGATGACCTGGACCGTGCCGACGGCCGGTCACAATCGTGCAGACCTGGGAATAGTTACGTCGGCAATGGGGGTGGTCTAGCGGAGATCTATGGTTACGTTCTTGCCGACTCTGGGTACGACCATGTTGAACTGTGTACGGGTGGCCCGATGCATCCAGAGGTGCATTCGATGCAGGCGGAAAGAAGGGATCAAATATTGATGTTCCTATTGTGGGTTGATACTACAGAAAATGACCACTGCGGTGCGGAAATGGTATCCGCTAGTGCTTTTGTTATCACTATAGATTGATCCAGGAGTCACATGGTGGGAATATAAGGTGATGGAGAAGACGAGCAAGATGGGGTCGTGGTTGCTATTGTAGAGGCAGTGGGCGTCGTGTTGCTGCTGCCAAACAAGAGTCAGAAAAGGAGGAGAACTTGTTTCTAGTGTCGTTGCACGTAGTTTGCAGACAAGGAGGCGGTGGCAAGGCCACTTTAGGGAAAGACGAGAGGTGGAAGGTGTTAAGAAAATGCTCTCGACTAGGTGACATTTATAGCCCACGGGTGTGCTATGCCAGGCTGGGCACGACTGTGCCGACCTGGGCCCGAGAGGGCCGGTGTGGGAATATTTGGTGGGAAAGGCATTCAAAGAGGGAAAAGTACTTTTGGAGGGGAAAGTAGGTCAAATCCTAAAAATGGTCATTCTAACCAGTCAAAAGGATGGTCATGTTAAAAACTAACCAACATGTCAGTCAGTGAGACCAAAAACACTATTAGTTTGACTGGCTTTTGACTGCTAACTAGGGTTTGCACACAAAAAGATGATTGTTAGGTAGCATGGTCTTAGCACGGTCAGGTCCATGTCAGTTCGGTCGTGTCGAGAGGAAAAATTTGAAAAGTTAGTGAACTTTTGGTCTTTTGAGCATAGACTATTTGGTAGAAATCCAAACAAAAATAGGGAACAAACACGACAGTGTCGGCTTGGGAAAGATCGTGCCAACGTTGGCCCGAGCGGGTTTGTCTCAGAAAATCTGGATACCAGGCTCTTAATGGTGGAAAGCGTGAAGGCATTGTTCGGTTCCACCAAATGTTGGTCAGGCTGGTGGTTGTGCTGTTGAAATAGAAATGAGAATTCACCACAGAAATAAAAATACTTAATTCAAAAGGATATCCAAATTTACTCTCCATTCATAAAGGTAGAACCATAGCAACTGTTAGGGTGGAATGGTATAAATGAATGCAATTGTAAAAAAGAATATCTAAATGATAAAACATGAGAAAAACCAAATTAAATAGTTAGAGGACAAGTAAAACTATAGTTGAAGAAATTGAAATGACTTTTAGTATTCAAAAATTAAGAAAGAACTATTGTGTAGGTAAGAGGGGGTGGCTTCCCCACAACTCCTACACTTGGATCCCAAATCCATAATTTTTGGCTCCGTATTTCGTGTGTACTGCAGATTGCATCTACTATGCATGTGAGCCATGGACATGGAAATGAGCTTGTCTGAGTTTGGAATAGATGAACGAAATCTAGCGTGTCGGAGAAGTCATCCCCATGCAGGAATTGATCTGACCTATATCGAGATGGGTTTTTGGGGATGGCGTCCTTGAAGTACCCATCATGGTAAATATTTGTATGGGGAAACCTTAGGGTTTCGATGGGGGATGAGGTGGAGGGGATAGGTTGGTGATCATTTAGAAGACTTCTTTCTTTTCTCTTCATCTCTAAACTTGGGATTGGATGCTAAGGTAAACTTTCATGTATAGTCTGAGTCATCTAATCATCTGCTAAATAAGAAGTGCCCCCAAGTGATTTTGTTTCCAGCTCTACTACCCCAAATTCATCACCTTTTATTGGGTATGGGGTAACTTTGTGTTCAGAAACTATGTTGTGGTGAATTGTCCATCCTGTCCCTTGAATGTTGACCACTCTGTATAACAGAATGGTGGAGAATGTTAGATCTTTCTGCTCCAGATCGTCATTGTTAGTATACTCACTGCCCCAATTTGAACAATCATCATCATCCTCATTAAACAAATTGTTCCAAACCATGATCGACGTACAACTCAAAGTGAAGTGACAAGTCTCATACTTTGAGATATCACTCTAGTATGGATCAATGTTTGATTCAGGTTCCTCAAACTGACCCTCATGTTGTGAGTTTGTTTGACTTCCTTGGTGAGGATAAAATTCATCATCATAATCATCGTAAAACCATTCATGCTAGTGGCTTTTATCTTCCATTGGTTGATCAATTGAATCATCCAGATAAGATGAAGGGTTCATCTAGGGTGGTGGTTCTCCACTAAAAAATATTGATGAATCCAGTTGATGGTCTGAATAGGATGGTAGGGAAAATTCCATTTTAGGCCCAATGGAATGTCTTTGATGACTGTAATCTTCATGGTCATGTGATGGTGTTTATGGAACGTCCCAAGATTTGAGGCCTTGGATAACATGATCTTAAAAGGAATGATTGGACTACCCATATCACCAAGGTGCACATCCTTTTCTGGGATCCCATCACTAAAGAACTATGTAGTTAAGGGTGCTCATCTTGGAGTAGTACTAGGATGACTGACGATTCAAGAAGTTGACCCCGACTTGCGCATGAGTGAGGACAAAGTGTGTAGTTAACACTAGTGGTGGTTTGTGTGGCCAATCATCATTCTTGAAACTCTACTAGAGCCTAGGGAAGTGGTATCAGGTATTAAAAATTGTATCAGAGCCATTTCCCCTTCAGTATGTGGGGCGCACATGGGCATGTGGTGTGCCAAACTTTGAGCTGTGTGGTCCACACATGTTGGAAAGGGCCATCTGAGTTGATGGAGCCGCCATGCATTGGTAGTGTCTAGGCATGATGGAAAGGGCTATCTAAGTTCATGGAGCCACCCTTTTGCTGGTAGCCATGGTCCGGAGATAGGTGTACATGGGTCATTTGGGTCTACACTAAAATGGGAAATAGATTATGAGACCATATAGTTGAGCCTTGATGATGACATCAAGAGTCTAAGTGGGGGGATCCTAACATTCTAGAATTTGAGGCCTTGGATAACATGATCTTAAAAGGTATGACTAGACTACCCATATCACCCAGGTGCACCTCCTTTTCTGGTAGCCCATCACTAAAGAACTCGACATTTAAGCATGGTCTACTTGGAGTAGTACTAGGATGGGTGACCAATCGGGAAGTTGATCCTAGCTTGCGCATGAGTGAGGAAAAAGTGTGTTGTTAATGCTAGTGGTGGTATTTGGGGCAAATCTTCATTCTTGAAACCCTACTAGAGCCTAGGGAATTGGGCTCGAGCATTACAGTTTGCAATTGTGTGGTAACCAAATCAAAGAGCTCTTAAAGCCTCAAGTCCTAATCAACATCCCTATCCTGAAGCTATTGGACTTGAGTAGCAATGCTTTCACGATATGTCAACTCCACCATGCATTTCTATTGGACATTTGTTGTATCAAACTAATGTAGTTGGATGAATCCTTGTTCAATGATTTGAAGTATAATTCTACTATGGTCTGCGATCTTGGTGGTTTCTTAGTGTTGATGACCTACTTTTATAGAGGATCGATTAGTTCTTAGAGACAACGAGCTAAGGAGGAGGTTAGCACATTGGCACTCTCTCTAGCTAGACCCACTGCCCTAATTAGCTCTTGATCTCCTTGTATTGCCAAGGTCGAGGGCTGATTGCAAATATCCTTTGCTGAGACATTTGGAAATGATGATGGTGGAGGCGAGTTGATGAAGCTAGGATTTACACCAAAAGATTGCTCTTCCAATGGAAGTCCTAATGTGCACCAAACACCCCAGGGAGTTGATGTTCTCTCTAGGTTTACCTACAACTGGTGCTAGATAAATGCTCCAACCCCATAAGAGTGTGGAAGCCTTATCATAGTATATATTTAGGATCAAACCCAAAGGACAACGTGACGAATATGGATGTCTTTGTCTCATTTCGTCTCGATCTAAGTTAATCATTTACAACTAAGAGATTGATAGGATTAATCTAATCTAATCTAGAACATGCAAAAGTAAAGGCAAATATGAAATCTAGTTAAAGTTTGAAATCTAAGATTATCAGATGATGATGGATCACTGGGGTGATGCGGATATTCACAACCACTACACATGCATTATACAGGTACCTACATAGCAAGACCTGCAAGCAAGATACATGGATGTTATGCAATGTTGATGCCCTCTCAGACAAGGAGCATTGCACTCATCCTTCATAGGTTGAGTAGCTCCCATCTGGTACATATCTGCGTGTCAATGGAGATATGTGCCCTCCAAAGGGAGGTCTTACTCAACCTTGTGAAATGTGCATTGAAAGACTAACAAGCCAGCGATATTATCAATTTGATTAGTATCCTTATAGACTATCCCTCTTTCGAGGACATAGCTGCGAGAAATGTGGGAGTGGTGTGTAAGGACCCTGACCTACATTTAGGGTTTACCCTGTTTGTTTTGCTTAATCTTGGTGCTTGGGTGCCTGCTAATCACCTTTAGTGGTGATTAGGGTTTTGATGTGCTTTGTTGAGTGTTTGAGGGGCTACTTGCAAATAACCCAAGTCTAGGGTTTCGTGTGCAAGTTTGCCATCTTGTGAGATGTTTTCCTCTCTTTGCTTCCTCTAGGGTTGAGAGGAAGGCTTGGGCTTGTTGTTTGAGTAGTTTGGGCCTTGAGATGCTTTGTTTGGGCTTGCTTGAGCCTTGTGTCGGCCAAGTGAAGCTTGTGTCGCCCAAGGAGGAGCGTGTGTCGGCCTGGGTTGGGTTGTGTAGCCCAACATGGTGGTGTGTCACCCATGGTGGTATGATCTTTATGCTTATATGTTAATGTTGATGCTAAGTGACAGTTACACTAACGGCTTGCTTACTGAAATAACAAAAATGTTAATAGTGCTAATGATAGCAATGATGTTAATAATAATAATAAGTGATGATAATAATGGTAGTAATGATGTTGATGGTAATATATGATGATGATAAGGGAGATAGTGGTAATGAGATACATGAAGTAATCCTTATGCTTATTTGTTAATGGCAATAGTAATTGGTAGCTACATTAATGATGCTAATGATAAAGATAATAATGATGATAGTGGATGGTGACAACAATGACATTGGTAATAATAGTGTTTTCTCTGTATTCTCAATATGACATCTTGCTTGATGTGAACATCTTGTTTATTCATATGAATCCTGAGATAAGGGTAAGCATGAAAATGGTTTGTTAATGATGTGCTTAATACACTTGATCACCAAATAATGTAAGTATGACAAGTAGAGTATCTTGAATATTATTTCATGATAGTGAGCATATCTCTTATGTTGGAACTATGATTATTGTGTATCCTAACCATGCAGGTGATGATTAGCCATGAAAGGGCTATGAGACATATGTGATGAGTAACATCGCTTTGATAATTATCTACGAGGTCATATGTATGATGTGTTTGTCCCATGATGATGATGTGAGCCTTGAGAGGCAGTGACAGTACATGATGAGGGATTGAGATACCATGGTATGTGGTAATCCTTGAGATAAATCTGGATGATTGGCAAGAGGCCAAGTGGTAACATGTGATGATTGGATCCTTGTGATGGAACAGGTTAATGTGGTTTCCATAATAATATAATGATATTTACCTTCTGTTATATCTTGCATGATTATACAACTTGATTGAATCTTGCAATCCATCTAAAAGATACTAATTAATCACAGTGAAATATATCATGTAGTTTGCCCTGGCCATAGATCCATCTTCGTCAGGACTTGGTGATGGTGAAACAGGTTCTCCCACGGGATAACCTGGAAGCGCATATTGTTGAATATGTGTAGGTTGCTCCTAGCCTGAAAATGAGGAGGTAAGAGTGTAACTTCGGTTGTAGACTCAGATACGCATATAGAGCATGGTGAACAAGCCCATGGATCAGGATATGTAATGTGAAGAGCATGAATGCGTTCATGGCTCAGAGCACAGTGAACAGGCCCGTGGCTCAGTTTTACTAGCGCCGAGACCTGTACCAAGGCGGGCTAGAGTGAGGGTAGCCTATGGAGCTGACCCTGTGGCTTAGACCACTTCAGCATGTGACTGCGGTCCTGCTTGTGTTGTACTCATGTACTGACCGCGAGGTGGGAGGTCGTGGAGTTCGGCTCTTCCATTGACCTTGTATGGCACCGGCTTGGGTTTCGTAACCGAAGGTTGGATTTGAATGGTACGATTCAAATTCTCAGGGCATAATAATATGTAACATAGCCATTAGTATTACTGCTTAAGTTAAACGTGAAACATTGGTTGAGGCCTTGTTTGTGTAGCTAATTCTGTTATATCTGCGGTTACTTCTATATCCATCAGGTATGTGGTAATATGCTTTGTTCTGATAATCATGTTACATAGCGATATATCTTATTTTGCTAATCATGTTCCATTGAGAGATATCTAGTTATATGCTTTTGAACAGCTGGTAAGTTTGTTGGTAAGAATAGCGTTGCTTTATATAAACTACTCATGTTGTATCTGATAAATAGTTATCTGCTGTTATAGTTTATCTTGCTAAGGTTCTGTAGTTGCAGTGGGGAGTTATGTTTCCCGCTGGGACAATTGTTTAATTGTCTCACCCCGCTGGTTTAACCCCTTTTTAGGTGGTCGAGGTAGGCGTGGTCGTGGTCATGGTGTTGCGGCAGAGCAGCTTGACGAGCAGTAGAAGGCAAGCGATGAACATGCTACTATTTTGGATGTTTTGTAGTAGAGTCTAGAGTCATCCTTGTACTCTCAGGTCCTTGGAAGTGTTTTGACGATGTTTCACGATGAACGATCGATAACGTTTGCATATCCTGCTGTTGGTTGAATGCATGCCTTTATGTATATGAACAGGTGGTGAACTCATGTGATGAATGAACAACTGTTCCTGAGCTGTGGACACGTATCAGATCTCATGTATGTATATATATATGACATGTTTCTGTGCAGGATGAGGACTGAAAAGTAATAGTTTCATAGTTTATCAGTTTTCCACAATCGGTTTTAATTAACCCATGTTTTCATAATCTGTGGTTATGGTGATTTCCGCACGTTTTCGCTTAACACCTCGTTATCTGTGTGATAATGGGATGTGTTGACACAAGTTTTGGTATCAGAGATTTAGGTTCACTGAGTCTACAGGGATTTAGGACTAGGGTGAGTTTGTTCTTATGAGGTTTTCCAGGTATTCTTACAACATCTTCTGCCCTCAGCGGAAGAAAAGTCAAGATGTCTGGAAACCATGAAGAACACTCTGCTGAGTACAGTGATGTTGCATCGGTTGATGGAGCAGATGGATAGGCACATGCAGATCGGGTGCCTGAGGTTCCCCAATTTAACCCAGCCATACTTGAACATCCTGCTTACCAACAACTTATGGGGCAATTAATGGCTACGATGAATCTCATGGTTGAGCGATTACCAGTGCCTCCTCTGCGAGCACAGGTTCCCCATGGAGAAGCATCGGGTATTGGGAAGACCTTCGAGCGGCTTCGCCGAGTCAGAGCTTCGGATTATGCTGGAACGGCTGATCCAGCGGATGTAGATCTGTGGCTGACAAGTCTCGAGAAGGCTTTTCGGATCCTTGACATCCCCGAAGCAGACAAGGTAAAGCATGTTGTCTACCTTCTGAAGGGTAGTACTGGTCACTGGTGGACCATCGAAGAGGAGAAGCGGTCGGGTGAGGTAATTTGTTGGGAGGTGTTCCGACGCGAGTTCATTACCAGATACTTTCCAAAGATGTACCTGGATGAGAAGGTGAGTCAGTTCGAGAATATGAGGCAAGGAACGATGAACATCACCGAATATGAAGCGAAGTTTATGGATTTGTTGAGGTTTTGTCCTCACATGGCGGCGACAGATGAGGAACGGATCAGACGTTTCAAGAAAGGTTTGAGTGTTGAGTTGAAGACCCCGGTATCTGCGTTGGAAAACTGAGAGTGGTTTGCTACGTTCATGGAATCTGTTCGACGGATCGAGATGACGGTACGGGAGAAAAGAGAGTCTATGTCCCGTAAAAGACCTGCTCAGTTTCAAGGATGTAGGTTTGGTGGCTTTAAGAAGCCCAGGTTTTCAGCACCGTCAGCAATGAGAAGCTCTGGTGTACCATCTCAGTGGTCTCCGAGTAAGGGGAAAGGTTATGTTTCTTCACCATCTAAGGCACACCGTTCAGCTTCTGTGGCAGTGACAGGGCCAGCTAGGCCACGGTTTGAGGACAAGGCATGTCATCTTTGTGGACAGGTCGGGCATTGGAAGTCCAATTGCCCGAATAGAGATGTTGAAGTGACGCAGCAGCTGAGACAGAGTTTTCAAAGGTCAGAGAGACCACAGGCTAGTGGTAGCAGAGGACGAGGACGCGGTCAATCATCTCAGGCAGGATCATTTGCTCAAGGAAGCAGAGGTCATGGACAGCAAGCAACGACTCGATTCTATGCCATGAGTCAGCTGGAGGCGATAGTCAACCCGCGAGTGGTGACAGGTCAGATGGAGGTATTTCATTCTGATATGTCTTCTTCTTACTTTATATCTGTTCTGGTTGACCCGGGTGCCACACACTCTTTTATCGCCTATAATATGCTTGAAAACTATCGTTTACCTGTTAGTTGTAAGAAGGATAGCTTGTTGTTAGAAACCCCTCTTGATGGTTCATCTTTGCTTCGAGAAGAGTGTCCATATTGTGTTTTGTCTTTCTCGGGACACCGTATCCAAGTGGATCTTATACCGCTTGATATGCATGGTTTTGATGTTATCGTTGGGATGGATATCTTAGAGAAGTATAAGGTTGTCTTGGACTGTGGTTCCAAGCAGGCAGTGTTTGATGTCGTTGGAGAGAAGTGGACCTTCCAGGGAGATAGGAAGATTCTTCCGACATGCTTGGTATCAGCTATGGTGGCAGATAAGTTGTTACGGCAAGGATGTGAGGCGTTATTAGCTCACGTGGTGGATACCGTTGTGGTTACCAAGGCGAAAGGTCCTAGTCTTGAGGAGGTGTCTGTGGTTCGAGAGTTTGCATACGTGTTTCCTGAGGAGTTTCCTGGTGTTCCTCCACCCCGAGAGATTGATTTCGAGATCAATCTAGTTCCTGGAACACAGCCTGTTGCACAGTCAGCGTATAGGATGGCTCCAGCAGAGATGGCAGAACAGAAGAAGCAGTTGCAAGAGTTGTTGGAGAAAGGTTTTATCCGACCGAGTACGTCGTCGTGGGATGCTCCCGTGTTGTTCGTTAAGAAGAAGGATGGTTCGATGCGGTTGTGTATAGACTACCGACAGTTGAACAAGGTCAGGATTAAGAATAAGTACCCGTTGCCGAGGATAGATGATCTGTTTGATCAGTTGCATGGTGCTACAGTGTTTTCAAAGATCGATCTACGGTCTGGATATCATCAATTGAGAATAAAGGCAGATGACATACCAAAGTCAACCTTCTGGACGAGGTATGGTCATTTCGAGTTTGTGGTTATGCCCTTTGGGTTAACCAATGCACCTGCAGCTTTCATGGACCTGATGAACAGGGTGTTTCGTCCGTTCTTAGATCAGTTTGTTGTAGTCTTTATAGATGACATCTTGATCTATAGCTGGGACAGGCTAGCACATGAACAACATCTTCGTCAAGCGTTGACTCTTCTTCGTCAACATCAGTTGTATGCCAAGTTCAGTAAGTGTGAGTTCTGGTTGGATGAAGTGACTTTCTTGGGTCACGTGATATCTGCTGAAGGGGTCAAAGTAGATCCAAAGAAGGTGGAATCCATTGCGGATTGGGAACAACCGAAGACACCGACAGAAGTTCGTAGTTTCCTTGGTTTGGCAGGATACTACCGGAGGTTTATCAAGGACTTCAGTGCGACCACTTTACCGATGACGAAGTTGACCATTAAGGACGTACCTTTTGTTTGGGATGATCGATGTCAGCAAGCTTTCCAGAGTTTGAAGGAGAAGATGACCAGTGCTCCAGTGTTGATCTTGCCAGAGCCTAGGATAGGCTATGTGGTATTCTGTGATGCTTCTAAGAAGGGTTTAGGTTGGGTGTTGATGCAGGAAGATCATGTGGTTTCTTTTGCCTCGTGACAGCTCAAGAAACATGAGGAGAACTATCGGACTCATGACCTGGAATTGGCAGCAGTGGTTCATGCATTAAAGATTTGGAGACACTATCTGTATGGGGAAGTATGTCAGATCTTTACGAATCATAAGAATCTGAAGTATATCTTTACACAACAAGAGTTGAACATGCAACAACGACGATGGATGGAGTTGATCAATGATTACGACTGCACGATCGAGTATCATCCTGGTAAGGTGAACGTGGTAGCCGATGCGCTTAGCAGAAAGTCTTCTTCTCTCAAAGAAGGCACAGTTGAGTTCTCTGGTATGCCATAAGAGAGATATGTTTGTTTCTCTTCGATAGATGAATGTGCAGATGGAAGTTTCTTTGTCGTCTGGTCTTTTCGCACAGATGCAAGTTAAGCCTATGTTGAGACAGCAGGTCAAGGATGCACAACAAACAGATGATGCGGTACAGTTGATCAGATCAGAGTTCGGCAGCGACAAGCGTGATGTGTTTCGTGAGTCCGAGGATGGACTAGTTTGCTATCGTGATAGGATGGTGGTTCCAGATATTGATAATCTGAGGGAGTTGGTGCTTGAGGAAGCACATACGTCGATGTATGTGATGCATCCAGGTGTCACCAAGATGTACCATAGTCTGAAGGACTTGTATTGGTGGCCCAGTTTGAAAAGAGATGTAGCCGAGTTCGTGGCAAGATGTGCGGTGTGTCAGCAAGTGAAGGCTGAACATCAGAAGCCGGCAGGTACGTTGCAACCTTTGCCGATACCGTAGTGGAAATGAGATCATATAAGCATGGATTTCGTAGTTGGTCTACCCCAGACAACTAGGAATCATGATTCCATTTGGGTGATAGTGGACAGATTGACGAAGTCTGCCCATTTTCTACCAGTGAAGACGATGTATACAGCTGAGAAGCTTGCTCAAGTATATGTGGATGAGATAGTATGTTTGCATGGTGTGCCAGCAATGATAGTTTCTGACAGAGGTCCTCAATTTATGAGTCATTTTTGGGAACAGTTGCACAGGGCATTGGGAACACAGTTAAGGTTCAGTACAACCTTTCACCCGCAGACAGATGGACAGTCTGAGAGGACTATTCAGATTTTGGAAGATCTTCTTCGATCTTGTGTTTTGCAGTTTCTAGGCAACTGGGATGCACATCTGAGTTTGATAGAGTTTTCCTACAATAACAGTTATCAGCAGAGCATTGACATGGCTCCTTATGAAGCCTTGTATGGAAGGAAGTGCAGATCACCTTTATGTTGGTATGAGTCTGGTGAGTATCAGCTTTTGGTTCCTGAGTTAGTACAACAGACATCCGATAAGATCAAAGTGATACAGCAACAGTTGAAAGTGGCACAGGACAGGAAGAAGTCTTTTGCAGACAATCGCCGATGACCTTTGGAGTTCCAGGTGGGAGACAAAGTATATCTTAAAGTCTTGTCGTGGAAAGGTGTGCTAAGGTTTGGACGGAAGGGTAAGTTGTCACCTAGGTATATGGGGCCTTACTCAGTCATAGCACATGTTGGCAAGGTAGCTTATGAGTTAGAGTTGCCTCCAGAGTTGTACAGGTTGCATCCATTGTTTCATGTCAGTATGTTGAAGAAAAGTCATCCGGATTTAGGTATAGTGATACAGCCCGTTGAGGTTGAGCTTGACGCAGATGTGACCTACGAGGAAGGTCCTATGGCGATCCTTGACAGAAGGGTCAAGAAGCTGAAGAGGAAGGACCTGGTTCTTGTGAAGGTTCTTTGGCAGCGTCGTGGCGTTGAGGAAGCCACGTGGGAGCTTGAGGAAGAGATGAGGAGGAAGTATCCCTCACTTTTCTCTTCGGATTTCGGGGACGAAATCCCTTAAAGGGGGTTAGCTTGTAAGGACCCTGACCTGCGTTTAGGGTTTACCCTGTTTGTTTTGCTTGATCTTCGTGCTTGGGTGCCTGCTAATCACCTTTAGTGGTGATTAGGGTTTTGATATGCTTTGTTGAGTGTTTGAGGGGCTACTTGCAAAAAACCCAAGTCTAGGGTTTCGTGTGCAAGTTTGCCATCTTGTGAGATGTTTTCCTCTCTTTGCTTCATCTAGGGTTGAGAGGAAGGCTTGGGCTTGTTGTTTGAGTTGTTTGGGCCTTGAGATGCTTTGTTTGGGCTTGCTTGAGCCTTGTGTCGGCCAAGTGAAGCTTGTGTCGCCCAAGGAGGAGTGTGTGTCGGCCTGGGTTGGGTTGTGTCGCCCAACATGGTGATGTGTCGCTCATGTTGCTTGGTCTTGGTTGGTGGACACTTGGTGCATATCTTGGACAAGTGTCTCTTGGCTTGCTAGAGTGTTGGCTTGAACCCTAGGACAAGTGTCCCTTGGCTGGACGACACTTAGCATGGACCTACCTTGGTTTCTCCTCCCCTCCTTTCTATATATGTGGCTCTTTCCCTTGCCTTAGCTTCCTTTGATCTTTTGGTCTCCCCTCCACCTTGAGTGCACGACACTCCTCTCCTTTCCTTGTGTGTTGGCCGATACACTCTCTTGGAGTTGAAGTGGTGGCCGATACACCCTCTTGGATCAGCTTTGGTGGACGATACCCCTTGGAGCTGGGAGTGCTTCTTCTTCCTTGGAGCTTGGAGCTTAAGGTGGGTTGCATAACTTCTAACCCTAACTTCTTTACCTCTTGTTCTTGTTCTTGTTCATAGATTAGTAGCTTAGACTTGTACCTTTCTTGAGTTTCCTTTGGTGGTCGATATCCCCTTAAGGTTTAGGGTTTCTAGTGTGCCTTGTGATCTAGGGTTTGTGCTCCTTTGAGTTGGAGGTTGATGGTGACCTAGGGTTGGGCGATATCCCTTCTTTGTTGGTGTTGGACGATATCCTTTTGATTTGGACGACTTGGCATCCCCTTTGTATTTGAGTTGGATGATATGGTATCCCATTTGATGGACGATATGTATGCCTTTGGTGGACGACATGATGTGTTCTTGAGGTTGGCCGACACCCTTGTCCATGTGTTGGGCGATAGGGTGAGCTAGGGTCACGTTGGCCGATATGTTGGTGACCTTGGTGAATGATAGATGAGCAATGCTCTTGTTCTTCTCTTGGATGATAGGCCTTTGTATCTTGGTGGACGACAGGGCCTAGTTGGATGAGTTAGTTGGGTTGCACGACATGCAACAAGGTGCTGGCCGATAGCCCTGACGGGCGATACACTCCTGAGTTGTGACGGCCGTCATGGATGGGTTGTGTCGGGCGTTACGCCCCTCTTTCTTAGGTGTGTGCTGGCCGATAGACCCTGAGTTGTTATTGCATGATATGTGGGAGTTCCTCTCTTTCTTTCCTTCTCTCTCTTGGTCATTGTGAGCTGGTTGTTAGCCTTGAGTGTCAGGCGTTGTGGATGGCTGTGACGGGGCGTCGCAGCAAGGTGCACGGGCGTTGCCCGATAGGGCTGACACACGACACTCCTGACGTGCGGTACCTTGTGACGCAACATCGTGGGCTGAGTGTTGGGTGCAACGCAGCGTTGCTGCCTTCCCATGCTCTAGCCGTGTGAGCTTTCTTTGGTGAGGGTTGTGAGGAGTTGTTGTGAGGGTTATGTGGATCTATAGTGACGGTCTCAAGGGCCATAGAAGTGGATGCTTATGCACAAACAAATGATGGTGATGCCCTTATAATAATAGAGATAATGTTGATGATAACAATAATGTTGATGATAGCAATAATGTGCATGATAGTTGTGATGATAATAAGGAAGGTAGTGATAATGATATGATCTTTATGCTTATATGTTAATGATGATGCTAAGTGACAGTTACACTAACGACTTGCTTACTGACATAACAAAAATGTTAATAGTGCTAATGATAGAAATGATGTTAATAATAATAATATGTGATGATAATAATGGTAGTAATGATGTTGATGGTAATATATGATGATGATAAGGGAGATAGTGGTAATGAGATACATGAAGTAATCCTTATGCTTATTTGTTAATGGCAATAGTAATTGGTAGCTACATTAATGATGCTAATGATAAAGATAATAATGATGATAGTGGATGGTGACAGCAATGACATTGGTAATTATAGTGTTTGCTCTGTATTCTCAATATGACATCTTGCTTGATGTGAACATCTTGTTTATTCATATGAATCCTGAGATAAGGGTAAGCATGAAAATGGTTTGTTAATGATGTGCTTAACACACTTGATCACCAAATAATGTAAGTATGACAAGTGGAGTATCTTGAATATTATTTCATGATAGTGAGCATATCTCTTATGTTGGAACTATGATTATTGTGTATCCTAACCATGCAGGTGATGATTAGCCATGAAAGGGCTATGAGACATATGTGATGAGTAACATCGCTTTGATAATTATCTATGAGGTCATATGTATGATGTTTTTGTCCCATGATGATGATGTGAGCCTTGAGAGGCAGTGACAGTACATGATGAGGGATTGAGATCCCATGGTATGTGGTAATCCTTGAGATAAATTTGGATGATTGGTAAGAGGCCAAGTGGTAACATGTGATGATTGGATCCTTGTGATGGAACATGTTGATGTGGTTTCAATAATAATATTATGATATTTACCTTCTGTTATATCTTGCATGAGTATACAACTTGATTGAATCTTGCAATCCATCTAAAAGATACTAATTAATCACAGTGAAATATATCATGTAGTTTGCCCTGGCCATAGATCCATCATCGTCAAGACTTGGTGATGGTGAAACGTGTTCTCCCACGGGATAACCTGGAAGCGCATATTTTTGAATATGTGTAGGTTGCTCCTAGCCTCAAAATGAGGAGGTAAGAGTGTAACTTCGGTTACAGACTCAGATACGTATATAGAGCATGGTGAACAAGCCCATGGCTCAGGATATATAATGTGAAGAGCATGAATGTGTTCATGGCTCAGAGCACGGTGAACAAGCCCGTGGCTCAGTTTTACTAGCACCGAGACCTGTACCAAGGCGGTTTAGAGTGAAGGTAGTCTATGGAGTTGACCCTGTTGCTTAGACCACTTCAGCATGTGACTACGGTCCTGCTTGTGTTGTACTCGTGCACTGACCGCGAGGTGGGAGGTCGTGGAGTCCGTCTCTTCCATTGACCTTGTATGGCACCGGCTTGGGTTTCGTAACTGAAGGTTGGATTTGAATGGTACGATTCAAATTCTCAGGGCATAATAATATGTAACACAGCCATTAGTATTACTGCTTAAGTTAAACGCAAAACATTGGTTGAGGCCTTGTTTGTGTAGCTAATTCTGTTATATCTGCGGTTACTTCTATATCCATCAGGTATGTGGTAATATGCTTTGTTCTGATAATCATGTTACATAGCAATATATCTTATCTTGCTAATCATGTTCCATTGAGAGATATCTAGTTATATGCTTTTGAACAGCTGGTAAGTTTGTTGGTAAGAATAGTGTTGCTTTATATAAACTACTCATGTTGTATCTGATAAATAGTTATCTGCTGTTATAGTTTATCTTGCTAAGGTTCTGTAGTTGCGGTGGGGAGTTATGTTTCCTGCTAGGACAATTGTTCAATTGTCTCACCCTGATGGTTTAACCCATTTTTAGGTGGTCGAGGTAGGTGTGGTCGTGGTCGTGGTGTTGTGGCCGAGCAGCTTGACGAGCAGTAGAAGGCAAGCAATGAACATGCTGATGTTTTGGATGTTTTGTAGTAGAGTCTAGAGTCATCCCTGTACTATCAGGTCCTTGGCAGTGTTTTGACGATGTTTCACGATGAACGATCGATAACGTTTGCATATCCTGTTGTTGGTCGGATACGTGCCTTTATGTATATGAACAGGTGGTGAACTCATGTGATGAATGAACAACTATTCCTGAGCTGTGGACACGTATCAGATCTCGTGTATGTATATATAAATGACATGTTTCTGTGTAGGATGAGGACTGGAAAGTAATAGTTTCACAGTTTATCAGTTTTCCACAATCGGTTTTAATTAACCCATGTTTTCATAATCTGTGGTTATGGTGATTTCCGCACGTTTTCACGTAACACCTCGTTATCTGTGTGATAATGGGATGTGTTGCCACATGGTGCAACTCCAGGCATTCCTGAATGAATGGTCACTTACTTTGCATCACTCACTTTGCAGAGTGTGTTCCTCGACCTATCACGATTGTACTTTCATATGTCAACTGATTCCATTTCATAGTATGGAAGTACAATGATGGAGGTGAGTTTACTCCACTCCTTTAAAAGAATTCCTAGATACCGAAATAGATGTGTGGTGGATACTCACATCAAGAACCAATACTAAATCGGTAATCGAGTCTCAAGAGTAGATGTACACAATCCACAACAAAAGATAATAGATCATGCATGAAAGCAGCCAACATTCGAGCATGCAATGAAATGAATAGCATTGAATCATAAAGATAACATCTTTAGGTACAGATTACAAAGCATGGGTAGTGGGGCTAGTCCCCATGCCCCAGTGAATTACACTACTCGCTCCTCATAGAGGGAGCAACAAAGACATAGAAGAAAGATAGAACAAGCATCGTAGGAGCAGAAGAGTAGATCTGCAATAGCTCGGTGTGGATTGCCCCAGTCTTTGGGACTGCTCTGACTTTGTCAAGGAAGTATGTCTCTTGTTGCCTCAATCTTCGTGTGCACCACCAGAGACGTACGAGTAGGGCCAGGCAGAGCTTGGTGGAATAATGGAGATGAGGGAACAATGGAGCAACCTTGCGGCCTCCCAGATCTAATTCCCAAATAAAGACCATGTTGGTCCTATTTATAGGCTTGGATGGGGTCTTCATGTTTTTTATGTGAGAATACTTCAAATGGACTTGGCTTCAAACGGTCTTGGGTCTAAATGGTCTTGGCCCCAAACGGTCTTGGCTCCAAATGGTCTTGACTCCAAACGATCTTGGATCCAAACGATCTTGGCTCCAAATGGTCTTGGGTCCAAACAGTCTTAGCAACTGGTCTTCATCCAAACGGTCTTTCTGTCCAAACGGGCCAGAGTCTTAATGGTTTTGGGATCCAAACGGTCTTCATTTCCAAATGGTCTTGGGTCTAAACGGTCTTGGACCCAGATGGTCTTGGGTCCAAATGGTCTTGGATCCAAATGGTCTTGGGTCCAAATGGTCTTGGCTCCAAACAGTCTTGTACCTCAGCGTCCAAACGGTCTTGAGACCATTAGGCTTCACACGGTCTTGAGACCGTGTTATGACCCACATTTTGTTTTACCAGTAAGTACCTTGGTTAGTGCATAATTGAACTAGTTATGTTGAGATGAGTACTTGCTTTTGTTAATAGTGTTTTGAACTTTGAGCTAGTGTTAATGTATCATTAGCTTGTTTCTTGTCCTGAGGTTGAGGACAAGTTTGTGCCTGATCCGTTTCCAGAGAAATCACGTGAAACCGACCTAAGAGTAAAAAGATATGAGCTTTTTAGCAAGCAGGGACCTATATGTAATTTCTGAAAGTTCTTGGGTAATTTGCATCCGGCCCCCTAGGCGCCCTTCCTTATCCCTTCTTTATTTTTTCCTTTATTAGCTTTGTTAGCCGACCTTGAATGAACGATACGTTCATTCCTTCAGTTGTCGCTTGAGAAAAACAGAAAAAGGGAGAGGGAGAGAGCGAGCTAGAGGAGAAAGCTGGGCAATCAATCCCCTACTTCTCCGTTCTTCTTCGATTCCTCGTCTTCTCCAGCCAAATCAGTCAGCCACTTCACCTTCTTCCCCTTCCCCTTCTTCTTCCCTATTCCTGCTACCCGGCCAAGATAGGAGCCGGCCAAGGAGGTGCTAGGAGCGGCCAAAGACGTGAAAAGCAACGTCTACGGGTTGCTGCTAGGTCGTCTTGAAGTTCCCAAGGTATTTTGTACGGAGATTTCCCGCGAATCGACCCCGAATCCACCTTCTTCCTCGGGGATTTCCATTTCTGCGTAGGTTGCACGGCGTGCAAAGTTACAGAAATCTGATGTCGGGGATTTCTGTTTCTGCACAGGTTTGCACGACGTGCTAATCAGTTGCACGGGGTGCAGATCAGTTGCACGGGGTGCAGATCATTTGCACGGGGTGCAAAGTTGCAGAAAAATAGAACAGAAGTGTTTCTGCCCAGATTGACGGGGTGCAAATCAGTTGCACGGGGTGCAAAGTTGCAGAAAAGCAGAATCAGGCGTGTTTGTGGACGTTTTCGGTGTATACGAACACACCGAATTGGGTGAGTATTATCTCACTTAATTATCAAGGTTTAACTCATTTAATTGTAGATATTGCATATATGAAAATGAGGTTTATGAGTATATGTGGGTAATAGAGATTACTCGGATGTCGAGCATAGTTATCATCCCTAGACTTTTAATTAGCATAGTTCAAACGAAATGAAATGATTAGTAATATAAATGTGCATGCCTTACGTGTAGTTTCAGTAAGATGCGAATAAATGTGATAAAGTATTTCAGGTTGAGTATTCCTTTCAATACAGTATATTTGAATGTTTAGTAATATGAAATCAGTATAGAGATGTGGAATAGATATGAAATCTATTTATAGTGAACGAATCTGTTTGCATGAAAGCATAGCTGAGTTATGAGTTATTGTGATATAAGTGAATAGTTGTTGCACTATATATAGAAATGTTATCAAAGTTGAATTTCTAGTTTCAGCTAGTGAATTGCAGAATTACAGTATATTCCAGTAGTCGAATATGTGAAGAGAGACACAATGTTATAAGAGTTTTCTTGTTATAATAAAATGTGTTAGACTTAGATGCCCTGACACCGTAGAACCCCTTTGAGAGGTCTGTGCCTTAGGGGTGAAACGACCTACCTAGCGTGTGTCTAGATGGTAGATGGCTCGTGTTCAACAATAATCCGTGCGTGTGTCACGGTGGCACGAGGACAGAGAGGCAGTGTTCAACAATAATCCGTGTGTGTGTCACGGTGGCACTAGAAGTAAATAGGGGTTATTCAACAATAATCTGTGCGTGTGTCACAGTGGTAACCCAGACTCTCTGCCTGTGTGCTCAGGTTAGAGGAGGAGTCTAGAGTACACTCTTTGAGAGTGCAGTGAGGCCGTGTGAGCCTGAGAGTCATGACGCAGACCAGGACGGCAGTCAGACTTAGCATTTCCCGGGTGTGTCGCTAAGTCTTGTACGGTGGGTTCGTAGTTCGCTATGAGACTTTATATGCAGAGTACACTGCATATGATCAGGGCATAAGTTAAAAGATGATCACTTAGAATTAAGATAGATTAATATGAAACTTGTGTATGTTCAGATTTAGAATTTATAATACTTGTTCTTTAAATGTTCAATATACTTTTATGCGATAATTGCACTGTTTAATTAGAACTGCTCAGTTTGTTAATTTATTCACATATTCCTGTTAAATGTAAAATATGGAGTTATCCGATGATGGCTAAGTGAAATATTATTCACTGAGCGAGTAGGCTCATTCCTCTACTCAAACATTTTCAAGTCAGCGACAGTTCCAGGAATCGGAAGGATCTTTTCATCCTAACGCTTAATCTGTAGAAGGTATATGTAGTTAGTTTAGTTAGATAGTGGTCTCTTAGTCCTTTCCCCTCGGTCCTTGGGACATGGTGTGGGTGTGAGAGAGTATGTATGGCGAATGTGTAAATGATGTAAATTAACTGTTATGTTTACTTTCTGTTAAACAATGTTACATGTTGTAAACTCTGTTTATGTTCTCTAGCCAGTTTAATTGAAATGCTTCCGCAATAGTTTATTATGTTTTAGTTTACAGCAATAATCCGGATATCATTACGAAGTTTTAAAAAAGAAAAAGTTCTCAGTGATTTGTTATGTGATAATCCCTCCGTCGCGCCCTAATCTCGTGATTAGTGGTTAGTGTGAGATCGGGGTGTGACATCTTGGTATCAGAGCATAGGTTGAGTACATGGTTATTCTAAGTCAAGGTCAGGGGACGATAAGAGACCAATATGATTAGGACTTAGGTGTCTTCCTTCTAACTGCAATTTTATAACAAGAAGTGTTCTGTTATATTATTGCAGATGGTAGGAAGATGATGTGGTCACAAGGATCAAGTTGAGAACTTAAGTTGAGTCGTCTGGGATCATTAGAATCAAAAGATAGAATTATAAGCGAGATACATAAGAAGTGATGTGTTTTTAGCTCTGGGATGTCTGAGTGTTTAGATACCCTGGCCAGGTGTCTGAATACTTAGATTGACCAGTATCAAGCTACTCTGTCTATTCTTCTCTGGATGCCCTGGCCAGGTATGCAGAGGAAGGATAGGCTAGAGAGAAACCCTAGAAATCTTAGGGTTAAGGAAACCGGAAATTAATGTAGGAGTAAGAGATTAAAAAATAGGATGTGATACAACTCTTTATTTGATTGAAAATCACTAGAAATGCTCTTATATGCATGAAATTAGATTTTCAGTTGTAAAGTAAACATGATTCTTTTATGTTGTTGTGTGTTATGAAATGATTTATTTATTGTTTATATTCTTTGTATTAAGTAGACCAGAAGTTATGTTTAAATGAGTTTTCCCTAAGTGGATATTCTTTCCACATGTTTGAGATTAATAGGAGTTGGTTAATTCTGAGTAGCTCTTGTTATCAGGACTACAGGTTCGGCCTGGTCCGGCTGGCAGGATGCGTTACTAGGATCTAACGACTCTTATTAAATATATAATAAAAGTAGATTTTGGATAATTTAGACCCGAATCATGGTGAAAAATGTATATACACT
This sequence comes from Alisma plantago-aquatica, assembly GCA_963693085.1. Lineage (NCBI taxonomy): Eukaryota > Viridiplantae > Streptophyta > Magnoliopsida > Alismatales > Alismataceae > Alisma > Alisma plantago-aquatica. Next base: position 1,249,049,678 of record OY856409.1, read on the forward strand.
AAGATGTTGAGATATACGAGAAAGATTAGAACAACTAAGAATTAGTTGGAACTGATATCGGAGACCCAACATTGGAACCTCATATGAGCAATCCTTAATTAGAAATAAAGGAACACAATAAGGGTCCGATTAAATTTAATGATTAGGTGAGAAATACCCTTAATGGTACTAATGAATAATGCATAACAAATGCATGGATCCAATACATGATTAGTAAACCCTAGTGGAGGGTGTCTCATTGTGAACCCTGGTTGAGGGTGTATCCTTGTGAAACCCTAGTTGAGGGTGTATCATTGCGATTGTTTATAGGAAACTTTATAATAAAGTTATGCCTTAAACTAAGATAAGTCCATATCATGTGAGATAGCTGGACAATTCTAATGTGTGGCCTATGCATTATATGCTTAGGGTGAGTATTTTGTGATGGAATGCATTAAGAGGGGAAATACCTTAATACAAGATAAAGTTGGTCAACTCAAGAGGGTCTGAATTAATGAGAAATGGGGAACCCTAACCCTAATTTGGGGAAAAGGGAATGATAAGCCCTGTTTGATAGTGAACCCTAATTCCTGGTCAAGGAATGATGGTATTACTATTGTATCACATGATGTGATGAATATCTTGTATGACTGTTATCATGCCTAATAACCATGCATGTATGATGAGATGATGAATATAGCCAAGTTGGGCTGTGACATTTATATAATAAATGTTGATTGGATTTTTGTGTGTTGATGTTGTTGTTTCTTAATAAAAGTAATAATGTGTACAGATTTTATGAACCATGTGAATAAGTTGTTGCCTAGTGAGAGGCGACAAGATATGAATGGCCCTGTGAGCCATGTGTGATGCTTGGGTAACAAGTATCATGTTTATTTGTAGCATTTGTGTTAATAAGTTATGCTAGAGAACTTGGTTGATGTTACATTTCTGTTATATATCTATAGTTCATTGATGATTATTCATATCTGTTGTATTCATTACAAGTAGATGGATGAACTTATGAGATCTAAAGTTTGATTTCAAACTAAGGAAGCAAAGTCACACCACAATAATGCTATGTTACTGATAAGGACCAAACCCTAGAATGTTTAGAGTTGAAGTAGTTCAAGGGATGTCGCTAGTGATTTGACCTTGAATACTAGTATCTTTATAAAACAAGATCATATGATTTGCACTACGAAAGGTAACCTAGCACTAATAAAATCCAGGGTTTAAAGTTAGCTAATCTGGAAGGTAGATACACAATATGAAAATGACTCAGAGAAAAGAGTAAGATATAAATTGAAATGTAACAAGTGTGTTTGAAACAAAAGGAGAAATATAACATAATTGAAGTGTATTTTGAAATAAATTCTTACGGTAATAACATGAAGTAAGTAGCATAGAATGAGGAGTATTACCTGATACATGTTTTGGATATATCTGTTGTAGTTCATGCTCTTATGACACAGCGTCACTATCTTTATGATGTGACGATAGACTGTCACCCTGAGAAGGCAAATGTGGTAGCTGATGCCCTAAGCTGGAAGTCTAGTTTTGTAGCTGATGCATTCTCTATTGCATGTTTTGAGAGAGACATGCTAGTAGAAATGTGAAACTTAAACTTAGACTTAGAGGTGACAAAGTAGAGTGGTTTGATTGCACAGATGCAAGTCAAGCCTATTTTTTATGATTAGATTAAGGAACTTCAGCAGAATGATAGTGAGTTACAGTAGATCATGTAGGATATGAAAAAGGGAAAAAGACTAGAGTTCAGGTTTTCTGACGATGGTGTGTTGTATCTTCATGACAGGTTGTGTGTACCTGGGAACAGTGAGCTGAAAGAGAAGATTCTTGAAGAAGCGCATGCTTCTATGTATGCTATGCATCCAGGTAACACAAAAATGTACAGGAATCTCAAAGAGCTGTACTGGTGGTGTGGTATGAAAAGAGATGTGGCTGAGTACGTGGCTAGATGTGGAGTGTGTCAGCAGGTTAAGGCTGAGCATCATAAGCCCACAGATACTTTGCAATCTTTTCCTATACTAGAATGGAAATGGGAACGTATCACAATGGATTTTGTGGTAGGGCTACCCAGGACACCTAGAGGTTGTGACTCAATATGGTGATTGTCGATTGACTGACTAAGTCTTCTCACTTTCTTCATATCAAGTCAACCTATGATGTTCCGAAGTTGGCTAAGATATTCATGGATGAGATAGTCAGGTTGTATGGTATCCCAATTTCAATTATATCTGATAGAGATCCTAAGTTCACATCCAGGTTTTGGGATCAGTTACATCGTGCGTTGGGCACAAGGTTGAGGTTCAGTACAGCGTTTCACCCGCAGACGGATGGTCAGTCTGAGAGGACCATTCAGACTCTTGAAGACATGCTGAGAGCATGCGTTCTACAGTTTAGAGGTAACTGGGAAGAACACTTAAGCCTGATGGAGTTTGCATATAACAACAGCTACCATTCTAGTCTTGGAATGGCCCCATATGAAGCTTTATATGGCAGAAAGTGTAGATCACCAGTTTGTTGGTACGAGGTTGGCGAGAAAGAAATTCTTGGACCTGAGATAGTCGATATGACTACAGAGAAGATATTTGTGATCAGGGAGCAGTTGAAAGCTGCTCAGGACAGACAGAAAAGTTATGCAGAGAGACGACGTCGACCTCTTGAGTTTGAGGTTGGTGACGAGGTTTATCTGAAAGTTTCACCGTGGAAAGGAGTGCTAAGGTTTGGCAAGAGAGGTAAATTGACTCCTAGGTATATGGGCCCATATCCTATCATTGAGAGGATTGGACCTGTAGCCTACAGGTTGGATTTGCCGTCTGAGTTGGCAAGTCTTCATGATGTGTTTCATGTGTCTATGCTGAAGAAGTGTCATCCCGGTACAGAAAAGATTTTAGATCCAGAACTGGCGCAGCTTAGGACAGATGTGTCCTACGTGGAAGGACCAGTGCAGATAGTTGATCACCGAATCAAGAATCTTAAGAATCGCGAGTTATCTTTAGTGAAAGTTTTGTGGAGGAATCACAATATAGAGGAAGCTACGTGGGAGCTTGAATCAGAGATGCATAACAAGTTTCCTTTTCTCTTTTAGGAATTTCGGGACGAAATTCTTATAAGGGAGGGAGATTGTTATGACCCACATTTCTTTTTACCAGTAAGTACCTTGGTTAGTGCATAATTGAACTAGTTATGTTGAGATGAGTACTTGCTTTTGTTAATAGTGTTTTGAACTTTGAGCTAGTGTTAATGTATCATTAGCTTGTTCTCTTGTCCTGAGGTTTAGGACAAGTTTGTTCTTGATCCGTTGCCAGAGAAATCACGCGAAACCGACCTAAGAGTAAAAAGATATGAGCTTTTTAGCAAGCAGGGACGTATATGTAATTTTTGAAAGTTCTTGGGTAATTTTCATCCGGCCCCCTAGGCGCCCTTCCTTATCCCTTCTTTAGTTTTTCCTTTATTAGCTTTGTTAGCCGACCTTGAATGAACGATACGTTCATTCCTTCAGTTGCCGCTTGAGAAAAACAGAAAAAGGGAGAGGGAGAGAGCGAGCTAGAGGAGAAAGCTGGACAATCAAGCCCCTCCTTCTCCGTTCTTCTTCGATTCCTCATCTTCTCCAGCCGAATCAGCCAGCCACTTCACCTTCTTCCCCTTCCCCTTCTTCGTCCCCGTTCCTGCTGCCCGACCAAGATAGGAGCCGGCCAAGGAGGTGCTAGGAGCGGCCAAAGACGTGAAAAGCAATGTCTACGGGTTGCTGCTAGGTCGTATTGAAGTTCCCAAGGTATTTCGTGCAGAGATTTCCCACGAATCGACCCCGAATCCACCTTCTTCCTCTGGGATTTCCATTTCTGCGCAGGTTGCACGGCGTGCAAATCAGTTTGCACGACGTGCAAGTTACATAAAGCTGATGTTGGGGATTTCTGTTTCTGCACAGGTTTGCACGGCGTGCAAATCAGTTGCACGGGGTGCAGATCAGTTGCACGGGGTGTAGATCATTTGCACGGGGTGCAAAGTTGCAGAAAAATAGAACAGAGGTGTTTCTGCCCAGATTGCACGGGGTGCAAATCAGTTGCACGGGGTGCAAAGTTGCAGAAAAGCAGAATTAGGCGTGTTTGTGGAAGTTTTCGGTGTATACGAACACACCGAATTGGGTGAGTATTATCTCACTTAATTATCAAGGTTTAACTCATTTAATTGTACATATTGCATATATGAAAATTTTGTTTATGAGTATATGTGGGTAATAGAGATTACTCGGATGTCGAGCATAGTTATCATCCCTAGACTTTTAATTTGCATAGTTCAAACGAAATGAAATGATTAGTAATATAAATGTGCATGCCTTACGTGTAATTTCAGTAAGATGCGAATAAATGTGATAAAGTATTTCAGGTTGAGTATTCCTTTCAATACAGTATATTTGAATGTTCAGTAATATGAAATCAGTATAGCGATGTGGAATAGATATGAAATCTATTTACAGTGAACGAATTTGTTTGCATGAAAGCATAGCTGAGTTATGAGTTATTGCGATATAAGTGAATAGCTGTTGCACTATATATAGAAATGTTATGAAAGTTGAATTTCTAGTTTCAGCTAGTGAATTGCAGAATTACAGTATATTCCAGTAGTCGAATAAGTGAAGAGAGACACAATGTTATAAGAGTTTTCTTGTTATAATAAAATGTGTTAGACTTAGATGCCCTGACACCGTAGAACTCCTTTGAGAGGTTTGTGCCTTAGGGGTGAAACGACCTACCTAGTGTGTGTCTATATGGTCGGTCGCTCGTGTTCAACAATAATCCGTGCGTGTGTCACAGTGGCACGAGGACAGAGAGGCAGTGTTCAACAATAATCCGTGCGTGTGTCACGGTGGCACTGGAAGTAAATAGGGGTTATTCAACAATAATTTGTGCGTGTGTCACAGTGGTAACCCAGACTCTCCGCCTGTGTGCTCAGGTTAGAGGAGGAGTCTAGAGTACACTCTTTGAGAGTGCAGTGAGGCCGTGTGAGCCTAAGAGTCCCGACGCAGACCAGGACGGCAGTCAGACTTAGCATTTCCCGGGTGTGTCGCTAAGTCTTGTACGGTGGGTTCGTAGTTCGCTACGAGACTTTATATGCAGAGTACACTGCATATGATCAGGGCATAAGTTAAAAGATGATCACTTAGAATTTAGATAGATTAATATGAAACTTGTGTATGTTCAGATTTAGAATTTATAATACTTGTTCCTTAAATGTTCAGTATACTTTTCTGCGATAATTGCACTGTTTAATTAGAACTGCTCAGTTTGTTAATTTATTCACATATTCCTGTTAAATGTAAAATATGGAGTTATCCGATGATGGCTAAGTGAAATATTATTCACTGAGCGAGTAGGCTCATTCCTCTACTCAAACATTTTCAGGTCAGCGACAGTTCCAGGAATCGAAAGGATCTTTTCATCCTAACGCTTAATCTGTAGAAGGTATATGTAGTTAGTTTAGTTAGATAGTGGTCTCTTTGTCCTTTCCCCTCAGTCCTTGGGACATGGTGTGGGTGTGAGAGAGTATGTATGGAGAATGTGTAAATGATGTAAATTAACTGTTATGTTTACTTTCCGGTTAAACAATGTTACATGTTGTAAACTCTGTTTATGTTCTCTAGCCAGTTTAATTGAAATGCTTCCGCAATAGTTTGTTATGTTTTAGTTTACAACAATAATCCGGATATCATTACGAGGTTTTAAAAAAGAAAAAGTTCTCAGTGATTTGTTATGTGATAATCCCTCTGTCGCGCCCTAATCTCGTGATTAGTGGTTAGTGTGAGATCGGGGTGTGACAGACCGTGTGACCTCACGTGGTCTTGAGACCGTATGAAGGGTAAAATCGGATGGATGGCCAAACTGTGAGGAGATGTAGATATGTTAGCAGATGGATGAGAATGATTTGCAAAGATGAAGGAAAGTGAGTAAAGGAGGATAGGATCAAATAAACTGGTAATTAGAGCTATTAGAGCACTATTTTCATGAAACTGAGGAGACACTCAGAGTAAGCCAAAACAAGGGTGGATCAGTCGATATGAGTCACAAAATTCCTAGAAATGGTGATTGTGAGGATGAATTTGGAGGATTCATCACCACACAGAACTTAAGCATTTCTTGTCCCGAGGAATGGAAAATCCTAAGATAGTCTCCAAAAATCTCATTCGTCTCGTAATTTCCTCATCTTTGTGCAAATATCAGAATTTTCATGAAATTGAGAAAAACAATGAAGCAAAACAAAATTAGGGCAAAAACATCAGAAATCCTTTGAATTGGTGACTGAGGATGAATCTGGAGGATTCATCACCCACACCGAACTTAAGCGTTGCTCGTCGTGAGGAACGGAAAACTTAAAACAGTCGCCAATGAAATCGTTCATCTCGTGATTGCCTCATCCTTATGTCATATCATAATTTTGTTCATGGCTCAGATCGATACAGTATTAAGGCTTCCTTAGATCATGGAATACATCTTATGATATCCTAATTTCTAAGTTCACTTTACTAAAGTATTTCCTTCTCACTCTCTACTGTATCAATCATGTTTAAAAGTTTTATGTGATTTTTAAAAGACTCGTAGAATCAATCAAACATGTATATGATCCGTCGCTGGTGTTTTCAAGAGAATGGTTGAAATGGAGGCAATTGTGGTGCCAGTAGGTTGAAAAAGGAAAGAATAGGGGTGTGATCAAAAGATAAGAGTCTCTCCTCTAATCGATTCAAGATTCTTATTATTGGTGGATTCATCAAGATACTTTGAGTGTTTTGTGCACAACTCTGGTTGACTTAGCCTTACACCCGATTATTTTTTCCAAAGGTAACTCAGAAGTGTGTATAGGTTGGCTTAAGGATTTTGGCTAACTTACCTCTTCGAGAGGAGGTAAGGGGTTATTTTTGGAGCCTTAGGGTCTCACTACCGGGCTCGACACATCTGCCTTTGTGAGGGCAACTAATGTACCGGCTGGGCAAGACCTTTGTCAGTTATCCTTATTCAGGGCACAACTCTCATGCTTTTATTCATACTCTGGCTTTTAATCATTCTCACTTGGCTTAGGATAAAGGGTATTTTTGTATTTTTGTATATTTGGGTTGTCGGGCCTCTTTTTGGCATCGGGGTAGATTTTTCCTCAACCTTGGTATGTGCACAATCATCATTGTATACGTTTTGAACAAAATGAGAAGGTGATACACCACTGTTATGTATTGAGGGGTATGGAGGAAGAGGGTATATAAGAAGAGGTGTGGTGTACCACACCGAACTTAGAGTTCGGCAATGTTCTAGCTTACACTAGAAAAGAGTGTGGTGTGCCACACCGAACATAAAGCTTTGGCATGGTTGGTGAGCGGAGAGGTATGGAGATGAAAGAAGTAGTGTAGAAGAGATTTTGGATCATAATGCAGTTTGCTTAGAAATTCCATATGACGGGTTCCTCTTCTTCATCACACTCTGCTCAAAAAGTGACATGATAAAACTTCAAATGACAATTCCATACAGCTGATCCATTAATTAGTGAGAGATGTGATGCATTTGATCTATCTCAGTCTTATTGAAGCTTATCATATTTTTTCTATTAAGGATATGACATTAGGATTCACAGACTATACAAGATGAAATCATTTATCGACTAGTTTTAAGAATTATTTTCTTATGAATTTGCAATGAAAAGAGGTGATGAACACAGATTCAAAAAGCAAAAGCCAATCAGATAAAGGCTTTATTTTAAGAAGACTATGAAAATGCAGAAAAAATACAAAAAATAAACTAGAATGAAAAATAAAAAAGCAGTAAAGATAGAGGGTGGAGTGAGAAACATACCACCCACCCTCCATCTCGATCTTATGAGTTTTCTCATCTCTAAGAAAACACTAGGTTCGAGATGGAGGGGAAGAGTTGTGTAGTGTTAACTAGGCGGTCCTCACAATTGAGAGAAGGTCCGGTGAAGATGTTTCATGATAGTCGGCACTGAGAGCGAGGAAGCGGCATGGACAACCTATTGACTGGGTGGTCGTGGCAACTCGAACGGGTTTTCTAGACGACTTGGATGCACATTTATTTCACCTCTTTGTCAGTCGAAAAGAATCCAGAGACCTTCCCCAATTAGCGTGGGAGGTGGAATATATGCAGTTGAAAGTGGGGGATTAGGCGAATAATCGAAGTCATGCCTATATGTGTCCTCCAGTTGTGGCTCTCCCTCGAAATTTGGAGTCAAGTTGCCTTCTTCATGATCCAAAGCAATTGATAGAGGGTCAGCCACTTGAACTTCTTCTTGTACCAGATCAGGTGGCGGATCTAGTTTAGGCTACATTTCATCACCTGACTTTTCTTATGTAGGGTGTGGCAGCCAGGGTGACATTTCTTCGTCAAGGGGATTGTTCAGAGGATTGTCATTTTGATGCCATGTGTCCTCTAGAGGGTTATCATTATAAATGTTGGGGTCGATAGGAGTAGCATTTTTCATTCTGAAGTTGAGGTGTTGTTCAAATTCTTCTTCATTGTGCACTCTTAATTTGTCTAAGTAACAAGAGGGAGATTCAACAGGTAGAACGAACTCTTGCTCGTATAAGGGAATCATGAGAACCTAAAGTAGAGGCTCTAGTGATGTCTCTTCATGGGAAGGGTTAGCCCATGGCACATCTTTTTGTAGACTAGAATCCTACCACGAATCTATTTCTTTGATATTGAGACCAATATACTCCATTCCTGAGTCAGGTTGTTGTTCCAGTTCTTCCTCATAGCATGCCTCCAGTTCTATTAAGTATTCGGGAGAAGTTGCTACGAGAAGAATGAAACCTTGTTCAGGTAATGGAGATATGTCAGTCTCCTATATATTTGGTGTCTTGGGAGGAGTTTCTCCGTAGGGGAGGGTAGCCATAAGAAGATTGTTTTGTGGCTCGATGTCTTCCCAAAGGTCCTCCTTGTCATTACAAGGGTCTACAGAAATATGGTATTCCATTCCAAAATCAAGAGATGGTTTGTGGTTCTCTTCATAGTACACCATCAACTCATTCAAGTGACTAGAAGGAGATTCAATGGAAAGAACATACTCTTGTTCGAGAACTAAATCTGTCTAGACTTCTTGTAGGGATGGCAACTCTGGTAACATCATTTTATGGAAAGGATCGGTCATAAAGTCATCATCTTGGGATCCATCATCCTCCCATGATTCTTTTTCATCATCATCAGGGTCAGTGAGAGTGGTATGGTCCACACCTGAATCAAGATCTTGATTTGTCCCATCCTCGAAGTTTGTTCCTAGATCAGCTGAATGATAAAAAATGTCTTCATAAGGACAAATCAGATCTTGTTCCAGTAATGGAGACATTTGCGTTTCTTGCATAAAAGACATCTCTTTATCTGAATCAGTCACATATTCATCTAAGTCTGAGTGTGAAGGAGTGTAGAGTTCTTGTACCATAGACCCTTCTTCATTGGAATTCACCAACAAGACAGCTGAAGTTGAAGAATATTTGTCGTATAGAGAGTCAATCATTGTTGATTGCTCCTCAATCTGTATGGTTGGATATGGGTCTGTGGGGGAAGAAGATGGGTAAATACCAAAATTTATCCCCAATTGATCTCCCGACTATAGAAACACTTCATATTGGCCAATAAATTTTTCATCTAAGGGAATAGTGCAAGAGTCATTTTTTGAGTCAGACCTTGGGTCAGAAAATGATTCTTTTTCTTGTGATACTGTGGAGAAATCATCCTCGGGTTCAATCATTTTCTCTGAGGATGATTCCTCTCCCTGCACTGCTGCTAGAAGATCATTATAAGGCACCTTCCACATGATATCGTAATCGTCATCGTAATAGATTGCAATATGCGGATGAGGAGTGTGCTCAAGAGAAATAGGTGATTGTTCTTCATGTTTATCAGAAGCGAGGACAAGTTGTGTAAGTTGATCAAGCTCGGCTATCAACTTCTCATTTGTGGTTGTCTGATCAGCTAGTTGTTGAGCCACCAATTTCTATAGAGCACGTCCTTCTTCTATTAATGTGTATCGATCTTCATAGTTGGGCTCTTCAATGTACCCATTGGGTTGATGTTGATAGTAGCTCTCCTCATCGTAGTATTGATTTGCATTGTAGTCCAGATTTCCTTCTGCATTGCAATCTATGCCTTGAAATCCGTCATAATTGGGTTCTTCGTAGTACCTTCCAGGAGGATATGGATTATAATTTGCGTTATATCCATAGTCGTGTGAAGCGGATTCCTTGAGTTTCCCAACTATACAATTTGTGATTATTTGACGTAGTGCATTCACGTAGTGAGGAGGAGCATTGAAGCAATTAATTGATGAATGGGAGTAGTCACCACATAATTGAGATTTAATGGTTGGTGGCATTGACTGCTTCATTTTGAAGTGAATTAGTACCTAAAATCAAAGAAGGTGTTTATCAAGCTTGACCAATCACTTCAAATTCAAGAGAGTATGCAATAAAAACATTAACTTTTGAGGCCAAGGTTTTCACCCACCACCTTTTTTTAGATTTTTGAAAAGAAAATGAAAAACCCTAGAGAAACTTAGGTCGATACAGAATTCGATGAAGACAATTCTTATGACATTGTCCCTGACAACGACACCATTTTTTGATGAAGGTAGTATTTACAACAAAAGATTGCTCTTCCAATGGAAGTCCTAATGTGAACCAAAAACCCCAGGGAGTTGATGTTCTCTCTAGGTTTACCTACAACTGGTGCTAGATAAATGCTCCAACCCCACAAGAGTTTGGAAGCCTTATCGTAGTACATATTTAGGATCGAATTCAAAGTACTACATGAAGAATCCGGATGCCTTTGTCTCATTTCATCTCGATCTCAGTTAATCGTTTACAACTAAGAGATTGATAGGATTAATCTAATCTAATATAGAACATGTAAAAATAAAGGCAAGTATGAAATCTAGTTAAAAAATGAAATCTGAGATTATCAAATGATGATTGGTCATTAGGGTGATGTGGATATTCACCACCACTACACATGCATTATACATGTACAAACATAGTAAGATCTGCAAGCAAGATACATGGACGTTGTGCAATGCAAATGCCCTCTCAGACTAGGAGCATTGCACACATCCTTCACAGGTTGAGTAGCTCCCATCTGGTACATATCTACATGTCAATAGAGATATGTTCCCCCAAAGGGAGGTCTTACTCAACCTCGTGAAACGTGCATTGAAGGACTAACAAGCAAGCGATATTATCAATTTGATTAGTATCCTTATAGCCTATCCCTCTTTCGAGGACATAGCTATGAGAAATGTGGGAGTGTTGCAATGCCAACCATTCCTGAACGAATGGCCACTTACTTTGCATCACTCACTTTGCAGAGTGTGTTCCTCAACTTATCAAGATTGTACTTTCATCCGTCAACGGATTCCATTTCATAGTATGGAAGTACAACGATGGAGGTGAGTTTACTCCACTCCTTGAAAAGCATTCCTAGATACCAAAATAGATGTTGTTGGTATGTATGCCCATAGAGAAAGTCATGTGATGATTGTAATGGGATAATTTGTAAATGATTTTAATAATAATAAAGGTAATTTCTGATCTATATGTTTTAACTATTTCTGAGATGATAGTGTAACATGATAGATGTTTAATGAATTGTTTTACTCGATGATGTATGCCTTTGGGTTGAGGACCTAAATGATGAGATCATACGGATGTTAAGAGTATGCATTCTTGTTCAGTCCCTAGTCGGTTGTTATTGTGGAAATAACCATAGACATAAATAACACTAAAGACTAGATTGTGTTTTGGTTGATGACAAAATCTCATTAGTCATGATATAGTGATATCAAACCAAGCACATAGGTACTTGTTAGAGAACAAGTGTACCAGACAGACCCACCGTGAGAGTGACACATGGAACTATGATTTGGTAGTCACAGTTAGCTCTCACAGTGATGGTAGTGAGTGTGATTCTTCAACCTGAAATCACTACACTCAACACATGTCGTTGGGTACACTTTGACATTATCAAACGTAGTCCTGAAACATGGGTTGTTATAAAGGTGATGATTGGGTGACTTTGACACATGGGGCTTTTGAGGGGTGAGTGATAGATATGGGATTTGTCCCTCCTAAGGGAGTTTGATGTCCATGGCCACTTGATGAGTATGATTGAGAAAGGCATGCGCATGCATGTGTGAATTAATATGAGATATTGATGTCACACACATCTCACCCAGTCTGCTCTGAGATCAAGGAAATGGATGAACGTTGAAAGGATGATTGTACCATGCCTTGAGTTCATTCAGGACATTAGTGACAAAGGAATTATACATTCACTGTAACACCATTCACGGATTGTAGGATTGAAAGTTGTTCTCCAACTTTCTATTTCACTTGGGTAGCACTGATGTGCGACTAGGCACCGCTCTTTTCTTGTGAAGTCATAAGTGCTATGGACTTTCACTACCAACATGAAATGGACCTACATGGTCTCACACATAGGATTTAACATGGAAGAGGAGTTTATCCACAAATGATGTTTAGATTGATTACTAAAGGAGTTTAGTAGTTCAATTAAACACTCAGTTGATTGATAGCTCAAAATCATAGTGTTCAAGGTGTGTGACCAATTGATTAGAGTATCAGATTGAATGAAACTGCAATTGACTAATTTTGCACAATCTGCACTCCCAACTGATCGGCTCTTGTGATGAACCGATCGATTCAGGTTGGTGAACTGATCGGCTCAAGTGGTGAGTCGATCGGCTCATGTGTCATGAAACGATCGACTCAATTGTTTAACCGGTCAATTCGTGTGGCCAACCGAGATTGTTTGGAAAGTCAGAAAACTATTTTGCAAATACAATTTGTTTCACTTGTACAAATTTGATTTAGACAAGGATTAATATTTGATTAATTAGAAACAAATATGAAAGTCAATTTGATTTGGACCAGGACCACGAACCTATCGGCTCATAAGTGAATCGATCCGCTCAGGTGTCCCAAACGATCAGTTTAGGTGTGAACTGATCGACTGAGGTCACCAAACGACTGTTTTAGGGTTGAAATGATCGGATTAGCTGGCACAGTTGGTTGTTTTGTGGAAAATATTGAACCCTTCTACTAATGCTTTAATCCTGCATTGCTCGGGATAGAGAACCCTGTCCCATGACCCTCCTATATATAGGGGTATTGGGGGCTTCTAAAAGTACACCTTAGAACACCAGTTTCTCTACAAAGTTGTCATTCTCTCTAGTTGTGGTAACCAGGAGAGCCTGATCAAGTGCTACCCGATAAGGGAGGCACAACCAAGGAAAGACAAATGCAGAAAAGTGATTGGTGGCAGAAGAGTGTGTCAGTGACTAGTACGTCGACAAGAGGGTGTGACTCCTTCCGATTCCTTATGGGACAAGGATATCATAGTTCCAGGCAGTCTATGTGGACGACTACAGAGGCGGGAGACTTCTGCCGCTCGGAGGACAGCTGTCAATCCCGATAGTTCCGGTGATACTAGGAGCTACACAGACACCATCCAAGACCAGAGGTGAAGACCGCGCAAGCTGTGAGGTAACGTCACTGAGCAAGCCTCAGGACAAGGTACGCCTCTACAAACCATCCTTCCTATTGTATAGACATTGACGCGTTTCCTTTATTCTGGGTTTGGGAGGAGAACATTTTTGTTTCAGGTACCTTCTCTGTCTCCCTAAAACCCAACAGATGTGTGGTGGATACACACATCAAGAACCAACGCTGAATAAATAATCAAGTCTCAAGAGTAGATGTAGACAATCCACAACAAAAGACAATAGATCATGCAGTAAAGCGGCCAACATTCGAGCATGCAATGAAATGATTAGCATTGAATCAGAAAGATAACATCTTTAGGTACAAATTACAAAGCATGGGTAGCAGGGCTAGTCCCTACACCCTAGTGAATTACACTACTCGGTCCTCATAGAGGGAGAAACAAAGATAGAGAAGAAAGATAGAACAAGCATCGTCAGAGCAGAAGAGTAGATCTACAATAGGCCGGTGTGGATTGCCCCAGTCTTTGGGACTGCTCTAACTTTGTGAAGGAAGTTCGTCTCTTGCTGCCTCGATCTTCGTGTGCACCACTGGAGACATACGAGTAGGGCCAGACAGAGCTTGGTGGAAAAATGGAGATAAGGGAACAGTGGAGCAACCTTGCGGCCTCCTGGATCTGATGCCCATGACGAACATACTGGTCCTATTTATAGGCTTGGATGGGGTCTTCAAGTTTTTTATGTGAGAATACTTCGAACGGTCTTGGCTCCAAACGGTCTTGGGTCCAAATGGTCTTGGCCCCAAACGGTCTTGGCTCCAAATGGTCTTGACTCCAAATGGTCTTAGATTCAAATGATCTTGGCTCCAAACGGTCTTGGGTCCAAACGGTCTTAGCAACCGGTCTTCATCCAAACAATCTTGTTGTCCAACTGGTCTGGAGTCTTAAAAGTTTTGAGATCCAAACGGTCTTCATTTCCAAACAGTCTTGGGTCTAAATGGTCTCGGACCCAGACGGTCTTGGGTCCAAATGGTCTTGCCTCCAAACGGTCTTGGGTCAAAATGGTCTTGGCTCCAAACGGTCTTGTGCCTCGGCGTCCAAACAATCTTGAGACTGTGATGCTTCACACGGTCTTGAGACTGTGTGACCTCACGCGGTCTTGAGACTGTATGAAGGGTAAAACCATATGGATGGCCAAACCACGAGGAGATGTAGATATGTTATCAGATAGATGAGAATGATATGTAGATAAGAAGGAAAGTGAGTAAAGGAGGATAAAATCAAATAAACTAGTAATTAGAGCTATTAGAGCACTATTTTCATGAAACTAAGGAGACACTCAGAGTAAGCCAAAACAAGGGTGAATCAGTTGATATGAGGCACAAAATTCCTAGAAATGGCGACTGTGAGGATGAATTTGGAGGATTCATCACGAGTATAGCTTGACTAGTTACAGCGCATGACTCTCAATTATTTGCCAATAGTTAGGATAGTGGAGAAGTTTGGGAGGATAGGTGGACAAGACAATTTGTCTTGCAAAAGAAAGATCCATGGCTGAAAATTGTATAAGAAAAAGGAAAGCTATTCAATATATATGAACAAGTATGTGCAAAACAAAAGTACTACTATGCATATATATACTGGATGATGGATGACCGAACAAAATATTTGGGTGTGTAAATGTGGAAAACTGCATCCCCGATAATGGTGCCAAAAGTTGATATCATCGTATAGTGCGTCTGAATAGAGGTGAATTTAGAAGGATCGAACTTTAATTTTATTACCTGAAACCTTCAAGGACTCATGCAACTCAATACATGGTTGATGTACATATACATGGTCAAACATAGGGACATGGGGACGTTTAAGACACTTAAGATCTCACTCTTAAGTCGGTTAAGCCAATCCAATTGTCGATGAAAGTATGGAACTAGAAGTAGTCTAGAAAAATGTCATGAAACAAAACAAAACAAAGTAAAGAAAACAAAATAGAGTATATGCAATTCTACTAATCAGAGAGAAGGAGTTTGTTACGACCCCACCTCTCGATAACCCCCAATTAAGGGAGACCAAGAGGATGAAGCCACACCCATTAATCCTGGATCAAAGGTTCGACATATAACCATAAAGAATTATTAAATTCTAACAGACTATACTAAAAATGGTAATAAAATTTTTCTTTGCATACCTTGAAAAGTTAGGAACAAACTAACTTCTAACCTCTGCTGAACTATTCTACCTAATTCCTCCTTGTTCTTTAATTCTTGAATTCACAAGGTGTCGCTTTACTATTTGTACTTTTCATTGTACCTAAAACGCCGACAAACAAAATGTTGGTCAGCCGAAGCTGGTATGGGGAGGAAACAGATAACGTTCAACTATGGTAACAATATAATCATTCAATTAATCATTCAACAATCAAGATTACATTTTAAGCCATACAACTCAATCCATACATATTCTCGAACTCTGGGTTGTCCCTGCAGTGGACATGAATATCACCTCTCTTTTAGGTAATAGAGTCGCATGGCACTATCCGAAGATAGCCCAATATCTAACTCATTATGACTTGATGGTCCTACCTCCATGGTAGCCATGTACTAAGTCAACCATAGACCTGATGGACCTACCCAATAGCTAGCCATCTACTAGGTCATCCATAGACCTGATGGACCTACCCAATAGGTAGCCATGTACTAAGCCTTTCTCTAACCTGATGGACCTACCCATAGGAAGCCATGTACTAGGTTAGCTATTATGCCACAGAGAGAACCATGATCTGAGTTTATAGGCATATACATTAAGTGATAGTCATAGTCACTTTATAATTGCAATATGAACATCCAAACAGTTTAGTTGCATTCAATGCGATTAAACGTCTGAGAAACCATCGGAAAACTAAGTGGTTATTCATAAGTAACCACATACCTGATTCATAGTAACTTGATGTCCATGCATTAACATTCAACACAATTAACAAGCAATCAACAATATCCTGAAAATAATGCATAACATCCAAGTGTCATTGTTTTATTCAAACATCCACCAGATCAACTTGGATTCAAACTTATAATTTCTAGGCCAACCTTAGAGTTGTATTAGGTTTTAGCCTTCATTATGCATTTATCACTTTTAATGCTCTTTTAGTTCACAAACCTTAATTTCTGCATCATAGGCACAATTGAATGTCAATTAAGTCTAATATGTTTCTTTTACACTAAAACTATTATCTTTATCCTTTTAGGTCATATCCAAAACATTAAGGCTAATTATCATCTTCGGTTTCTTTCAAATTGAAAAATCATATTTCATTATAATTCAACTCACATATATGAACCTTATTTATCACTATTTCCACTTTTATATACTAGGAAACACTAATTATCCAAACAATTCACATTAAAGATCTTTGGTACTCAATTTATCTTCAAATCATCATTTCTCTATTTTATTCTTCGATTTGTACAATTAAAACCATTAGAATTCATATCAACATAAATTAGGGTTTCTAATCCCATTAAGGCATATTCATGTACATAGAACCCTAAATTAAACCAACTATATAAAAAGATCATCTTTTAAAATCCTATTTTCACTTTTATTAACAACAGGTTAATATCAGCTTGATTTATCCATCTATCATCAAATCTAAGGGTTTTTCCTTTATTAAATTATTAAAGATGATAACTTTATGTACTTTTCCAATTTCATGCATATTTAAGCACATAAACTCTAAATTAGACTAATCATGTGCAAAGTTATTCCTTTTTGAACTCAATGTTCCTTTTTACATTTAACAGATTAATATCAACTCTAAGGATCCATTAAACCCTATTAAACACATTAATCATATCAAAATAGGGTTTCTTAATCTTTAATTCATTAAAGATGCTAGTTTACACTACTTTTCGAAAAGGATGCAAAATTATGATTCAAACATAATTTCTTTGTGTTCCTCTCATTCTGAGGATCAATTTTCATATACAACTTGTCCTAATCTGAGCTACGGTTAATTATCTACGAATTTTGCAAAAATACTTACTTTTGGGCCAATCCTGGAGCGCCACGTCAGCCCGCCCCATGCAACGTCGCCCAACTTTGATTTTATAATTGAATTACCACTTTACCCTCATCTTAAGGTCCGGCTCCTTTGGCCCACGGAGGGCAAATTTGTCCAACGTCGATCGTGCTTCTTCTTCCTCGTGAGCAGCCCTAGGGCGCCGCCTGCAGCAGCTCGGGGAGCTTTCTCTCCTCCAATCCTTCGACTTCAGGGCGCCCGGGATGGTCCCCCAACTCCCATCTACCTCCTCCGAGATCCTACACTCCTAATGGTGTTCTGTTCTGGTAACCATGGCGGCTGGTCGGGCCTGCCATCCGCAGCCGGCCTGCAGCCGTGCTGCAGGTGTCGCACAAGGGTGGCGGGCAGGGAAGGATGGCCAACCACCCTAAATTGTCATGGTTGCTTCCTGGAGATCCCTCCATAGCTGCTAGATGCCACCAAGGTAGTTCCTTGTGTCCTCGATTAGGGTTTCAAATGCAAAGGAACTAGAAGAAGGTGAGGAAGAGAGAGGGTGAGGTGGAATCTTTCTCTACTCGACCCAAGGGCATACCCCTTATATAGGTGGGTGTATCCACGTCCAGAGACATTGCTCCAAGGGAAAATCGAGTCCCACTCTTTAAAGGAAACCCTTTCCTTCAAGGAGAATTAAGCTTTCTCTCACCTATTTACTTCCTTGATATTCCTTATTTCATAGATACTTAGAAAATAGATAATTATCTCTTTCTCTCTCTCTTTACTTGCCTTTTAATCATAGATCACGAAATTCTATTCTCTTTTATTAGAAATAATTCCCTTTTCACAAAATACATTAATAAGGTATCATATTATCCTCTTATTTTGCAAATTAGGTATTTTATCTTTCTTTCCTTTTTATTGGGACTCATTGGATCCCAATATACTCCATTATTTTGAAATCCTTTTCCAAAGATATTTATTATCCTTCTAGATGCATCTTTATGCCTTATTTTTACATTATCTTGTTTATTTCTCATTTAAATATTCCTTTTTGAGGATTTCTCTTTATTTCCCTTTTTATTTTCCTCATTGGCATTCCTTTTAATATTAACAACCACATGGATATGAAATTTCCCCAAGAAATCTCATTTATGCCTCTTTTCATTCATTTTCTACATTATATCATTATTTCCCAATTTCTTTCTTCATAAAGAAATACTTAATTAATCTTTTCTTTTCCTATTGCTTTATTTATGCAACTTTGTACTACTTGGAGCCCAAGGAACCCAAGAGGCACGAAATCCTCTTTGGATTTGCCTTCTAGAGGTTCCCACATATTTCTTTTATCAATTATTCAATTATCCATTTACTAATTGAATTTCCTTTGTTATTTTACTTTTTATTGGGCCCAATAGCCAATAAAGCCCACAAATCAAACAACAAGGCTATTTTAAACGAAATCCAATTATTCTCTACCAAATATATGATTATTTGTTCAAACATCTTTATTATGAGAAATTATATTTCTCACCACTTGAACCCAAAAATTTGGGTTATAACATCCTTCCCCTCTTATAGGAATTTTGTCCTCAAAATTCAAACAAGCAAACAAACAATTCAGGATAAGACTTTTCCATGTCCATCATTGGCCCCTATGTGGCTTTGCCGTACTCATGGCATTTCCAAAGAACCTTTATTATCACATATTCTTTTCTCTGAGTTCTTTCATCCTGGCGTCTATAAACTACACAGGTGACTCATGCCATTTCAGCCTCCCTTGGGGCTCACTAGGTTCATTGCTTAGCACATGGTCGGGGTACCTCAGATAGCGCTCTAAATTGGACACATGGAAAACATCTCCCATTACTCTATCCTGAGGGGTAGGGTCAAACCTAACCTTCTCCACCCATCCATCTCTAATGGACCCATGTATCGGGGACTCAGCTCTCTTAGTTATAACTTAGAGGGGTCGGATTTTCATGTCACATTTTCTCCCACAGTAACTTGTATGTCAGTCTACTTTGCATCTGCTCATGACTCTCATCATCTCTAGGCTCCTTTCAGCCCTTGCATGATCAAAGTGACTTCATCTACACGCACTGTGGTCCGTTTCTAACCATCATGTGGCCCCTTTCACCAACATCACCTTACTAAAGTGGTGACCGACACAACCTCTCTTACAGAGCTTCCTATAAAACCCGATACCAGCTATGGTGGTCATTGTCACATCTTTTATAGGACAAGAACTGTCTCTAGATATCACCCTTAACGAGCACACATGCCCTCATCAGACCCTTTAGTCTGGATCATACTAACCATAGTTAGGGGTGATAAACTATACTAACATTGAGTTCTTCATGTACCTACTTCCACTTTATGGAAGTGAACTGTCACGCCCCGATCTCACATTAACCACAGACCACAAGATTAGGGCGCGACAGGATGGGATTATCATATAAACAAATCACTGCGAACTTTTTCTTTTTAAAACCTCGTAATGACATCCGGATTATTGTTGTAAACTAAAACATAATAAACTATTGCGGAAGCATTTCAATTAAACTGGCTAGAGAAAGTAAACAGAGTTTACAACATGTAACATTGTTTAACAGAAAGTAAACATAACAGTTAATTTACAACTTTATACACATTCGCCATACATACTCTCTCTCACCCACACCATGTCCCAAGGACCGAGGGGAAAGGACTAAGAGACCACTATCTAACTAAACTAATTACATATACCTTCTACTGATTAAGCGTTAGGACGAAAGGATTCTTCAGATTCCTGCTGCTGACGATAACCTGAAAATGTTTTGAGTAGAGGTATGAGCCTACTCGCTCAGTGAATAGCCTTTCATTTAGCTATCACTAAACAACTCATCAGGTTTATAGAATTGAAATAAACATAAATACAGTACAAGCTGGGCAGTTCTAATGACATAGCAGACTACAAAATATAATCACATTTCTATGCAACAACAGGTAATGTAAACCAATAAACAGATATAATGAATTGGCACAAAAGTTCATATATATTAAATTACTGTGATCCTATATGATTACCTAATTATATTATTATTATGCCCTAAATATATGCAGTGTACTCTGCATATAAAGATCCGCAGCAAGTTCATGCTACGGTCCCACCGTACAAGACTTAGCGACACACCCGGGAAATGCTAAGTCTGACTGCTGTCCTTGTCTGCTACAGGACTCTCAGGCTCACACGGCCTCACTGCACTCTCAAAAGAGTGTACTCTAGACTCCTCCTTGAACCTGAGCACACAGGCGGAGAGTCGGGGTTACCACCGTGACACACGCACGGATTATTGTTGAATAACCCCCATATACTCCAGTGCCACCGTGACACACGCACGGATTATTGTTGAACACTGCCTTTCTGCCCTCGTGCCACCGTGACACACGCACGGATTATTGTTGAACACGAGTCACCGACCATCTAGACACACGCTAGGTAGGTCGTTTCACCCCAAGGTGCAGACCTCACGAGGGGTTCTACGGCGTTAGGGCACCTAAGTCTATTAACTGATTAACAAATAAACATTTAAACAGGAATATCACATTTACTGATTTCGTATCAAATCACAATACACTGTCATTCTAAACCGACAGAGCAATATATTTCAAATCATTGTAATTTCTGATAAAGTCTCATACCATGCATTCAAGCAAATTAGAAATGCATAAATATCCCAACTTATTTCAATTTGGCACATACATAGTGAATTTACGTAATTGAACATCTTATTGCACAAATTAAAGAAATTTACTTCACATATGAGAATCATACTCAACAATTATCAATTCTCTAAATTTCTCGAAAAACGTGCACATTATCCCAAATCCTGGTTTGTGCATCACTTAACTCAATTAAGAGTTAATTACCTATCACAACACAATTTAATAACAATACTTGAGAATTTTTGGTAATATTTCAGAGAAATGTGCCATTTCATGTAAATATCAATTTACACATATTAACGTCAAAAGATATATACAATTTAGGGTTTTATTGCATATTTTATTTATTCATATCAACTTTGAAATCGTACATCTGATAATTTATCAGAAATCCTTATTGTCTGGGTTCATACCCAATCCATACCATTTTTAGACATAAATTTCTAATTTCAACATTCAAATAAGCAATTTAGGTTCCAATGAACCATATAAATCTACCGATTCAATCCACACTGATCAATTGCTAAATTTAATCATATAACAGCGTCTAGAAGCAATTTATGAAATAAAAAGTCGGGCGACGCCAAACGCTGCCCGACGCCTGATAACGCCTGTTATCAGCGTAATTCGCGCACATAACTGGAAATATTCAAACGCCTGAGTTTATTAATGATAATTAAACGAAACGCTACTCACAGCGATTTGGTCTATCTGGATTCGTCCGGAGATGCGTCCAAGGCCGGATTCCGGGCGATTTTGGATCGTCTTCTACCTTGGTAATAATTGATTTACTGTTCCTGCTCACGGCCTGTTGCTTCACGCTCAACTGGAATCGGCTACTAAACTTTGATTTGGGCCAAATTGATGGAAAATTCCAACGCAAACCTCCTAGCCGAGGTCTAAGGCCGTGATTTAGAAGCTTTGGCCACCCCAAGATCTCCTCCTCCAGGCCATGCACAGACGCAGCTTCAACCTGCTGCTTGCCGCAGCCAAGCTGCTGTGCGGCAGCTAGCCTAGGAAAGGTGGGAAGAGTGGGTGGTGGGTAGGGAAGGAAGAGAAGAAGAAGAGAGAAGGGAGAAAGGAAGAAGGAAGATAGGAAGAAGAAAACCTCCGAATCGGAGCTCTGCTCCAAGGGATCGCTGTTCGGCTGCGGCTCATTCAGCCTGCGCGCCGCTTAAGCAATTGGCAAAGACAACGGATAAACAACAAAGAACAAAGAAAGCTTATAAAGAAAAAGTATTGGACATTTTACAATTTCAACCCTGAAATCGGAAAAGTTCACAACTTTTGACTCGAAAGTCCAAATGAGGTGATTTCTTTTGCATATTTTTAAGAAAAATGCCCACTACAAACCCAAGGCATGAAAACATGCTAATTACATTGTTTTTCTGATTCAAATTTCCAATTGCATCTAATTATCACTTTACTCAAATTAATCACCTTAATTATGCACTAATCAATCTTATGTGCTTGATTCAACTAAATCAAGTTAATGATTCACTAACTACCTCATGAGCACATAAATTAACTAAAATAACTTTAATTAGGCTCAAATTATAAAGCTTACCAATAAGCTTTGGAACAGGTCATAACAATCTCCCTCCCTTATAAGAATTTCGTCCCGAAATTCCTAAAAGAGAAAAGGAAACTTGTTACGCATCTCAGATTCAAGTTCCCACGTAGCTTCTTCTAGATTATGATTCCTCCATAGAATTTTCACTAATGGTATCTCACGATTCTTAAGCTTCTTGATCCTCTGATCAACTATCTGGATTGGTCCCTCAACATAGGACACATCTGATCTAAGTTGTGCAGGTTCTGGGTCAACTATCTTTTCCGTACCAGGGTAACATTTCTTAAGCATAGACACATGAAACACATCATGAAGATTTGCCAACTCAGACGGCGAATCCAACTTGTAAGCTACAGGTCCAATCCTCTCAACAATAGGATATGGGCCCATGTACCTAGGAGTCAATTTACCTCTCTTGCCAAACCTTAGCACTCCCTTCCATGGTGAAACTTTCAGATAAACTTCGTCACCAACCTCAAACTCAAGAGGTCGACGTCGTCTTTCTGCATAACTTTTCTGTCTGTCCTGAGCAGCTTTCAACTGCTCCCTGATCACAGATATCTTCTCTGTAGTCATATCGACTATCTCAGGTCCAAGAATTTCTTTCTCGCCAACCTCGTACCAACAAATTGGTGATCTACACTTCCTGCCATATAGAGCTTCATATGGGGCCATTCCAAGACTAGAATGGTAGCTGTTGTTATATGCAAACTCTATCAGGCTTAAGTGTTCTTCCCAGTTACCTCTGAACTGCAGAACGCATGCTCTCAGCATGTCTTCAAGAGTCTGAATGGTCCTCTCAGATTGACCATCTGTCTGCGGGTGAAACGCTGTACTAAACCTCAGCTTTGTGCCCAACGCACGATGTAACTGATTCCAGAATCTAGATGTAAACTTAGGATCTCTGTCAGAAATAATGGAAACTGGAATTCCATGTAATCTGATTACCTCATCCACATAAATCTTGGCCAGCTTTGGAACATCAAAGGTCGACTTGACAGGGAGAAAGTGAGCAGACTTAGTTAGTCTATCCACAATCACCCATATCGAGTCCGAACCTCGAGGCGTTCTGGGTAACCCTACCACAAAATCCATCGTGATGTGTTCCCATTTCCATTCAGGTATAGGAAGCGACTGCAAGGTACCAGCAGGTTTCTGATGCTCAGCTTTAACCTGCTGACACACTCCACATCTAGCCACGTACTCAGCCACATCTCTTTTCATACCAGACCACCAGTACCGCTCTTTGAGATTCCTGTACATTTTCGTGTTACCTGGATGCATAGCATACATAGAAGCATGCGCTTCTTCAAGAATCTGCTCTTTCAGCTCACTGTTCCCAGGTACACACAACCTGTCATGAAGATACAACACACCATCGTCAGAGAACCTGAATTCTGACCTTTTACCTTCCGACATATCCTGGATAACCTGCCACAGTTCGTTATCACTCTGTTGCAACACCTTAATTTGATCATAGAAAATAGGTTTGACTTGCATCTGAGCAATCAACCCACTCTGTCCTGTCACATCCAAGTCTAAATTCAATTTTCGCATATCTACAAGCAAGTCTCTCTTGAAACATGCCATAGAAAATGCATCTGCAGTTGAACTTGACTTTCTACTCAAAGCATCTGCTACAACATTCGCTTTACCAGGATGGTAATCGATTGTCACATCATAATCTTTAATCAGCTCAAGCCATCTGCGCTGTCTCAAATTTAAATCCTTCTGAGTGAAGATATACTTCAGGCTCTTATGGTCTGTAAATACCTGACATGTCTCACCATATAGATAGTGACGCCATGTCTTAAGAGCATGAACTATGGCAGCTAACTCCAGATCATGAGTAGGGTAGTTCTCTTCGTTCTTCTTAAGCTGTCTAGATGCATAAGCCACAACTTTGCCTTCCTGCATCAGCACACAGCCCAAACCTCTCCTGGAAGCATCGCAGAACACTGTATAACCTTTATCTGCCTCGGGCAAAACCAACACTGGCGCTGTGGTCAACTTCCTCTTCAAGATCTGAAAACTCTTCTCACAGTTATCAGACCAAACAAACGGTGCATTCTTCCTCGTCAAACGTGTCAAGGGTGATGCTAGCACACTAAAGTTCTGTATAAACCTTCTGTAATAGCCTGCTAAACCCAAGAAACTTCTGATCTCAGTAGGAGTCTTAGGTTGTTCCCACTGAAGCACAGAATCGACTTTCTTAGGATCAACACTAACTCCATCTCTCGAGATAACATGTCCAAGAAATGCTACCTCAGCCAACCAGAACTCACACTTGCTAAACTTAGCATACAGTTGGTGTTGCCTCAACAACTGCAACACTACTCTCAGGTGTTGCTCATGCTGTACATCGTCTCTGGAGTAGATCAGAATATCATCTATAAAGACTACAATAAACTGATCTAGGAACGGTTTGAAAATCCGGTTCATCATATCCATAAAGGCTGCTGGGGCATTGGTCAGCCCAAACGACATAACCAGAAACTCATAATGCCCATACCTGGTTCTGAAAGCTGTTTTGGGAATATCAGAAGCCTTTATTCTGAGCTGATGATATCCAGATCTCAAATCTATTTTAGAGAAGATCGTCGCTCCACGTAACTGATCAAACAGATCATCTATTCTTGGCAATGGATACTTGTTCTTAATAGTGATCTTGTTCAGTTGCCTGTAATCTATACAGAGACGCATGGTACCATCCTTTTTCTTAACAAACAGGACTGGAGCACCCCATGGTGAAAAACTGGGTCTAATAAAACCCTTATCCAGCAATTCCTGCAGCTGCACCTTGAGTTCCTTCAACTCTGCAGGTGCCATTCTATAGGCTGGCAGTGCTACTGGATGACTATCTGGATATACCTGAGTTTCAAAATCCAGGTCTCTGACAGGAGGTAAGCCTGGCAAATCTTCTGGAAAAACATCAGAAAACTCACTAACTACCGTCACATCATAAACACTGGCGGTGTTCTTTTCTGCTCTAGTGTCAACCACATGAGCAAGGAACGCTTCACATCCTTTCTGTAGCATCTTATCAGCTACTGCAGCTGATACAATGCACGTAGGCAGAACTTTCCTGTCTCCAGTAAAGACACAAGAAAATTCACCTAGTTGAAAGGTAGCTTCCTTCTTCCAACAATCGAGTTGCACTCGATATGTCTCAAGACAATCCATACCCAAGATGACTTGAAAAGTATTGACATCCAAGGGTATGAGATTAGCAGCAAAGGTGTAACCTCCAAAAGATAACAAGCATCCGGGACAGAACTCAGATAAAACTGTTGGTCCACCTAGTGGAACCCTCAACACTAACTCATCTATCAACTCTTGAGTTAACATATTAAGTTCACCAACTAAAGAGCGTCGTATGAAAGAGTGAGTAGCACCCGGATCTATCAAAACTGAAACTGGTATACTATTAAACAAAAGCATTTCTCCTGTAACAACTTGTGAAGAGATTATACCTTCCTGAGGTGTCAAAGAGAAGAAACGCGCTGAAGCTCTCCCTCTGCCACGCTGTCCTCTCTGACTACTTCTGCCACTGGGCACACCACCACCTCTAGAACCAGAAGCCACAGAAGAACTCGATCCTTCCACTGGAGGTTGTCTCTGGACATCATGAAACTGGGGCTGAAAAACTGGTGATGCTGCTGGTTGAAGCTGAGGGCAAAACTTCTTTTTATGTCCCATCTGACCACAATGATAACAACCTCGAAAGTCCGAACCCTGACACTGACCAGAGTGTGATCTTCCACAAGTATTACATACTCGCGTTTCCTGCCTCAGTGGACCAGTCACAGAGGTATATGATCTAGATGGCCGCCCATCAGAAGAAGATGTCATCTCACCAGATCTTGGTCTGCTGAAACAACCAATACTGCGTCCCAACTTGGAGAAGAAACCTCTACCTCCACCTCTGTACCCACTACTGGACTGTCTTCCACTAAAGTCCGCAAATCTCTTCTTAGACTCAGGCACCTTATCCGCATTCACAGATTCTTCAACCTGTCTAGCAGCCTCAACAAACTCACCAAAGTTCTCCCTGTTCCTTCTGCTAGTAGCAGAAACTGTATGCCGAATTTCTGGCCTTAGCCCTTCCTGAAATCTTCTGCATCTTTCTATGTTGTCGGGAACAAGCTGCGGACAGAAGTTCGCTAATCGGGTGAAAAGCGCTTCATACTCAGTAACTGTCATGTTCCCCTGCTTAATGTTCTGTAATTGCCTGATCTTCTCATTAATGAAGGTAGGTGGATAAAACTTAAAATGAAACTCTTCAGAGAAATCCTGCCAAGAAAGCTCTGTACCTCTCCTCTTTTCCTCCACACTATGCCACCACAACTCTGCATCGCCTGTCAAAAGATAGACTGCATGATTAATCTTTTTCTCTTCTGAAAGCTCCATCAAGCGAAAGACCTTCTCTATCTGTCTAAACCATTCATCAGCCTCTGCTGGATCTGTAGTGCCACTAAACTCAGTGCCACCAAGCTTCTTTACAAGCTCATAAGATCGCATCAGATCCTTGCTGCTAGTAGAAGTAGAAGCTCGCCTATCAGCCTTGTACCTCTCTTTGGTTTCCAGAAACATTCTGTACATCCGGGATGCTTCATCCACGTGGTCACCACCACCTGGACCCAAGTACAAAGGATCAGGGCCAACATGGCTCTCGGCCTGATCATCACGATCAAAGCCTCTTCCTGCCATCTGCAATGATATAACAGAATATTTCCTGTTAGAAAACTACAGATAGAAGAAAGACACCTAAACCTTAATCCTATTGGTCTCTTATCGTCCCCTGACCTGGACTCTGAGTAACTATGTACTCAACCTAGGCTCTGATACCAAAATTGTCACGCCCCGATCTCACATTAACCACAGACCACAAGATTAGGGCGCGACAGGATGGGATTATCATATAAACAAATCACTGCGAACTTTTTCTTTTTAAAACCTCGTAATGACATCCGGATTATTGTTGTAAACTAAAACATAATAAACTATTGCGGAAGCATTTCAATTAAACTGGCTAGAGAAAGTAAACAGAGTTTACAACATGTAACATTGTTTAACAGAAAGTAAACATAACAGTTAATTTACAACTTTATACACATTCGCCATACATACTCTCTCTCACCCACACCATGTCCCAAGGACCGAGGGGAAAGGACTAAGAGACCACTATCTAACTAAACTAATTACATATACCTTCTACTGATTAAGCGTTAGGACGAAAGGATTCTTCAGATTCCTGCTGCTGACGATAACCTGAAAATGTTTTGAGTAGAGGTATGAGCCTACTCGCTCAGTGAATAGCCTTTCATTTAGCTATCACTAAACAACTCATCAGGTTTATAGAATTGAAATAAACATAAATACAGTACAAGCTGGGCAGTTCTAATGACATAGCAGACTACAAAATATAATCACATTTCTATGCAACAACAGGTAATGTAAACCAATAAACAGATATAATGAATTGGCACAAAAGTTCATATATATTAAATTACTGTGATCCTATATGATTACCTAATTATATTATTATTATGCCCTAAATATATGCAGTGTACTCTGCATATAAAGATCCGCAGCAAGTTCATGCTACGGTCCCACCGTACAAGACTTAGCGACACACCCGGGAAATGCTAAGTCTGACTGCTGTCCTTGTCTGCTACAGGACTCTCAGGCTCACACGGCCTCACTGCACTCTCAAAAGAGTGTACTCTAGACTCCTCCTTGAACCTGAGCACACAGGCGGAGAGTCGGGGTTACCACCGTGACACACGCACGGATTATTGTTGAATAACCCCCATATACTCCAGTGCCACCGTGACACACGCACGGATTATTGTTGAACACTGCCTTTCTGCCCTCGTGCCACCGTGACACACGCACGGATTATTGTTGAACACGAGTCACCGACCATCTAGACACACGCTAGGTAGGTCGTTTCACCCCAAGGTGCAGACCTCACGAGGGGTTCTACGGCGTTAGGGCACCTAAGTCTATTAACTGATTAACAAATAAACATTTAAACAGGAATATCACATTTACTGATTTCGTATCAAATCACAATACACTGTCATTCTAAACCGACAGAGCAATATATTTCAAATCATTGTAATTTCTGATAAAGTCTCATACCATGCATTCAAGCAAATTAGAAATGCATAAATATCCCAACTTATTTCAATTTGGCACATACATAGTGAATTTACGTAATTGAACATCTTATTGCACAAATTAAAGAAATTTACTTCACATATGAGAATCATACTCAACAATTATCAATTCTCTAAATTTCTCGAAAAACGTGCACATTATCCCAAATCCTGGTTTGTGCATCACTTAACTCAATTAAGAGTTAATTACCTATCACAACACAATTTAATAACAATACTTGAGAATTTTTGGTAATATTTCAGAGAAATGTGCCATTTCATGTAAATATCAATTTACACATATTAACGTCAAAAGATATATACAATTTAGGGTTTTATTGCATATTTTATTTATTCATATCAACTTTGAAATCGTACATCTGATAATTTATCAGAAATCCTTATTGTCTGGGTTCATACCCAATCCATACCATTTTTAGACATAAATTTCTAATTTCAACATTCAAATAAGCAATTTAGGTTCCAATGAACCATATAAATCTACCGATTCAATCCACACTGATCAATTGCTAAATTTAATCATATAACAGCGTCTAGAAGCAATTTATGAAATAAAAAGTCGGGCGACGCCAAACGCTGCCCGACGCCTGATAACGCCTGTTATCAGCGTAATTCGCGCACATAACTGGAAATATTCAAACGCCTGAGTTTATTAATGATAATTAAACGAAACGCTACTCACAGCGATTTGGTCTATCTGGATTCGTCCGGAGATGCGTCCAAGGCCGGATTCCGGGCGATTTTGGATCGTCTTCTACCTTGGTAATAATTGATTTACTATTCCTGCTCACGGCCTGTTGCTTCACGCTCAACTGGAATCGGCTACTAAACTTTGATTTGGGCCAAATTGATGGAAAATTCCAACGCAAACCTCCTAGCCGAGGTCTAAGGCCGTGATTTAGAAGCTTTGGCCACCCCAAGATCTCCTCCTCCAGGCCATGCACAGACGCAGCTTCAACCTGCTGCTTGCCGCAGCCAAGCTGCTGTGCGGCAGCTAGCCTAGGAAAGGTGGGAAGAGTGGGTGGTGGGTAGGGAAGGAAGAGAAGAAGAAGAGAGAAGGGAGAAAGGAAGAAGGAAGATAGGAAGAAGAAAACCTCCGAATCGGAGCTCTGCTCCAAGGGATCGCTGTTCGGCTGCGGCTCATTCAGCCTGCGCGCCGCTTAAGCAATTGGCAAAGACAACGGATAAACAACAAAGAACAAAGAAAGCTTATAAAGAAAAAGTATTGGACATTTTACAATTTCAACCCTGAAATCGGAAAAGTTCACAACTTTTGACTCGAAAGTCCAAATGAGGTGATTTCTTTTGCATATTTTTAAGAAAAATGCCCACTACAAACCCAAGGCATGAAAACATGCTAATTACATTGTTTTTCTGATTCAAATTTCCAATTGCATCTAATTATCACTTTACTCAAATTAATCACCTTAATTATGCACTAATCAATCTTATGTGCTTGATTCAACTAAATCAAGTTAATGATTCACTAACTACCTCATGAGCACATAAATTAACTAAAATAACTTTAATTAGGCTCAAATTATAAAGCTTACCAATAAGCTTTGGAACAGGTCATAACATGAACCTTTAGGTCAAACTCGCTTCATGGTGTAGTTGAACCATCTCTCTTATGGGTAGTTCAACTAGATTTGTCCCTTAACATAACTCTTTCTTTCTTATGTCATCTAGGTAAGGCGATCTACCATAACCCATATTGTATCCTGACCTTCTTTGACCCAGGGAAGACCTATCACAACATCCATAGTGTTGAGCTCTCATTCCCTCTCAGGGATTCTTTTGTCCTCTATATCGATACACTGGGTTACTGGGGTTCGTCCTTTACCTCCTGGCTTGAATGGCCATAAACCACATGCAACCTCATCTTAAGCATCTAACGTGCTATTGCCATTTTCCATGGTGTATCATGATTTCCTATATGTCATGATTCTTTCAAGATCGATTCCTTCAAAACCCTAAACCACTCTAGTCGGGATTTCATCACCTTCTCTTCTAAAGAAGTACATCTGAGGTTTTACCACCATCCTTTCATTGCATCAAGAACTAGACTAGCTAACCAAACAACCCTTAACCTTTCAATGTATCTTGTTACATCTGAGTGTTATCGAAACACCTCTCCTTTTCAAACTTAGGGTTAGCCAAACAACCTCTTCTAGCTTCAAGTCAGATGTATCTCAACCAGAGCATCCATTACCACATCACATTGAAGACATACACTTCCATGTATTTCACTTATCATATTACCTCCAACTCCATGTCTATATCCATCAAGAACACTCTCTGATTTCATCATCATGGTGACCAAACTCAACCTGGTATAACTTGAAAGCTCCACATCCTCATAAGGTAACTATCTCATTCCTCTAAGTGTTTGCAAACCATCCATGTATCATTCACTTTACCATGATAGATATCTTCTCTATCCCCATTTCTCGTGGCAACGTTCCAACATACATCATCTCTTATCCTTAGTGTATGACATGCGTAATGTCCTATCTCTCACCCCCATAACAAGAGGAAATAAGCATTTGGCTGCAGTCCAAATACAAAGTTCTTCCTGTTCCAAGAGTAGAGATGGTGCATCCCACCTCGCCAGTACACCTTTAAATCTAAGTTGCAACGTTCCACATATGTCTCTTCATCACAAATATCATGATATCAAACTAGTCATGAACCTACTAATGTTTACATCCTTGGTCATCTCCTCTAGGTCTATAGGGTACCGACTCTTTTGGGGTCATCCCTCTCCCCTCATGCATCAAGAGAGTGCCCTACTCATCTTCCCTTTGGGTCCCATGAGTTCATGAAGGTGATCAATCTCCTAACCCATGGCCCTCAGACAATGATAGTTGTTACCTCCCGACCCTATAGTCATGTGCAATTGGGGAATTAGGCAACTCCTACTTTCATCGGTCTTATCCCTACCTGACCCTAGGATAGACTTAGGATTGTCCATTATAGTACATGTTCACTTAGAATCTTACCCAAGTCTTCATCATCTCTCTTTCTGCATTCATGGGCTGGCTCTCATCCGTTGATAGGCATCATGGCAACCTGCCTACCTTGGTCAAGCCCCATACTGGTTACCTCTATGGTAACACATTCATATGCAATTAGAGATGGATATATATGGGTCTACAGGTTCATTCTCCTACCATGTACCTTTCACATAGCTTCTCAAGATCCTATGAGACCTCTTTAGGTTACCTTGAACCAACAACACTGATATACACCCTACAAAAAGGGGTCCCTCTCCCAGGATGGGAGGAAAACTATCTCTTGACAACAAGGTCACAAAAACTCTTAGGTATAGGGTTTACATCCACACCAGCCTACTTAACCCTAGCAAGCTATTAAGGCACAAGCAGATCACCTACTGTACTATGCTAGGTCATACTTATTCTCTTTGCTGGATCAAGATCATACTTTTCTTTTATCATCAACCTAGTTATGAGGGGTCCATCAAACACACCTTAAACTTAGGGGCTTCCCCTTTTTCCTCTATACATGAGGAATACCATGCTCGCTTCTATAGGAACTCAACTTCTCATCATGATCATTAGGTATACCACTTCCCCTCTTAGGCCTAGGAACCCTAGGTTCACTTTTAGGTGTCAAACTGCATGCTCTATCTCTTAACTATGAACCAAGCATGCAAAAGGCATGACATGCACTTCTTGTCATCCTTCAACTCGAGCAACACTTAGGATTGGGTCCTTCTCAAGGACAACCAACAAGGTACAAGGCCTCATAACCTGCTACTAAACCTTTCTAGGTCTAAGGAACTCTTCTTCCCATCTCAGAAGGTAAACATCTATACTGTAGGCACATAGGCACCAGATGCTTCATCTTCACTGTCTAGGGTTTGGTCCCACTAAAGGCAACCAAGGCAACTAATGTCATCCATTGTTTTAGGCTTCCAACCTTCTTGCTGGGTTTTCTTCTCTCTCTAGAGCTAACCTTACATCCAACCTCACCATTAGAGGTCCTCTCTTCATGAAGGTTCAACCTCAAAGGCATGCTCTACATGGGTGAAGCCTGGGTTCGAACTTATGGTTGCTCAAGATCATCCATAACCCTTTATGCTCCATCATGATTCCTTATCCAGGGTTTCATCCTACCGTCAGCACTATGACGTGCCCTAGGTTCCAGCTATGCCCTACTGGTACAAGCCCACAGGGTTTCTATGGTCCTTCACTAACATCATCATCTAAGGAACTATCCTTTACCCTAACATGCACGAACCTTCCCAGGGTTGGGTTGCCAAAGGTGCTAGGTCACCCATGGATCCTATGGCATCCCAAAGGCATGTCCTTTCAAACACCTGGTCCAACTCATCTCTTTCTAACCTTCACTTAGGGTTAGGGTTAGCATCATCCTCAGAGGATGTGCCAGTTCTCTACTTGCAATGGAGATCTCTATCTCCAAGACTAACTTATCCTCCTGATAAGAAGGTCTAGCCTCAGGTTTCTTCTGAGGACATGACAACTCATGTCATACGACCTAAGCATGTATCTATTATTTATTTTGCGCTTAATATATTAAGCTTATGTCCATGACATCTTATTTACATGCCTTTCATTAATTTGGTGGAGGATTCCTTAAACCTTATTAACCTTACCCATACCTCATGAGGGTGAGGAGTAGAAAGGAAACCCTAATCCTTTATGTCCTTATCAAAATTTTGTGATGAGAAGGGTTGAATAAGATGAGAAGTCCTAAAGGTATCTTATTTCGATTCATACCCTAAGACTTTGGCCAGGCGGTCACATGGGTCCGGGAGTCCTCGTATTCCGACTAGCGGTGCGGAGGAAAATCTTGCCAGCCCCCAGTCGTGATCCCTTTCTAGACACCTCCATCTTTCGGATACTCCTCTAATAACTCCCTTGGGTTCTATGGAGTTTGTAAAATTTAATAATTATTAATGGTTAACTGAGGAACCTAAGCTCTGATACCAAATTGTTACGACCCCACCTCCCGATAACCCCCAACTAAGGGAGACCAAGAGGTTGAAGCCGCACCCATTAATCCTGGATCAAAGGTTCGACATATAACCATAAACAATTATTAAATTCTAACAGACTATACTGAAAATGGTAATAAAAGTTTTCTTTGCATACCTTGAAAAGTTAGGAACAAACTAACTTCTAACCTCCGCTGAACTATTCTATCTAATTCCTCCTTGTTCTTTAATTCTTGAATTCACAAGGTGTCGCTTTACTGTTTGTACTTTTCATTTTACCTAAAATGCCAACAAACAAAACGTCGGTCAGCTGAAGCTGGTATGTGGAGGAAACAGATAATGTTCAACTATGGTAACAATATAATCATTCAATTAATCATTCAACAATCAAGATTACATTTTAAGCCATACAACTCAATCCATACATATTCTCAAACTCTGGGCTGTCCCTACAGTGGACATGAATATCACCTCTCTTTTAAGTAATAGAGTCGCATGGCACTATCCGAAGATAGCCCAATATCTAACTCATTATGACTTGATGGTCCTACCTCCATGGTAGCCATGTACTAAGTCAACCATAGACCTGATGGACCTACCCAATAGGTAGCCATGTACTAGGTCATCCATAGACCTGATGGACCTACCCAATAGGTAGCCATGTACTAGGCCTTTCTCTAACCTGATGGACCTACCCATAGGAAGCCATGTACTAGGTTAGCTATTATGCCACAGAGAGAACCAGGATCTGAGTTTATAGGCATATACATTAAGTGATAGTCATAGTCACTTTATAATTGCAATATGAACATCCAAACAGTTTAGTTGCATTCAATGCGATTAAACGTCTGAGAAACCATCAGAAAACTAAGCGGTTATTCATAAGTAACCACATACATGATCCGTAGTAACTTGATGTCCATGCATTAACATTCAACACAATTAACAAGCAATCAACAATATCCTGAAAATAATGCATAACATCCAAGGGTCATTGTTTTATTCAAATATCCACCAGATCAACTTGGATTCAACCTTATAATTTCTAGGCCAACCTTAGGGTTTTATTAGGTTTTAGCCTTCATTATACATTTATCACTTTTAATGCTCTTTTAGTTCACAAACCTTAATTTCTGCATCATAGGCACAATTGAATGTCAATTAAGTCTAATTTGTTTCTTTTACACTAAAACTATTATCTTTATCCTTTTAGGTCATATCCAAAACATTAAGGCTAAATATCATCTTCGGTTTCTTTCAAATTGACAAATCATATTTCATTATAATTCAACTCACATATATGAACCTTATTTATCACTATTTCCACTTTTATATACTAGGAAACACTAATTATCCAAATAATTCACATTAAAGATCTTTGGTACTCAATTTATCTTCGAATCATCATTTCTCTATTTTATTCTTCGATTTGTACAATTAAAACCATTAGAATTCATATCAACATAAATTAGGGTTTCTAATCCCATTAAGGCATATTCATGTACATAGAACCCTAAATTAAACCAACTATATAAAAAGATCATCTTTTAAAATCCAAATTCACTTTTATTAACAACAGGTTAATATCAGCTTGAGTTATCCATCTATCATCAAATCTAAGGGTTTTTCCTTTATTAAATTATTAAACATGATAACTTTATGTACTTTTCCAATTTCATGCATATTTAAGCACATAAACTCTAAATTAGACTAATCATGTGCAAAGTTATTCCTTTTTGAACTCAATGTTCCTTTTTACATTTAACATATTAATATCAACTCTAAAGATCCATTAAACCCTATTAAACACATTAATCATATCAAAATAGGGTTTCTTAATCTTTAATTCATTAAAGATGCTAGTTTACACTACTTTTCGAAAAGCATGCAAACTTATGATTCAAACATAATTTCGTTGTGTTCCTCTCATTCTGAGGATCAATTTTCATATACAACATGTCCTAATCCGAGCTACGGTTAATTATCTACGAATTTTGCAAAAATACTTACTTTTGGGCCAATCCTGGAGCGCCACGTCAGCCCGCCCCATGCAACGTCGCCCAGCTTTGATTTTATAATTGAATTCCCACTTTACCCTCAACTTAAGGTCCGACTTCTTTGGCCCGCGGAGGGCAAATTTGTCCAACGTCGGTCGTGCTTCTTCTTCCTCGCGAGCAGCCCTAGGGCGCCGCCTGCAGCAGCTCGGGGAGCTTTCTCTCCTCCAATCCTTCGACTTCAGGGCGCCCAGGATGGTCCCCCAACTTCCGTCTACCTCCGCCGAGATCCTACGCTCCTAATGGTGTTCTGTTCTGGCAACCATGGCGACTGGTCGGGCCTGCCATCCGCAGCCGGCCTGCAGCCGTGCTGTAGGTGTCGCACGAGGGTGGCGGGCAGGGAAGGATGGCCAACCACCCCAAATTGTCATGGTTCCTTCCTGGAGATCCCTCCACAGCTGCTAGATGCCACCAAGGTAGTTCCTTGTGTCCTCGGTTAGGGTTTCAAATGCAAAGGAACTAGAAGAATGTGAGGAAGAGAGAGGGTGAGGTGGAATCTTTCTCTACTCGACCCAAGGGCATACCCCTTATATAGGTGGGTGTATCCACGTCCAGAGACGTTGCTCCAAGGGAAAATTGAGTCCCACTCTTTAAAGGAAACCTTTTCTTCAAGGAGAATTAAGTTTTCTCTCACCTATTTACTTCCTTGATATTCCTTATTTCATAGATACTTAGAAAATAGATAATTATCTCTTCCTCTCTCTCTTTACTTGCCTTTTAATCATAGATCACGAAATTCTATTCTCTTTTATTAGAAATAATTCCCTTTTCACAAAATACATTAATAAGGTATCATATTATCCTCTTATTTTGCAAATTAGGTATTTTATCTTTCTTTCCTTTTTATAGGGACTCCTTGGATCCCAATATACTCCATTATTTTGAAATCCTTTTCCAAAGATATTTATTATCCTTCTGGATGCATCTTTATGCCTTATTTTTACATTATCTTGTTTATTTCTCATTTAAATATTCCTTACTGAGTATTTCTCTTTATTTCCCTTTTTATTTTCCTCATTGGCATTCCTTTTAATATTAACAACCACATGGATACAATATTTCCCCAAGAAATCTCATTTATGCCTCTTTTCATTCATTTTCTACATTATATCATTATTTCCCAATTTCTTTCTTCATAAAGAAATACTTGATTAATCTTTTCTTTTCCTATTTCTTTATTTATGCAACTTTGTACTACTTGGAGCCCAAGGAACCCAAGAGGCACGAAATCCTCTTTGGATTTGCCTTCTAGAGGTCTCCACATATTTCTTTTATCAATTATTCAATTATCCATTTACTAATTGAATTTCCTTTGTTATTTTCCTTTTTATTGGGCCCAATAGACAATAAAGCCCACAAATCAAACAACAAGGCTATTTTAAACGAAATCCAATTATTCTCAACCAAATATATGATTATTTGTTCAAACATCTTTATTATGAGAAATTATATTTCTCACCACTTGAACCCAAAACTTGGGGTTATAACAGAGTTCCTGGCTATTTATCAACTAATTGGGTTGTCTATGCACCCGTTCTCAGGCATAGGCAACCCTCAAACACCCTAGCAAGCAACCTACATCCAAACATAGAATGAATTGTGGTAGCGGTTCCTATGGGGGGTCATCCCACTTGCTCTCGCACATCATGACTAGAAGCGATCAATGATATGAGACCTCATTCGAGGACATCAGATCAACACCCATGAATATTCCAGATACCTTTTTGGGTCTAGGACATTCAAAGATGCTAGGAACATAAGTGATCTAGATAGAACATAGACCCTGGATCTGGACGGGCGGACCTGGAACCATCCAGGTTGGGTTTGACCCGAACGTGCCCAGATCAAGTGTTCTGTATCGATCACCCTTGGACATCCTCCTTTCAGATTCAATCCAAACTACCTTCTCTTATCCATTTCTCCAACTAATATCTTGATCTAGGTATAAATAGAAGTTCAAGCAAGAAAGAGATCAACCAAACTAGCATTAACAACTAGAAAGAGAAGATAGAATAGAAAATGTGCTAGATCTGAAATAAAACTACTCACTTAAGGTAAAAGTACATAAACATGCCTAAATCGGGCTACATAGCCAAGAAGGAGCTCAACTAGTCATGGTCATGCATTGTTGGCATTGAAAAAATATGGAAGAACATCATTTGTACATAAACAAAAGAGAAAAGTAGAAGAAAGAGGAAGAAGAAGGGATATAATCTATACATGAGACGTATATCTCTCTGCTTAGCCTCCATATGGCCTAGATATCATCTTTGGATTTCCCCGCTTGATCTTTTGGACTCCTTTCTCCATGATTCCACCCCAAATAGTAGCTTGGTGGATGTATGGAGGTGGAAGATGGTTGGGAATCATGGGAAGTGGGTTAACGGTGGTGGAAAATGATGGTGGATGGAATCAAACCACAGGGGATGTAGGGTAAACTCTTAAGCCCTCTTGGACTTTAGAAATCTCCCAAGGGACTCTGGGAACAACTATTGTTGGAAATAGGAATAGGAACCAAAATCAAATAATAGAACCAACCAAACTACCTAAATCCCTTGATAGGTAGCAAGGGGCGGGTATTTATATGGAAAGGGAGATTGTGTGTGGTAAGTGGTCGCTACTCCTTCAGTGGTCATTATATATTTGAAGTTTTCTGTGTGTGATAAGTGGTCGCTACCCCTTTAGCGACCACTAAATATGTGACGTTGTTCTTGGCTTGAGTAGGTTGGGATAGGCCCGACCTAGCTGAGCCTAGCGATCGCTAGAGGAAGCCTATTTTGCAGTCGTTGACTTGTAGACATCGTTTGATTCTTAGAAATCCATGACCTTCTAGCGGTCGTTAGACATTTGAAGTTGTAGTGGTCTCTAGATATTTACAATTTCAGCAGCCACTACCATTTTCTCTTTGACTCGACCATGTTGGTCTGGGCTCGGTTGGTCCAAGCCTAGAATTCACTAAAGTCATGGAAGTCATTGTTGTCTTTGGGCAAGATGTCATTGCAGCTAAAATCCTTGGAGGATGCTGGAGATTTTTACTCATAGAGGTCGCTAAGGATGGAAGGCTAGTGGTCACTAGAGATTTTTAGCTGCTACAAAAATATGTGATTGGCCTGATTGGGACAAGCTGGCTCACTGGAAAAACTTGGTGGATTGATATCTTCTTAAGTTCAAGACCTGCAAGTCTCAAAACTAGCTTGTTGAGAAAAAAGATATAAATTATAAAAAGATAAGAATATAAAGTTATTTTGGGAAAACTGAGGGTATAATGACACTAAACCATAGATAAATGCTTAGTATGAATGCCTCAATTTGGGTTTTATCACTAGGTCTAAGGCTAAAATCCATTAACTAGAGCCATCATATTTCCTTCAGTTTCTACTTTGGTTTTCACCTCATATCATCAAATTAGATATGAGATACCCAAACTTTGAAGGTACTGCAAAACTGACCAAGTTGCACTAACAATCCCTTTCTGCTTGATTTTTACTTTATATCCAAATATAATGAAATTTGGATGGAACCTTGATGTAACCATAAATTAATCCTATATTTGTTTCATCAATACCTTTTCTATGTGCATGCTAGGTTCCATAAAATTTAGGGTGTGACAACACTACCCACATTTTCGGGATTTTTCTCCTTAAAATTTGGTTGAAGTGTAGAAGGTTACCCACCTTATGTTTTAAGTTCTATCTTGACATTCAACTTGCTCATCTACTCTAGAATATCTACCCTTGGCATATATACTAGGGTTCTAATGAGTACAGAAAAAGGTTTAGGTGACCATATACATAAAAACTTCTCATTTCAACTCTTTCTTTGTCACCTTTGGATACATGACAGCCATTTGTATGTCTAAAAGTAACATGTCTTATTACATTTATCATAACACGTCACTTGTGCACGTGTCCCTTACCGTATGAACTCAAAATGGTGAGACAAGCTTCATAAGTATGTTTATAAGTGCATATCATTCCCTTTAAAACTAAGCTAGTGCTTTTAGACTACTGGGAAAGATTCTTCCTTATAGACTTCAAATTATGCATTAAATATTATCTCATGATTCATTATCATTAGCATGGCCTTATTAATTCCAACTATTGATTCAACAAAAGTGGTTTCTCCACATAAAGTTGCATTGAGATTCTCATTGCTCCCAAGAGCTCATTGCACCCAAGTGGTCATTGCACCACTTGCACAAAACCTTGGAGGATCACCAAGTTAATGTTACTTTCTTAAAATTACTATTAATGACTTTATCCATCTTACCATGGTGCTAATATCTAGATAATCACAAGGTATATGTAATCACTATCTTACCATCAAACCATTCTTATCCCTATAAATACTAAACAAAAATATTAACCAATCATCCTTTCCATGCTCTATCTCCTATGAATATCATGTAAAATCTCATATTGATGTGATCCTAGACCACTCTTCCAGACTACCACATTACTTGTACCACCAAATGTTTAAAGCTTCATCTTGTATAAACTTAACGACTATCTGGCTACCTCTAGAAATCATCATAGTACTACCTTACTTGCTTAAACTTGGATCATCATATGATTGAGTATTTTACCTTAGTACACATCATGATTCTACTTGTGAAAAGGGTATTATCTAAAACTAAGATTTAAACTCATATAGATTTGTTTTTATTTTTCATCATACTATAGCATTAGAAACCTAAACTTGGTATATAAACACCATCATACTTCAACATTACCAACCTAAACTTTGAGCACAACATGATTCAATATTCTTTCGATATTCCCCAAAAATATTCACTTATTCTATAAGTTCCTCCTCGGAACCATGTTTCTAGGATTTCCTTATTCTCAAAATATATATAGTATGAAAAAAGCCATACTTACCTCCAATCATTAATCAACTTTACCATATAGGAATAGATCAATCAATTACAATTCATGAATCTAAAGAATCAAAAAAATTATTGTGTCCTTACTAGTCCTTCCTTATATATTATCATCAAATCATGAAGCATATCTAAACATGGATCCTCTACTTGATTTAAGGATGTATTTTCTCATTACTTAATCATTACATAAATTATATGCAAGAACATCTACACCTAGTACTAATTTGATCTAATTCACAACATAGTGCACATTAGTGGGTTGGAATCCATCCTATGATGTGATCCACCTTAAAAATGGGTTGCTATTTCCTCAATACGTGGCATTTATGGCTACATATATCGAGTCCCACGACGTAGTTCAATAGCCAAAAGCCAGGGTATAGTTTTCATTTACTTTGGATTTTGTATTTTCATTGGCATAAGTATATAAGTTCATGTAGCAAGATATATACACATGCTTCACCGATCTCATCTTAATTATTAAATATGTACAGAAACACATTCATATAATTGAAAAAAATTATATTTATTTATTTTAGAGGTTAATTACCTTAACATGTACCATGATGAAAATACACCTATTTTACAGTAGTAAGAAACATAATCTTGTTTAAACTTAACTCAACCATTACTTCATGATTTTCATAATCCTTCACACACCTCAAATCTCCATACACTGACATATTAGGGTATCCCCCCTTAAGTAATGTATATCCTTTCTTTTGAGATAAGACTTCCTAGGTATTAACAACTAGTATTGGAAATGCTCATGGACGTCATAGATTATTGTCTCATTGAACAAGAAACCCTTAGGAGAAGATATCATTAATTACCACACTGGCACACATTTCATGACTTTTTTAAAATATATTTTACTTTTTTCATGAATTACTTAATTTTCAATATTCCCAAACCATTTCAAGATAACCTAGAGCGTGCATTACTAGATTCACATGTACAATAAGGAGTCTTACTATTACAACTTTTGATATCCCCAAGAACATTATCAGTCTAATCCCATTTTTCTATTATATGTACGAATGAATTTAATACCAAACATGGTTTGTGGACATGTATGTAATTTTTGTACTATTAGGTTCAACTGAACACATGTATGGGTTTGTAGTGTTAACCCTTTATTTCATCTCTTGACACATACTCATGGTTATATGTATCTCAGAGTTGATATATTATATAATACACATTTCCAACATCCCCTAGTACAAGTTTGTCATACCACAGTGCTAGGAGGAAGGAGAGTAATGTAATAAATATCATTTTTTACATAACATATCCTCTTAGGTTCCCATTTTATCTATGTCCCATACCACATACTATTGAGAAAGAAAGAGGACATGTTATGAGCTAGGGATTCAACACTTAGAACCCATAACAAAAGAAACTTCAGATTGCTTATCCCTCTTTTCCTCTCACATTATATGTAACAACTTTGATTTTTAAAACACAAAATCCTACTAAAAGATTTCATGGATTCCTTCATGTTGAAGAGTTTGAGAATAGAAACTTCATAAAAAACTTGAACACTTTACAATATTATACTAAAAACAATTTTCCAATATTAGCCAAATTGCTAAAAAGAAATGCTAATACCTTCATTAAATGTGTATTTGAAGTCATTATTTAGGAAAACATAAATCGATAGTTGTACATTAATGCTAGAGATGTATCAAAGGTGGGGATTTTTTTTTGCCTTAACATATTGATTTGAACCTCATCAAGTTACTCATTATTCAATCATCATTAATTCTAACTTGACGGATATTTCATATTTTTGATCAATGCAAAATTTCCTTCTTAGAAACATATACCCTTAGTCTAGGTTATATCAAGTATATGGACTAGGTTATTCTATATCGACAACCTACCATAATTTCTTAAAGTTGGGATTATGATAACTCTATCTTAGTGAGAATGTTATCAATATTACTTCGTCTGACTTAACTTTCTATTAGGACTCATCTAATAGCTGAACAATATAAGAATGTGAGATGATTTCTTGGTGGCCATCTATGTTATTTTTTTATACCAATTTTTACCAACCCCAAATGTAGTCCATATATAACAACATCAGAAGCATGGATCATCAACATTGCACTAAGAGGTTTGAAAAAAAAGCATATATCATATATTGCAACCACAAAAATAACTTTACATAGGACATGGATACATCGATTCTCATATATATAATTTTCACAAAACTTACAACTACTGATAAAAAAAATACAACAAGGAACATGATACATGAAATAATTGGTAAGCTAGTTGATCCTCCTTGGGGCTTATAGATGGAAGCCCAATAGGTCTTGAACTTGTATGTACATCCACCTTTCAAGATCTATACCATTATGTAGAAATCCTATGTACATCCACATATAGACATGCATTTGACAAATCGTTTGTAGTTGGTAGGGCTTCATTAGTAATAGGAACATAACGTAACATGAAGCTTGAAATTGACATGAGTATATATAAACATAATTGATGGCTTTATGAAGCATTGTTAACTTAATTAAAGATTCTTACTAGGGAACCTACTTAATGAACCATATTTGAACTAATCTCATGAACACACTCATGATGTGTAGGCTTGGGCTTGAACCTGTAACATAAACATCTCTAAAAACACTCAAGGTGTGTAGGCTTGGGCTTGAACCCATAAACATTAACATAATTGAACAAACTATAGGTGTGCAGGCTTGGGCTTGAAACCATAATTGATTGGGCTCATGAGGCACCAATCTTCCATAAAATGTTCATGAGATAGGGCCTAATTATTAATTCTTATTTTAATCTGATCTAATCTTACTTATGGTTTTCATTTATACTTGCATTACTTAAAAACAAAAAATATATATTAAATAATTAGATAGTAACATATAAAAATGTGTGCAAAAAAATCTTCACAAGATAAGCATATAACAAATACCTCTTACATCATTGGTGTTCCCATGATAGCATGTATAATAAAAACTTCAA
The DNA here is from genome assembly GCA_963693085.1 of Alisma plantago-aquatica. Classification (NCBI taxonomy): domain Eukaryota; kingdom Viridiplantae; phylum Streptophyta; class Magnoliopsida; order Alismatales; family Alismataceae; genus Alisma; species Alisma plantago-aquatica. The sequence goes on from OY856409.1 coordinate 1,249,093,581, forward strand.
ATATGAAAATGTGAAAAAAAAACATTATGATGCAATCTATTAAAACACAAGGCATGGAACATTTGTCTTATATTAGTAGGAAAATTCTCATACATCTCTTTATCTCAACCCTTAATTATACTAAAAACATAATCCCAAAACCCTAATGGGTTCCATAACTATAGTTCAAGGCAACCTATTATCTTCATAAAAAATAAAGCTAATAAATTTTTATAACCTAGGCCATTGTCTAGCTTAAAAAATTGATCATGAACCATGTAAAGAGTGAGACCCGATATGGGATCCACTCTTCACTGAATTGAAGAATGATTCAATCCAATCCCAAAAATACCAAAAAGGTAAAGAGCAAAGGAGGAATTTCATTCATTTCTCAAATGGTACATGATACAGAGCATGATAAAGAATAAGTAGCAGAACAAAACCATTACAAAGTTACAATGGGTATCATTATACAATTGCTCATCACCATAAAAGGTGTTATTACAAAAACTTGAACTAACTACAATAAGCCCAGTAGCAGAGAGTAACCTAGCCATTCCAAGCTATCCTTAGGTACAATTCTCTTTATATGATCTTCGAACAACCTTGATCTGTAATGCACCTAAACCTAGGTGGAAGGGAACATCACCCAGAACATAGGAAACAATAAAGAAGTCAGCAAAGGCTGAGTATGCACATATATAAAACACTTTGGGCATTATATAGGGTTAAAAGTGTTAGAAGAAAGATGTTCCCGCAAGAAAAGGGGGCTATTTGCAATTAAGTATGTTCAAGAGAAAAGTAACAAAAGAAATGAAGCAAAAGAAATGAGGCATATTAAATTCAGGTTACAAGCATGATAATAAAAGAGTGTCTTGCCATAACAATCATCCATAGATTCACATTAAAACAATAAATATTTGCATGCATAACAATGTAGACTAAATATACCTAAAATAGGGCCATAACACTATAGGATCATGGCCTAAAAATAAACAAGGGTGGAAACGCACACCCCGGGCATAATACACACGCCCTAAATAAATATGGTTGTACATAAGTACCGCTATTCTAGATATTCTAGTCATACAAGCAGCATGCTATAATAGAGTGGCAAGACTTATTATTTTAGTCATTTTCAATAAAGGCAACATGATAGGAGGGGTCCAATGACCCAAATGAGCATAGCAATATAAATATCACAGAAACAAAAGGAATTCATATCAGGAGCAATAAATATCCAAGTATTTGGATTTTAAAAGGGATTTACAATTCAAGAGATGCCTCATTAAAAGATATATGGATTTCATTCATTTAATGCCCAAAATAAAAATAGAGAGTGTACATACCTGATCTTCATGGCTAATGGTTAACTCAATAGTTATACTTGGTCCCCAAAGTCAAGTATCCATCCTAGGAGCACATAAGGTGTATTAGTCAAACCATAGCAACTCAGGTGTACATTCCTATCATGATTTTCATATTGTTCTTATCCTAGTACCAATCACCTAATGAGATATTAAGATCTTTAATCTTATTAGGTGTAGATGAGATTCCTTGGGTATGTATTTGAATTCTAAGATTCGTGTTAGTCATCAAGAGTATTCCTATTTCTAGATTACATATATAGGTGTTGGTAAAAATATGTATTCCTACCATTTAGGGTTGTAGATCAAGTTCAGTCAATATGGGTTAAGTATATGCTTAGTGCATGGTATATTTACAAGAATGTCGTATTAAATAAATCTAGGGTTTTATTCCTGCATACACTAGTATATAAATATGTCTCATTAAGTTTACAGTTACCATCAAATATAGGGCTAAACATTTAAGGTTTCAATGCACAAATTGATTCTAGCATCTAGAATATATTCAATACAATTTACTAATTTTTAGAATGTGTTGTTTGCTAGTCAATTACATATGTACACATAGATAAATGTACATTTTGATGAGGGCCCATTAGTTATAGTGGATAGTCTATAATAATGTAAAAGCCTACATAATTTCTTGGCAATCTAACCACCCACACGAATAAATATGTTAGTATTGTTGACTTGAGAAACTATTAATAATAATAAGCATACATATACACCAAGTAATACACATAAGCATAGATGAATTTATTGATCGGGTCAACTATGTTTTAAGTTTTCAGATATTATCTTCATACATTGTCTATTTTCCTTATCAACTCTTTTAGTTGGTTTATAAGATCTGAAATGTATGAGAAGGATACTGACCTGCACATCAAGTGCCTTATTAACATCCAAGGATCAATACTGGTTCTAGGCTGGCTCCTTTCTTCTTGGATCATTGAAGCCTTGCAGTTGGTGACACATGAGGTTGCATCGTCTGAAAGCTAACGATCAGAATGAACTGAACCAGAACAAGTCTGCGCTTGCAGGTATAGGGCGACTTCTGATCCAAAGGTGGCATGGTGTTGCAGTGTGTGATCAGATTTGTTGATCATTCCCAGCAGTTGAGGAGGATTTGAGAAGGTGCTGGCGAGGTCGAATCCATAAGGGTCGTGAATGTGTAGGCACGGAGAGAGGAGAGCCGGTGGCTGGGCGCTAGGGGCCAGATTGCCGGCGGATAGGGACCTTGGTGCCAAGGAGAAGTAGGGCGTCGTAGCTTCCTCTCTATCAGATGTTGCCAGTGAAGTTGTTTTGGGCACAGGGTGAAAGAGGCGCAGAATAATTACTGGTCGGCGGTGTTGCTTGGCGCCGCCTGGCGATGCTTGGTGCTGGCATTGCTGTGCACAAGTGAAGGAGGAGAAGAGGAGACGACAGCACCGTCCATGATGCGGGGCTCTGTCGGTGTTGGGTCGCCCTCAGGATCAGGGTGAAGGAGGGGATTAACCGTCGTGTTGCAGAACCGAAGATGGGGTCGGCTGCAGGTCTGCCGCAATGAGGAACTGCAGCCCATGGGTGAAAAAGGAAGAGATGAAGAGGAGGAGGAGGCGGCGCTGCCTCACGGTGTTGGGTGCAGGTGGAGGAAGAGCAAACGAAGGAGGAGATACATGCGGCGACCAGGCCAAGGAAGAGGGAGGAGGAGATGAGGTTTCATGGCGGTTTGGGGGATTGGTGACCCCATCCACGACCACAAGATCTTCCAGTGGTTGAACTCCGGCCATCATGGCATGGGCGGCGGCAGTTGTGCGTGCCATGATGGTCAGACGGTGGGAAGGAGGCGAAGAGGGAGTAGCACCGTCTTTTAGCCGTTTGAACACCGGTCAAGTGCTAGGAACGAAGCAGGGGTGTAGAGGTGGAAGGGAGCACGCGAAGAAGTTGCTTCTTTCGCAGCTGGGATCCTTGCGAAGCGGTAGGTGGAGAAGAAGGTGGGGCGCGTGTTTGATCAGGTCAACACAGACCGAATCTGCCCAAGGGTGAGAAACAAGTCGCAATAGAGGGACCGGCGTGACAGGGAAAAAATCATGTGAGACCTTATGGATGTGATTATTGTGAAAAACTATTATAATCATCAAACACAAGTGTAAATAATAATTTAATTGGATGAGCAACTGATATTCAAAAGGTATGAAATTTGACATGAAGGCCAAAATGGATGTGAGGAATCTGATTTTGGAACCAAACTCACATTTTGAAGACTTATCATATTAAATTTCACTTTTTACATATTAACACATCAAATGTATTTACTCTTCTTAATTAATCAAAGATGGCACATTATTTCCTATTAAATAGATTTCTATTCTAGAGGGTCAAATTAGAGTCAAGTATACTAATTGGCATATTCATATACCAAATTTCATATTAGATTTAGTTTGTCTATACCATCCTAATATCTTACATTTAAGAGGTATTTCAATTCATTTTACTATTAGGATTCAAATTATCATAATATATCTTAAATTTAAAAAAAAATTACTAGATATTAACATAATCATATATGCTCTATGCTAAGGGAGGTTTAAGCTATAAGTGTATATTTTAGTATGTTACAAACCATATATAACTCAACACCATGCAATAAATCTTACAAAAACTTATGGCATAAGTAAATATACTAAACTCAACTTATGTGGATTACTATGTGATCAACATAAAGTTGTAAAACAGACCTATATGGATATAGTTATTGAAAACCTCATCGAAACTAGAGATGAGCATCCCCATTTCATATATAAGTATGATTAGGCATGCATTAAATAATAATTCATCAATAATTATAAATTATTTCATACAATGACCACTCAGGTATAAAACGACATTCCTATATAATAAGGCATAAAACTTCCCAAAAAGCTTGAAAACAATATATATATCATGTATTAGGATTTGAAGCAAAACATAACATCACTTCTTATTCCAACTATGGGTGAAATACCCATTATATCCTTATTGGGGTTAGCAAAAAAACCATATGTAAAATATCACATGTAAATGATCAAGCTTTAGAATAGAGTGATACATAGAAAAATACATGTCTTACAAGATACTCATTGATATCCAATGTTGTTCTCTAATTCTTGAAAACAAAACATTGAAATCATATAGTTTTGATATATAAATATATGTTCTTAAACATTGAAATCATTTTCTAAAAGTAATTTGCCAAAGTATTGCACTCAAAAGCATTTCTATTGGTATATTGTATACCCAAAATTGATAACAGTACCCCAAGACATGATTTTAAAAAGATATTACCTTTTCAATGAGTTATGTTCGTTCAACATGATCTAATGTCTCAAAGGATCAATGATCCCAAATTCAAACCAGGAGGATTTGGGTGGGATCTAGGTTTTCTCCACCCATTGAAAAAGGGTGTGTCCTTCCCCTTTTTCCTCTACTTTCCTTTGTTCAAGCTACCACCAAGTGGGAGGGGTTAGATCTCAGAATGAGGCTATCATCATGGACATCGAGGATACCTGTCGTCATGGGAAGGCTTCCTTCCCTAGGGTGTTGTTGTGTCTAGTCATGACTAGACTAGGGTAAAACATCCCCTGTGATCCAAGCTACTGTCGGAGCCCCTGCCCTATTTCATCTTTATGACTATACTACCTTCTTCTCCTCTATCTTTCCTGGGCCAACACCCTCACAAAACATAAACATATCCTACAATGGCAACATCCATAGGCCTTTATAGACCCCACCGATGTTGCATTGATAGGGGATTTGCCCTTGTATTTTGTGGGCATAGACTCTCCAGTCCGCAATGGACTGGGAGTCTTAGTCTCTCACCCCTCCCCCTTTCTATTTTTTTATTTTCTTTTTTGTGGAAGTCCAATTTAAAATAAATAATTATTTGAAGAACATCTTGATCATGTTCAATCCCAATTTTTTTGTGGGTGTATATTTCCATTAACCTTTCTTGGGTAATAGATCAAACTACAATTAATTGTTTAATCACTTGTAATGTTCTAATACAATAAAAATTGGGTAAATACTAAATTAATTACCCAGGGTACTGGTTGATTCAGAATTATCTAGAATTTCAACCAAAATCTTATGTTCTAGCTATCCATCTATTTTGAGTATTTATTAAGAACACACAATACTAAATTCCAAAATTTCTATTCTAAGAATCCATGTGTAAACCCTAATTGGCCCAATTCGGTGTGAATCAGGTTCTAGTGTCAATGACCCATTCCTTTATCTTCCAAAGGGTTCACAAAGATTAATCATATATTTATTACAAAACTAAATCTTGAACCTATATAATTTCACAATTGAGGATTCCTTATGATACATTTGATGAATATTACTTTACTTAATATGAAGACCTAAACTAGGTCCAGGGATCAAATTTGTTCACTAGAATCATCATATTTCCTTCATTGTTCTACTTTGGTTGTCACTTTGTTTCATGAAATTAAATATTAAATTCCCAAACTTTGAGTATATCACAAAAACTATCCAAGTTCCACAATAGAGCTCTTTCTACATGTTTTATCCCTTACATCCAAATATCATGGAATTTGGATGGAATCATCCTGTAACAATAAATCAATCATATCTATATTTGAACAATACCTTTATCATGTACTTGATAGGTTCCAAAAGATTTTGGGTGTGATACCAACAACCCATTTATATACAACACCATACTCCCACATGTTTGAGAGATCAAAAGTCATCTTTTGTTGAGAAATACGTACACAATTTGTTGATTAATAACATACATCATCTCTTTTACAATCTCACAAATTATTGTTTGTGAAAGTAATAGGAGTAGTGGTCCATACATCAAGTAGTAAGCTCATTGTCCTTTTCTTGGTTATAATTGATGAATGGTTAATATTGATCACAAACCAAGGTGGTGGATTAGAAATGTCATAGAAATGTGTATTTTACATTAAACTTGGTGGTGGTGTGTTGGATAATATTTTGAGCATATGAGGTTAGCAATGAAGTAGATCAAGTAATTGATTTTATGTATGATCAAATATTTGCTTTCTATGTCTCATATAGATAGATATATGTGAATGCGTGTATAAAACACTTACTGCTCCAACATTTAGATCCAAGTATGTGTGTAGATTCTTGCGTGTGTGTGTGTCTATATATATATATATATATATATATATATATATATATATATATATATATATATATATATATATGACCATACATTGTTTCTCGAGTTGGATAAAAACATTACTTACCTGTATATCCAGTTTTGCAACAATAAGGAACCAAACAGTAATGGGACAACCAAATTTTTAATATCAAGACTTGTTTTATAAACACATTGTCAATTTTTCATTATGTTCACCAAAAATAGTAAAGTGATGTTTTTGGGGAAAAAAGCTTCGCCTTGAATAGTTACCAGAAGTGAAAATTGGTGACCATAATTCCAAAGCTGTAAATAGGACGCTCAAATTGTAACCTGAATCATTGAATGACAAATTTATGTTACCCATCTGGGTAATAAGTACACCCCATATATATATATATATATATATATATATATATATATATATATATATATATATATATATATATATATATATATATATATATATATATATATATGGGTGTGTGTGTGTGATTGTGTGTATGTATATGTAACGACCCCGCCTCCCAGTAACCCCCAATTAAGGGAGACCCGAAGGTCAGAGTCATCATCCCAATTAACAACATCAAAGGTTCGACAAATAATCAATGATAATTATGAAATTCTACCAACTAAACTGAAATCTAGTATAAAATAAAACTTTGCATACCTTTTAAAAACTTTGGTAATCTACTTCTATCCACAGCTTGTATCTATTTTATCTAATCCTTCTTACACTTTATTACTTATTTCCACAATGTGTCATTTTACTATTTGTTCTTTTCGACTTTGTACCTAAAACGCCGACAAACAAATCGTCAGTCATCATATCGAAATATGTCGGTATGTGGGGACAACCAAAATTTTGCAAATATGGCTAACAATCTAAATATCACAGTCAAGTTAATTAACAAGCCCAATTTACACTTTCAATGTGACATTCTCTACTACTTTTGCCCTAACCCTGGCATACCCAGTTTCGGGTTTCTCTTTTGCCATTGACTTAAGGCACCTTCTCATTCCCGAGCTTGGTGTCTGGGGTCACCCGTCATGGTGCCCTTTAGTCATGCAATATCATAGGCCACCTTCTCAATCCCGAGCTTGGTGCATGGGGTCACCACTCATGGTGCCCATAGGTCTTCCCTCCTGGGCTTGACCTTTTGCATCATCCATCAGGGTGACATGTAGGTGCGAGAATACACACTTCTATTATCATTGTGATAATCATAGTGACTTTATGATTTGCAAGTATGAACATCCAAACTGTTAAGTTGCATTCAATGTGATATATCATCCGGGAAACTCTTCGGAAAACTAATGCGAGTAACCATAATTAACCACATACCTGTCAGGTTGACCCGAGGCAGAGTTAACCCAATCAATGCAAGAAATGCAATAGGAAAGAAAGCACACAAAGAGATCCTGAAATATGCATACAATTTCCTATTATTGATCATGCCATCAAGATCTATTAAACCTGGCTCGCTTCCTAGGGTTTCTAGTCCACTTTCAGGGTTTCCATTGCAATTAGGGTATCATTTCATTTTTCTCTTTTAAACCATAATTTACTCACAAGCCCTAACTATCTCATCTATTCTTTATGAAAGTTATTAAGGTTACCTTAATTTCAGATTAAAGGCACAGTTAGCCATCAATTAAGTCCATCATGCCTTTTACTACCTGTGACGACAGTCGCCAAACCGACAAACAAATTATCATTAATTAAGCAGAATTAAACATAAACAGAAGATTTACGAAAATCACTAAAAATTAAAACCATTTGTCAAAGAGATCCATTCCAAAGAAAATTCTTACCGAAAGGTCCAAAACCTTATATTACCATTTTATCCTTTTAATTTATGACAAGATCATTAAGCCTCATTATCAACTTTGTTTCCTTCTGGATTAACAACTCATAGTTCATCTAAATCACATATGAACTCTATTTATCATTAATTCCATCTTTATTCATTAGAAAACCCTAAGTACCATATTAAGAGTATTTATCCACAATTAGTAACCTTTATACTTGAAATATCTTAGAACCATCATATCTTAACTTTAATCATGAATTTGAACAATTGAAGCCATTAAGAGTCACAATTACCATCATCAGGGTTTCAAGGCCCATTAAAGCATATTTATGCACATGAACTTCCATATTAAACCAATTATGTGCAAAGTTCATCCTTTTTTATCTTAATGTATCTTTTCATGATTAACATGCTAATATCAACTTTAATCATCCATTAAACCCTACTAATTACATTCATCATCTCAAAATAGGGTTTTTTAATCTTGAATTCATTAAAGTTTATAACTTCCACTATTTTCCGAATTTCAATTAGAAAAAGGCTTCAAATATGTTTTTATTGCATTCCTCATGTTCTTCTGAAAAAAATCATATATTTTGCACATCCATCTGAGCTACCGTTAATTAGTTATGAATTTTGCAAGAATTACCTTTTTGGACCAATCGGAAGCTGCCACGTCGCCCTATACATGCAACGTTGCTCGGCAGATTTGAAAACATAACGGATTGACGAAACTACCCTCAGTTAAATTGGTCGGCGCTTCAGCCTGCGGAGGGCAGAACTGTCCAACAACCCATCGTCTTCTTCCTCGCGTGCCCTAGTGCTACGGGTGGGCGTTTTCTAACTGTTGGGGGGTCACCCCCTCTACCTCAAGGCCTGAGGGTGGCCGGAAACTGCCGCCCCACCTCAGTCGCTCACCACCGCACCCAGGGTGCCTCTCTTTGCGACCCAACTGGCCGTTTCTAGCGTGCCAAACCTGCAGCTTACGGCTGGTCATGCAGACCTACTGTAGGCGATCGTGTGAGGTCGAGCGCTCGGGGACGAGCGTTGATCGTCCTCAGGTCTTCGAGGAACACCAAGATTCCATCAAGATGATTCCTCAGCTCCCCGTTGCTCTAGGGAAAACACCAACTTCATGGCTAGGGTTTGAATTGGAGAAGAAGAAAAAGAGAGGGAGGGCTACGTGGAACTTTCATTGGTCCTAGCCAGGGGTTCTATCCTTTGATAGAGGAGGGTAACAAAGCCCTAGGATGGATATCCACGAGTTACCAAGTCCCTTTCCCAATAGGAACCCTTTTCCTTCAATGAGAAGTAATCTTCTCTCTCCTAATTATCCTTTTGGTAAACCATGTTCATGGGATATTTAGAAATTCTAAAATCCTCTCCCTTGTTCTCTTTATTGCTTGAATTATAACCCATTGCCACGAAATTCTATTTTCATATAGTAGAAAATACTTCCTTTTTAGCAATGCCACCAAAATCCTTAATTATGCATCACATTATCCTTTTATTTTTTATTATTGGTATTTTCTCTTTCTTTTTCTTCATTGGGGCTCCTTGGACCCCAAGAAACTCTAATATTTTGAAATTCTTTTTAGTGGATACTCATTATCCTTCTAGATGCATCTATTTCCATTATTTCCCATTATCTTGTTTATTTCTTATTAAAATATCTCTTTTTGAGTATTTCTCTTTATCTCTCTTTTTATGTTCCTTATTAAAATTCCTTTTAACATTAGGAACCTTAAGGATACGAAAATCCACCAAGGATAACTCAATTATACCTCTTTCCACTTATTTTCCACATTTTATCATTGTTTTCAATTTCTTTCTTAATAAAGAAATATGTAATTGATCCTTTCTTTTCTTTTTGCATTATTTTTGCAACTTTGGACTCCTCGGGACCCAAGGAACCCAAGAGGCACGAAATCCAACTTTGGATAACATTCCTTTGCCTTCTAGAGGTTTTTATACCTTTGTTTTCTCCATTTTCTTATTTACTTAATCAATGGAGTTTCTTTTATCTTTTCCTTGTTATTGGGCCCAATAGCCAATAAAGCCCACAAAACAAAGAACAAGGCTATTGTAAATGAAATCCATTTATTCAAAACAAATTATATCATTATTTGTTCAAATATCTTTTATATGAGAAATTACATTTCTCACCAAAAGAAACCAAAAATTGGGGTTGTAACATCCTTCCCTTCTTATAAGAATTTTGTCCTCAAAGTTCCATCAAGCAAACAAATTAACAATTCAGGATAAGACTTTTCCATGTCCATCATTGGCCCCTATGTGGCTTTACCTTATCCATGGTGCTTCCAAAGAACCTTTATCATCACATATTCTTTTCTTTGAGTTCTTTCACCTTGGCATCTTATAAACCTCACAGGTGACTCAGGTCATTTCAGCCTCCCTTGGGACTCACTAGGTTCATTGCTCCACACCTAGCCTAGGTACCTCACATAGTGCTCTAAATTGGACACATGGAACTCATTCCACATCATGTTATCCTGAGCGGTAAGGCTAAACACAACCATCTCCACCAATCCATCTCAAATGGACTATGCAGCCAGGACTCAGCTCTCTTAGCTATAACTTAGAGGGGTCGGATTTTCACATCACATACTCTCCCACAGTGAACTGCATGTCAGTCTGCTTTGCATCAGCTAACGAATCATGTCTCCCCTGGGCTTTCTCTCAGCCACTGCACGATCAAAGTGACTTCATCTGCACACATTGTGGTTCTTTCGTGACCTTCGTGAGGTCCCTTCACCAACATCATTTTAACAAAGTGGTGACCGACACAACCTCCCTTGCATAGCTTTCTTATATCCCGATATATGATATGGTGGTTATCATCACATCTTATAGAGGACAAGAACTGTCTCTATGTATCACCCTGATTGAGCACACATGCTCTCATCAGACCCTCTAGTCTGGATCTTCCTATTAGTTAGGGTTGATAAACTATACTAACATCGAGTTCCTCATGTATCTAATTCCACCTTATGGAAGTGAACCTTTAGGTTATACTCAAGAACTTTTTGAACTCACATCATGGTGTAGTTGAACTATCTCTCTTACTTGAAGTTCAACCTGATCTGTCTCCTAACAGTACTCCTTTCTTTCTCATGTCATCTAGGTAAGGAGATCTACCATAACCCATATTACATCTTGACCTTCCTTGGTCTAGGGGAGACTTACTACAACATCCATAGTGATGAACTCCCATTCCCACTTGGGGATTCTTTACCCTCTATATACATTGGGTTACTGGTGTTCGTCCTTCACCTCCTATCATGCATGGCAACACACCACATGCAACAACATCTTAGGCATCCAAAGTACTACTGCAACTTACTATCCTGGTAGTACCATGGTGTATGATGAACTTAAAATCATGACCTCCTATATGTCATGATTCCTCAAGATTGATTCCTCAAAAACCCTAAACCACTCTAATCAAGGTTTCATCACCTTCTTTTCCAGAGAAGTATATTTGAGGTTCTACAACCATCCTTTTATTACATCAAGGCCTAGGCTGGCTAACCAAACAACTACTAACTTGTTCAAGAGATCTTGTTACATCTGAGTGTTATCCAAACACATCTCCTTTTTAAAACTTAGGGTTATCTCAACAACTTCTTTTAGCCTCTAGCTAAACTAGGCAGTTTCATCTCAACCACTTCACATCCTTATGTGTAAAGGTAATGTAGAAGACATACACCTCCATGTATTCCACTTATCATCTCAGCTCAAACTCTAAGTCAATCTTCATCGAGAACACTCTGAGCTCATCCTCATGGTGATCAAACTCAACCTTGTATCACTTGCAAATTCCACATGGCTCATGGTAAAACATCCTCACAAGATGATTACCTTAATACTCTTAGTGGTTGCAAACCATCCACATGTCGTTCACTCCCCAAGGGTATGTTATCATCTCTGTCCCCATACCTCATAGCAAAGTTCCAATACACATCATCCTTATCCTTGATGTATGGCACGCATATTGTCCTATCTCTCACTCCCATAACAAGAGGAAATAAGCACTTGGCTGCAGTCCAAATACAAAGTTCTTCCCATTCCAAGAGTAGAGATGGTACATCCCACCTTGCCAGTACACCTTCGAATCAACATTGAAATGTGCAACTTATGTCTCTACATCACAAACATCTCTATATCAAGGTTACTTCCATGGAAAACTAGTTTTGAACCTACTTGGGTCACCACACACTCCTTAGTCATCTCCTCTAGGTCTATAGGGTGCCGGTACTTTTGGGGTCATCCCTCTCCCCTTATGTATCCAGAGAGTTCCCTACTCATCTTCCCTTTGGGTCCCTTGAGTTCATGAAGGTGATCAATCTCCTAACCCATGGCCCTCAGACAATGATAGATGTTACCTCCCAACCTTATGGTCATGTGCAACTAGGGAATTAGGCAAATCCTACTGTCATCGGTCTTATCCCTACTTGACCCTAGGATAGACTTAGGATAGTACATGTCCAACTCAGAACCTTACCCAAGTCTCCATCATCTCTTTCTGCATTCCTGGGTTGACTTTCATCCTTTCACAGGGGTCATGGCGACCTGCCTACCTTGGTGAGGCCCCATACTGGTTACCTCCATGGTAACACACCCACATGCATCTAGAGATGGTTATCTATGGGTCTACAGGTTCATTCTCTTACTGTGTACTTTTACTTAGCTTCTCAAGATCCTATTAAGAACTCTTTAGGTTACCTTAAAACCAACAAAACTGGTATACACCCTACTAAAGGGTCCCTCTCCCAGGATGGGAGGAAAGTAAATCTTGATAACAAAGGTCACAAATGTCCTTATGTCTAGGGTTTACATCATGCTTAACCCTAGCAAGCTACTATGGCACAAGCGGACCACCTAGTAAACCATGCTTGGTCATACTTGTTCTTATTCCTCAACATTGGATCAAGATTATACCTTCCCATGTCACCAACTTAGATGTGAGGGGTTCATAAAACATACCTTAAACTTAAGGGGTTTCCCTTTCCTCTAAATATGAAGTGTGCCATGCTCAACTCTATAGAAACTCAAATCTCATCATGAGCATCATGTATACCACTTCCCCATCTTAGTCCTAGGAACCCTAGGTTCACTTTTCTGATAACCAACTACCTTCTCAACTTTAACTATGAGCCAAGCATGTACAGGGTATGACATGGACTTCCCATGATCCTTCAACTTGAACAACACTTCAGAGAGGAGTCCTCTTCAAGGACAACCAACAAGGTATAAGGCCTCACAACTTGTTACTAAACCTCTTCAGGTCTAAGGAACTCTTCTTCCCATCTCAGAAGGTAAACACCTATACCATAGGCACATAGGTACCAGAAGCCTCATCCTCTCTCTAGGGTGTGGTTCCTCTAAAGGCAACCCATATATCCTCAACCTCTAGGGATCAAGCATGAGGCAACCGCTATCATCCACTTAGGTCGCATCATCCTCAACTCCCCATTGTTCCTCATATCTCAGAGTCTCAGCTTTCAACCCTCTTTCTTGGGTCATGCTCCCTCACTCTCTCTAGAGATAACCCTATAAATAGCCTCACTACCAGAGGTCCTCTCTCTAGGAAGGTGGATCAAGCTCACAAGCATACCCCTACATGGGTGAGGTCTATGTTCAAACTTATGTTTGCTCAAGATTCTCCATATCCTTGTATGCTTATCTCATCAGCTATCCAACATACTCCTTTGGCCAGGGTTTTAGCCTACTGTCAGCACTACTGACGTACTCTGGGTGCATACTATGCCGTGCTCATATAAGCCCATAGGGTTTCCGTAGGTTGTTCACTAACCTCATCATTGAAGGATCTATCCTTTACTCTAACATGCACGACCCTTCCCAGGGTTGGGTCGCCAAAGGTACTAGGTCATCCAACCTCTCATGGCTCATATGGGCACCCAAAGGCATGTTCATCTCTCTCTAACCGCCACTTAGGGTTAGGGTTAGCATCATCCTCAGAGGATGTGCCAGTTCTCTACTTATAATGGAGGTCTCTACCTCCAAGACTAACTTTCTCCACTCATCCTCCTAACAAGGAGGTCTAGCCTCAGGTCTCTCTTGAGGGCATGAAAACATATGTCATACGACCTAAGCATGTATTTATTCTTTAGTTTACGCTTAAGCTATTAAGCTTATGTCCATGACATCTTATTTACATGCTTTTCATTTATTTGGTGGAGGATTCCTGAAACATTATCAACCTTACCCATACCTCAAGAGGGTGAGGAAAAGAGAGAAAGCCCTAACCCTTAAGGTCCTTAACAACATTTGAGTTGAGAAGGGATGAACAAGATGAGAGAGTCCTAAAGTTATCTTATTTCGAGTCAAATATTGAGACATTGGCCAGACAGTCACACTAATCTGGGAGTCCTCATATTTCAACTAGCGGTGCGGAGGAAAATCTTGCCAGCCCCCAGACGTGATCCTTTTCTAGACACCTCTATCTTTCAGAAAGTCCTCTAATAACTCCATTTGGTTCTATAGAGTTTGTAAAATTTAATAATCATTAAAGATTAAATGACAAACCAGTGCTCTAATACAAAATGTAACGACCCCGCCTCCCGCTAACCCCCAATTAAGGGAAACTTGAAGGTCAGAGTCGTTATCCCAATTAATAGGATCAAAGGTTTGACAAATAATTAATAATAATTACGAAATTCAACCAACTAAACTAAAATATGGTATAAAATAAAACTTTGCATACCTTTTAAAAACTTTGGTAATCTACTTCTATCCACAGCTTGAATCTATTCTATCTAATCCTCCTTGCACTTTATTTCTTATTTCCACAATGTGCCATTTACTGTTTGTTCTTTTCAACTTTGTACCTAAACTGCCAACAAACAAAACGTCAGTCATCATATCGAAATATGTCGGTATGTGGGGAAAACCAAAATTTTGCTAATATGGCTAACAATCTAAACATCACAGTCAAGTTATATAAAAAGCCCAATTTACACTTTCAATGTGACAATCTCAACTGCTTTTTCCCTAACCAAGGCATACCCCCTTTTGAGTTTCTCTTTTGCCATTGACTTAAGGCCACCTTCTCATTCCCAAGCTTGGTGCCTGGGGTCACCCTTCATGGTTCCCTTTAGTCATGTAATATCATAGGCCACCTTCTCAATCCTGAGCTTGGTGCCTGGGGTCACCACTCATGCTGCCCATAGGTCTTCCCTCCTGGTCTTAACCTTTTGCATCCTCCATCAGGGTGGCATGTAGGTGCAAGAATACACAACTTCTATTATTATTGTGATAATCATACTGACTTTATGATTTGCAAGTATGAACATCCAAACTGTAAAGTTGCATTCAATTCAATGAATCATCCGGTAAACTCTTCGTAAAACTAATGTGATTAACCATAATTAGCCACATACATGTCAGGATGATCTGAGCCAGAGTTAACCCAATCAATGCAAGAAATCCAATAGGAAAGCAAGCACACAAAGAGATCCTAAAATATGCATATAATTTCCTATTATTGATCATGCCATCAAGATCTATTAAACCTAGTTCACTTCCTAGGGTATCTAGTCCACCTTTAGGGTTTCCATTGCAATTAGGGTATCACTTCATTTTTTCTCTTTTAAACCCTAATTTACTCACATACCCTGACTATCTCATCTATTCTTTACGAAAGTTATTAAGGTTACCTTAATTTCATATTAAAGGCACAATTAGCCATCGATTAATTCCATCATGCCTTTTACTACAATTTTATCCTTTTGATTTATGACAAGATCATTAAGCCTCATTATCAACTTTGGTTCCTTCTGGATTAACAACTCATAGTTCATCTAAATCACATGCGAACTCTATTTATCATTAATTCCATCTTTATTCATTAGAAAACCCTAAGTACCATATTAAGAGTATTTATCCACAATTAGTAACCTTTATACTCAAAATATCTTAGAACCATCATATCTTAACTTTAATCATGAATTTGAACAATTAAAGCCATTAAGAGTCACAATTACCATATTCAAGGTTTCAAGGCACATTAAAGCATATTTATGCACATGAACATCCAAATTAAACTAATTACATGCAAAATTTATCCTTTTTTATCTTAATATATCTTTTCATGATTAACAGGCTAATATCAACTATAATCATCCATTAAACCCTACTAATTACATTAATCATGTCAAAATAGGGTTCCTTAATCTTTAATTCATTAAAGTTGATAACTCCACTATTTTTCGAACTGCAATAAAAAAAAAGCTTCAATTATATTTTTATTGCATTCCTCGTGTTCTTTTGAGAAAAATTCATATATTATGTGCATCCATCCGAGCTACCGTTAACTAGTTATGAATTTTGTAAGAATTACCTTTTTGGACCAATCGGAAGCTGCCACGTCACCCTATTCATGCAACGTTGCTCGGCAGGTTTGAAAACATAACGGATTGACGAAACTTCCCTCAGTTAAATTGGTCGACGCTTCAGCCCACGGAGGGAAGAACTGTCCAACAACCCATTGTCTTCTTCCCCGCGTGCCCTAGCTAGTATAGGTAGGCATTTGCTGACTACTGGGGAGGTCACCCCCTCTACCTCAAGGCCTGAGGGTGGCCGGAAACTATAGCCCCACCTCAGTCGCTCCGCACCGCACCCAAGGCGCCTCTCTTTGGGGCCCAGGTGGCCATTTCCAGTGTGCCAAACATGCGGCTTGTGATTGGTCGTGCAGACCTATTGTAGGCGATCGTGCGAGGTCGAGCACTCGGGGACAAGGGTCGATCATCCTCCAGTCATCGGGGAACACCAAGCTTCCATCAAGACAACTCCTTAGCTCCCTGTTGCTCCAGGGAAAACACCAACTTCATGGCTAGGGTTTGAATTGAAGGAGAAGAAGAAAAAGAGAGGGAGGGCTGCATGGAACTTTCTTTGGTCCTAGCCAGGAGTCTATCCTTTTATAGAGGAGGGTAACGAAGCCCTAGGATGGATATCCACGAGTTACCAAGTCCCTTTCCAAATAGGAACCCTTTTGTTTCAATGGGAAGTAATTTTCTCTCTCCTAATTATCCTTTTGATAAACTAAGTTAATGGGATATTTAGGAATTCTAAAATCCTCTCACTTATTCTCTTTATTGCTTGAATTTTAACCCATTGGCACGAAATTCTATTTTCATATAGTAGAAAATACTTCCTTTTTAGCAATGCCACCAAAATCCTTAACTATGCATCACATTATCCTTTTATTTTGTATTATTGGTATTTTCTCTTTCTTTTTCTTCATTGGGGATCCTTAGACCCCGAGAAACTATAATATTTCGAAATTCTTTTTAGTGGATACTCATTATCCTTCTAGATACATCTATTTCCATTATTTCCCATTATCTTATTTATTTCTTATTAAAATATCTCTTTTTGGGGATTTCTCTTTATCTCTCTTTTTATTTTCCTTATTAAAATTCCTTTTAACATTAGGAACCTTAAGGATACGAAAATCCACTAAGGATAACTCAATTATACCTCTTTCCACTTATTTTCCACATTTTATCATTGTTTTTAATTTTTTTTCTTAATAAAGAATATTTAATTGATCTTTTCTTTTCTTGTTGCATTATTTTTGCAACGTTTGACTCCTTGGGACCCAAGGAACCCAAGAGGCACGAAATCCAACTTTGGATAACATTCCTTTGCCTTCTAGAGGTTTGTATACCTTTCTTTTCTCCATTTTCTTATTTACTCAATTAATGGAGTTTCTTTTATCTTTTCCTTGTTATTGGGGCCAATAGCCAATAAAGCCCACAAAACAACCAACAAGGCTATTGTAAATGAAATCCATTCATTCAAAACAAATTAGATCATTATTTGTTCAAATATATTTAATAGGAGAAATTACATTTCTCACCAAAAGAACCCAAAAATTGGGGTTGTAACAGTATACATATACATATGGGATATATTTGTTACACAGATGGGTAGAATAAATTGTTACCCTATGATTTTGGTTCTGATCTAAGACACTAGGCTTAAATTTTGGCATTCAAGTTACAAATTTTCTTTCCTGGTTACAGTTCAGGTAGCAAAATTTATTTTCCAGAAATGTTATTTTTAATATTTTTGACAAACAAAATACAATACTGACATTGAAATAATAAATTTAGTCTTTGTATTACAAATTTGGTTGTCTCATTATAGTTTATTTCCTTCCAGTTAGAAAACAGGATCCATGAGTACCTAATGTATGTTACTAGTTGGGGGATTTGAAATGAGTAGGAGCATGAGAGGCATGACAGAAGAGGTGACGAGGGGGGGGGGAATGGAGGTTCTCATCCTGGGGATGTCCATGGAAGGAATACAAAGGAAGAAGGGAGGACACAATCTTCTACCTCATTCAAGAACATGGAAGGTTCATCTAACAAGGTATGGATAGAGTTCTTTACTCAGGGAATGGTGATGCCTCGAGATTATCAAATAAGGAGACTAGGGTTATCAATAGGAAATTGGTGTATCTAAAGGAAATTGCTGAGAAGAAATTGGAGAGGCAGAGTCGATATGTTTCTTGCTATATCATTGGGGTGAAACCTCACTGGCCAACACTAATAGATTAATAGTGTTGATTGTGGCACATTTGGGGCAAAATTGAGGTGAAATTGAGGGGCAAGGGATTCTTTATCATCAATTTTTCTTATGATGAATATATGAGTGATATTATTGAGCGAGGTACATGGTTAATTGATGGGACATCGATTATTGTTGAAAAGTGGGAGAATGGCAAAAAATTAGTGGATCTTAGTTGACCAGAAATCCCTATGTGAATTAGGTTGTTTGACCTTTCGTTAGATCTTTCAGATGAAGAATCCCTCAGCTATATTGGATCCTTTCTTAGGTGGATTGTTTGAGTCGATTCTTCTAAAAATGTCTTTGGTCATCTGAGTTTGCTCATATGCAGGTTATGATGTTGGTTGATTCATTATTTTGAAAGGAGATCCCATTTTTAGTGTAGATGGTTTTAGAAACAAAGTTTACATCAAGTATGGATGGTTCAAGATAAATATTCTCAATATGGTAAATTTGGTCGTGAATACAACTTATTTGACATTAAATCATTGTTAAGAGGAAGATCTATCAGAAGGTTTGGGTTTAGAAATAGAAGGCACAAGAAATTGTTGAAACAATAGAAAATTATGATAATGTTGTAGCTGCAAGTGAAGGTGTTATCATGGAGTCTGCTCAGGATATGATGGTAATTCCAGTTTTAGGTTCACCCTTGATCCATTAGTTTTTAAAAAATGTACTACGGGAAGGACATTAAGAAGGAAGACTAGATATACACCTAAGGTTTCAAAACATCCTAGTATTGAACATAAACACATTGAGTTCTCTATGATAAATTCTCTAGCCTGGATTTTATTAGTAAAGATGAGGGATCTAGGGAGGTTAGCAAGACCTTTACTGAGAAGAGTACATATGACTAGTACATGTACTATTACCTCTTGGAACATTAGGAGTGTAAATAAAAAATTATCATGCATCTAAGAGGAGATAAGGAGGGTGGACAACGATATTGATGTGATTTTGGAGTTTCATGTGAGTGTCTATGGTTTAGATAATTCTTCTTAGACCATGTGGAGGGATGCTCAATATATCTCTAATGTGAGTTATGTTCTTTTGTAAGAATTATTATTTTCTTGAAAAATCCGACTATTAGAGTCGGGAAATTTTTTTTAGTCTTCACTTGGTTCATTGTTAAGTGTTGATTGACAATTTTTTTCTTTCTTCTCACAATTGTCTATGGTGTGAATTATAATAAGGCAAAGAAAAATATGTGGGATGATTTGGTCCATATTTCTCACTCTATTGATAATGCCCATTGTAACATTGGTGGTTTCAATGTAGTTTGTTACAATTTGAGAAAATAGGTAAGAATCCACCTTCTCCTATGTCCATGAAGGATGTTAATGATGCACTTGAAGCTACTAGTCTTCTGGAGATTCAAACCTAAGGTTGTTTTTTAATTTTTAATAGTAGGAAAATGAATGGAATTCCTACCTACTCAATGATTGATAAGAGTTTTTTGCACTCTTAAGTTTCTTGACAAATATAATGAGGTATGGGTTCAATATTTCACTACTCTCCATAATGATCAGAGGATCATTGATCTCAATTTGTGAAAGTAATGAAAAATATGCATCCATTAGGTTCATCAGTGCCTGGATTAGGCATCCTAATTTTGTAAATGTTTTGAAGAATGGTGGGCAATTGTCCTCTTATGTTAAAGGCCCCTATATGAATAGATTATATTATAAATTGAATTTCTTACATTGTCTGATTAAGTGGAACAAAAATGTGATGGGTAACTATACTTCAAATGCTTGTAAGTTGGAAAAAAAATTCCCTAGATATGCAAACTAAAGTAGACTAGAATCCTTCTAACTCCAGTATTCTCAATAATGTTGTGATAGCTAGAAAGGAATCTATAGCTTCTATTCATGTTGAGAAGATCCTTCTTATGCAAATGTCAAACGTTATGTGGGTTATT
Organism: Alisma plantago-aquatica; assembly: GCA_963693085.1. Taxonomy (NCBI): domain Eukaryota; kingdom Viridiplantae; phylum Streptophyta; class Magnoliopsida; order Alismatales; family Alismataceae; genus Alisma; species Alisma plantago-aquatica. The sequence continues at coordinate 1,249,114,431 of OY856409.1, forward strand.
GAAGGTGAATAAGAAAACTAATTTCTTCTATAATTATCTAAAAACTAGAAGACTACAAAACAATATATCCTTTGTTAGTATTGATGAAATTCAAGTTATTGATCAAGTTGTGATTAAGGATCACTTTGTGTCTTTATATGAAAATATTGTTAACTCTACCCCTATTTCTAAAGATTGGAAGGATGGATGGATCATTCCTCATTTTTCAATATCTCAAGTTAAACATATTTGTAGATGAGTGACTAAGGTGGAAGTTAAAGACATTTTGGATAGTTTGGAATTTAATATGGTTGTCGACACTGATGGATACAATGTGGATTTCTTCAATTTGTCTTGGGATACTTGTGGAGAGGATGCAACGAAAATTGTGTTCAATTTCTTTGAAAACATAAAAATGTTAAAAGAAAGTAATATTATCTTATTACCCATATCTCTAAGAGTAACTAGGCTGAATCCATCCAAGATTGCAGCTCAATATATTTGTATAATACAGTTTACAAGATCATTAGTAAAATGTTGGCTAACAGAATGCATGGGATTTTACCTGATGTCATTAACTTGAATGAGGTGACGTTCATCAATGGAAGGAAGATTGGTGATACTTTGCTTCTTTCTAATGAAATTCTAAGCTCTTCCCTGAACTTCTATGGTAGTCCAAAGATGTGCATGAAGGATTATTTAACTAAAGCTGACAATATAGTTGATAGAAAATTTATTCTGATCATCATGACAAAGAAGGGTTTCCCTAAGTGTTGGATCAAATGGATCAATGCTAGTTTTGAATCTACTTCCTTTCAGGTGCTAGAAAATGGTATTCCATCCAAAATGTTTGAAGGAGAGAATTGGATATGAGGTGACCTCATTCAAGCATATTTTTTTGTCATTTCCATGCAATGGTTGAGTTCTATACTATTATCTTATGTAGATGATAAGAAAATTGTTCCTTTGAGAGCATCTAAGGAGTTTGGTGTTTCTCACTTAATCTTTGTAAATTATCTGCTTATTTTTATCAATGGAGAATAATGAGAATGTTAGATCTATTAAGAAGAATTTCCAAGTTTTTAGAGATGTTGGGGCTTAGACTTAATCTAAGAAAAATCTAGATTTTCCATAGCTAAAATGATTCAGATGAGAGAATTTTAGCTACTATTAATGTAGGTCTGAGCTCTCTTCCTATCAAGTACTTGTTATTTCCATTATTCTGAGGGAGTCATATGAAAAACTATGTGTTTGCCCATAGTTGACAAAGTCAGAATGAAGCTCAATTCATTATTAAGAAGGATGCTCTCTAGGAAAGGCAGATTAGAATTGATCAATTCCACTTTGTGATCATATTATATCTTTCAATCTGTTGCATTTTCAATTCTAAAATCTACTATAAGTGATTTGGAGAAGCTCTTTGGGGACTTCCTATGGCGGAATATGTAGGAGAAGAGGAAGTGGCACATGGTTTCCTATAATCAATTTTGGAAACCAAAAAGGAAGGGGGACTTGGTGTGATACATAAAGAATAATGGATGGATGCCATAATTATAAATAATCTATGGAATGTCGATCAAAATAAAAAATCACTTTGGATGAAGTGGTTACATGAAAGATACATACAAGAATATTCTATCTGGATCAATACCAAAATGAAGATGTTCTTGGCTTTGGAAGAATCTTCTTTCTGTATGACATTAATATATTGATTAGTTTTATATCAGAATTTATCATGGTCATAATACTTCCCTTTGGTTAGATACATGGTACCCTAAGGGTGATATCTCTCTAATATTCTGGCAATCCAACTGATAACTTGATTTGGAGGTGATAAATTCTATAAGGGGGAAGAGCCATTGTTGATAGTAAATGGATTTCCCCCTATTCAATGATGTGACTTTGCTTGTAAGTTCTTTAATGGTTTAAAACTACCTCTTGGTGGATTGGATAATGTCTTATTTGAAGGGAATAAATAAGTGAAGCTGAGGGATGCATGGGAGGCATGTAGGTCACACGGTGTGGATGTTGTCTGGGCAAGGTGGTTCTAGTCTAAAATTCTTCCTAGAAGACTTGTCATTGTTATGTGGAAAGGTATTCTTAATCGTCTACCTACTCTAACGTTTAGAATGATTTGGGTTTTCATATGGTCTCCATGTCTATTCACAGATATAAACACATTGAAGACTACAAACACTTATTCTTCTATTTCTCTTTCATTGAGAAGATTTGGGGATGTTTTAGTCTGTATATGGTTGAAAGTTGATGTGCTAGAACTTGTTGAGCACTAATAATGAAGATAAGCTTACTGGTGATTTAATCATTGATACTCAATGGAAGAAAATGAATTGAAGGTTGTTTACTAACATTTATGAAAACAAAGACGTTATATGGAATAGTATTATAGCTGATAGATATTTGTTTAAAAATAAGTAAGATAATATGTATTGATAGTGTAGTTTCTTCTTCTTTTTTCACTCTTTGGTTCTTGTGTATCTATTCTAATTTTTCATTAAAAATATGGAAAGGAGACGTACTTGGTTCATCAAAAGAATGTTTTTTGTAATCTGACTCAAGTATATATATATATATATATATATATATATATATATATATATATATATATATATATATATATATATATATATATATATATATATATATATATATATCCTTTGTATGTGTGCATACTATGCATTCTCCATTAATGTAGAAATGCAAGTGTTTGATTATTGTTAAAGCCCAATGGTCGTGGCACATGTAGACAAAGAACTCCATTTGGAAATTGAAAAACATACACGTGAGTTTGAAAAGAATTTTGATTTGATGTATGTGTTTTAAATGAAGTGAAAGGGTATATTACTAAATATATAATAATATCAATCTAGAATAGAGATAGTACCTCAAATACATACCATTGGTTGGTACATGATAGTTTTCCCTTAAAATATATACATGTGAGAGAACTTATAAATGCACCCATATCCAAGAAACAAAATTCTACACAAGTTCTTATATGAGATAATATCTATTCTTTTGAGTTAGTCTTGAATTGGCATTAAAATATTTATCTTGACTTGTATAAGTAATACAATTTATAAATAATTGAACGATACACTGAAGTGAAGTTGTAACATCAGTCATATTGTCTAGAATAATTTCTAAAATACATACTTTGCATGAGGACATAAGAACCAACAATATGATCATTGTTTTTACATACAACTAATAGACACCGTATTTTCATATTATCATGGTGTAAATCAAACCTAGAGTGATTAGAAATAATGTCAATCTAGTATTTTACACTTGCAAAATTACTCCAGGGGGAACTAAAAGAGAGTACTATATTAATTTCATATATGTAATACACAAGGTATGTCACATGAATACTATACTACATGGCCATTTCTCTTAGAAGACTGATTAAGGTGGACAATTAGACAAATTATAGAATACAATGCAAATTCACTACACTGGTTGTGGACGTAGATACTTCATGTGCCCTATTGCCTACAATTCCAACAAGAAACATTGAATCAAAAGTTTAATATGAAGCCTTTCCTGAATTTTGTAGTCTATGTGAAAAATTGGGCACTCACTAAGCTATTTTTAAGATAAACAATATAGTTAATACATTGTCAATAACTTAAAATAAGACACCAATCTTGACAAAGGAATGACACAAAACTTGTAATTGGAATAAGTAGAAGGGGAAGTAATAGTAGAAGCAACACACAAGTTCTTCCTTGTAAACAACCATAATCTAATCCAAATGGAAATAAATTTTCCTACCTATGTGGAAAATCGGGGCACAGACTGAGCTATTTTTTAGATAAACAAGCTAATATAGACATTGTAGGTAACTTTAAACCAGACACCAATCTTGATAAAGGAACAATATAAAACTTAGAGTTGGAATAGGAAGTAGTATAAGAATCAACAAAAGAAGAACACAAGTTGTTCCTCATAAACAACCAAGAAAAAATCCAAATGGAAAAAAATCTACCAATATGGAAAACTAGGGAAGTTATTTTTTTCACTCCACATCCTATTCATTTTTTAGATGTTGATGTTAGATTTAAATATGGTTGAACACTTGATGGATATGTAACCTATATGCTTGTAATTCACTAAGAGATATAATCTCTAACAAACATGGAGAAGTTACAACAATCCTGGAACACATAATCAATGGTCAATGGGACTTCGACACTATCAATTATTTGGGTTTCACAAATTCTCATTGCATAGAGGCAAGAGGTTTTTCTAGATGGAATTGGACCTGGTCAAATGCTATAAATTGAAATGTGGAAATCCTTAACAATATAGACGATATGTTACTTGTTAGATTGCTAATTCTAATATTGGAGTTTTCTTGTGCTAAGCTCACATCTCTATTTATAAGTTATTCTAGAAGCATTAGATTGCCATGGGTATCAAGTTTTAGTAACTATAGATTGTTGTATGTAATTTTATACAATCCTCAATCCAAGTCAGAAGTGTAGTACCCAACACTATAACTTGTTTGAAGCTAAGTTTCTCAACAACAACCTCACTGTCAAAAGTCTTTTCAGCTTGGGATGTCAAGATATGAACCGCACTTACACGGATGATATCCTAAAATATAGATAGGATCATGTAGTATCTAGTGTTGCCTTGCTTCATATATTTTTTTAATTCATAGTGCAACACCTCCTCAGGTTCTATCCTGACCACTTTCCTACCTTGTAAGATCTATAAAGAAATTGATTTTAAATATAAGATTAATTTCTAGAGCCTCATGGTATAAGGTTAAGGAATTTTCTACAATGATCTAAAATAGGTGGAACAAATATCTTGACTTCAATGACACACTGAATTGAGCTAAGAAGAACGTAATCAATTCGTATAATAAGAAGTTCAAAGAGAAGAGGGGGTACAAAAATGAAATCCTAAAAATCATCAAAACATTTCAAACTAGTTTGGCCAAAGATATAATGACAAAATAGATTACCTTTATATTGACATGCAAGCATAACTTGATATGATATTAAAAGAATGAAGAGGAAGATTGGAAAAGAAAAAAGTACATAAATTGGCTTACTAATGGGGATGACAATACACATTTTCCCATGCTTATATCAAATAAAGGAAGAGCAGTAGTGGTAATACTATGCTTAAGAATAAGGATGGTTATTGGGTCAGTGATGAGGCTAAAAGTCAAGTTATGGTATGCAATCACTTTAAGAAACTTCTTATTGAACCTCATATCAACCAACACAGTCATATAGTCACCATTTGTGTTGTTTTCAAACAACTTATTGAATAGAAAAGGAGTATATATGATATACCCTCAGAGTGATAGATCATTTCTATGCTAAAGTATATGAACCCTCATAAGTACATGGTCCCAGTAGGACTAATATTATTTATATATTAAAAAAGCAGAGCATAGTCAAAGACTCGGTCATTAAAACTATCAAGAATGCCTTAGACGATAGGAAGCAGAAGGGAACTTTGTGTGATGTCAATATTGTCCTTATTTCAAAATATAGTTAGCCAGAGCTTTGTGAACAAATTAGAATCAGCTTTCCTAAAAAGATAAGACTTGAAATCACATCAATTCTTGTAATTGAGAGGCTCAACTTATCTACCTATGTGGATATCATCTAATAAAAGTAGTATTTCTAGGTAGATACATTACTAATAATATTATTCTGGTGCAAGATATAATATACAATATGAATAGAAATATCCTCTACAAATTTGATGCCCACCGAAGTTAATTTTTCTAAAGTATATGACAAGATGACTTAGGAGTATAGTGTTGACTCCTCAAGCTTAATTTCCATTATGAATACCATCAACAACTATATTATGAACTCCATTACTAAACATTTACCTTAGTTCTATGGAGTGGGAAAGCTTCAATACTACTCAAGGCAAGTAGAGATCTTTGCTGGGGAGATCCTCTCTCACCATACTTGTTTGTTCTTTTGCTTGAAATATTGAATCAATTAATTGAACTCAATTCCATTTCAATGAATGGAAACCTAGTAAACTCACTTCTAAAGTCTAGTTCATTAAACATATATATTTTGTTGATGACTTGATTCTATTTGCTCAGGCTTCTAAGTAGTTGACAATAATAGCTTGGGTTGTTTCAAGCAATTTGAATAAGCATGGGGCATGATGTTTTTGTGGAAAAAATGAGAGTGTTCTTTGGTAGAATTGTGAGCACGAACTTGAACATAATAATATACACCTTTGGTATCTTCATTCCAACTGATGATCTCAACAATTATCTGAGAGTCCCTATAATTAACTATAAAGTCAAAAAAAAGACACCTGACACGTATCTTGGGCATAATGTAGTGAACATTTCTAGATTGGTTATAGCTACTTACAAGGAAATCATTTTATCTCTAACAACTTCTTCCTGTCACCAACCATAAGTAATAATATCAATGACTGGAAGGCAAAGTGATGGAACATTGACCCTATTATCAAAAATAATCTTCAATAACTTACCTAAAGACTAGCTTGATCTACATATTTGTAGTCTGGTTAACCTTGAGGGGATGTTTGTTAAGAACCATATGAATGAATTTGTTACCCACAGATAGTATTATTGCTAGTATGAACATCAAAGTGCTGGTCAGAAGTGTTGATCAGGATATTATAATGTACGAATATGTGTCGAATGGTTGATTTTCTACACAAACTATCCACATCTCTCTTAGGTTAGAAAATATATCAACAAAGAAGGTGAATGAGCAAAGATTATGAAAAAATATAGTGGTGGAAAGAATCAAAACTTGTTTTGATTGTTCAACCATGATATTATTCCTATGAATAACAAAAGGGTGTTCAACTTTTTGTTATTAATAATAATTGTCAAAGATGTTATCTTGTATTTCAAGTAAATAAGAACTATGCCTTATTAGCTACATATATATGTTTTGTGCATAACTAGAAGATATACTACTTGTTACCAATGTTAACGGGGATGATCACTCCTCTACCCCACTTCTTTGTGACATGCAATATGAGAAAATGTTGGTATCTGTATTTATCAAATTGTAACTTTCCCATATGTGAATTATGTTGTTGCATTGATTATTAGATATCTAGGACAATTTATCACATTTCCATTGGAATATTCTCTTCCATATTCTCATGTATCTCAAATCTTAAGGAAAAAACTATTCTAAAGTAATAATAAAGGGTAGATAATAAACTATGTAATGACTGTAAACTAATTCATACCAAAGAACTCAGGACCCAATAGAGGTTGGTGGTTTTGATAATGACATGAAGATCATTAAAGGAAAGCCAAATAAAAACCAAGATAGAA
>OY856409.1:1249126748-1249201748 GCA_963693085.1 Alisma plantago-aquatica
AATTGCAATTGTAGAGGACTATTTTGTCTAGCTCTCCAAAAAATTTTAGCCAAAAATAATATCATTTGCCCCTCCAAAATCAAAAAATTTGTCCTTATATATATTTGTTGTATATTTTGTACAGAGTTACTCTTTTATTTGTGTAGTTACTTTTTTGACAACATAGTTATTTTTTTGGCCAGGAGAGTTACTTTTTTGGCTGTCGGGTAGCGAAAATCTAGGCTACGCACGTGGGCAATGAATGAACGCCCATATATATATATATATATATATATATATATATATATATATATATATATATATATATATAGGTCATTTATTTAATACCCGTACGGGTAGCCTGGATTTTGCTACCCGATAGCCAAAAAAGTAACTGTTCTGACCAGAAAAGTAATTCTACTATCAAAAAAAGTTAACTATGTTGATCAAAAAGTAACTATATGACTAAAAATGTAATCTCGTACAAAATAAACAGAATATAAAAATGTAACCTTGTTTTGAAATCTGATGTTACAAATGTAACTAGCAATGCATGAAACTCAACAGTTTGTAAAGTAATGTAACCCTCTACATGTAAAAAGTAACCAACTTGAAAAAAAGTAACCGAAATGTGGGGCGGGTAGCTACCTGCGGGGGTATTAAAGATGGGCCCATATATATATATATATATATATATATATATATATATATATATATATATATATATATATATAGGGTATATCTTCGCTACCCGTGCGGGTAACTAAGATTCGCTACTCGTGCATCAGTTTTGTAATGGGAAGGTACACATTTGTAACGAGACAATCCAAATTTGTAATGAGAGGATCGAAATTGTAATACAAAGACTCGTTTTGTATTACAACGCTGTTACAGTAATAAATATATATTTATTACTATAACAGCGCTGTAATACAAAATGAGTTTTTATATTACAGTTTCGGTTGTCTCATTATAAATTTGGTTGTCTCATTACATATATGTGTCATCCCATCACAAAATTGATGCACGGGTAGCGAATCTTAGTTACCCGCACGGGTAGCGAAGATATACCCATATATATATATATATATATATATATATATATATATATATATATATATATATATATATATATATATCTATGTATATATATATATATACACATATATATACATATATATACATATATATATATGCATATATATATACATACATATATATATACATATATATACATACATATATATATATGTATATATATATATATACACACACAGAAGGTTGAAGGGGAAGCAGCGTTGCGTTGAAGTTTTTTGACTTCAAGTGAAAAAGGTTCAACTCAATTAGCCTAAGCATACACTCACGTGTACGCGGGTAGCTTCTCCTTATATATATATATATATATATATATATATATATATATATATATATATATATATATATATTGTGTGTATTTATATATTTAACATGTCTTCCACTCAATTTATTGATTTTACCAATTTAACACCAATTGAAATAAGCATTCAGAACTCTCATCTTCTATTCTAGGGTCCACAATATGTGATTCTGGGGTTAGGGTTTAAAAAAACACATTCTCAAAATAGCTTTCTTCAGTGTGACTAATTAAAGTTTGGCACATGAGAGTTATTAAGGATTGTCTCATTGTCACGATCATGATTGAAATATTTATAAGGATCCATGACATGGTCACAATACCTAATTATTGATTTGGAAGATCATATTAGTTTTGGTTCTAAAAAAGGTTTTTACGAAACAAAAAGAGATACCTTTGAGAGATCATGGATGTACTAATATTTGAGTTGCAAACACTTATTAAAATAGAGTGGATTGTCTAAGGTGATGGCACATTATCATTCAAGAAGGTTTTCAAGCATTTTTCGTGGCCAACACCAAATTGGGTATTTTTGCTCAACTGATATTTTTATTCTTCCTAATTTGATGAAGTGAAATGATCATGTTGGAATGAAAATGTTCAAACTATATCACTATAGGTAGTTAATTCAATTTCTAAAAAAATCTAAATATTAATGTGCTTCAAATTGTTAACATTCTCAAAACATGAGATAATTGAGGAAAAAGTAACCTTGTGAAAGGTCAAATCAAAATGCCCATTTCATTTCATGGAACTACTAAAAGATCAAAAACATAATTAGTTAGGTTATGTTAATGAAATGAGATTATGAGTTTGGCTTGATAAAGAAGGGTACACCCAACGAACATCAATATTACATGACTACATATGGGATAATTTATGCATGAACATTATCTTTTTTTCATGATAGAATAAATGAATGGTATTAGAGGAAGTAATACGATGAGATGGCTAAATAAAACTAGTATATATAATTTCATTATACTACATTTGGATTACAACACATATAAGTTCGGCATTTGTGAGAATTCTATTCTTGAAAAAAAATGTCTCTGACGTAAATGTGATAATTATATGGTTATATAGGTGGATGCAATAGTATATAAGGTGATGATAGTTCCAATGAGAAAATTGAAGGCGGCATGAAAAGTAATGGTGGTGAGTGAAATGATTCTATTCATGGCCATCATTGTACCAACAATATTAGTTTTATCACTAGATATGACGTGTGTCCAATGTTAGAAAATATTGGGTGGTGGAAGAGAACATTTTGGTGAGAGATTGTGGCGGTGATTTCCAACATTTTTAGAATAAATAAGAAATGGCCACAACTTATTTGTGATGATGATACAAAAAATATATGTAAAGATAATAAGGGATTCTAGTGATAGTGGAAGTATTGGAATAATGACAATAAAATTGTGTATTTAAAGGTTATTACTAATATACTATACAAATTCCAATGTGTATTAAACTGTATGGTTTTCTCAAGTTTGAAGCATGCCCAAGTCTCAAGCATACTTGAGTCTCAATCATACTTGGCACAAAAGTTTGTAAGTATCCCCCTTCCATATTTATAGGAATGTGGGAGTTGTCTAATGAAATAAATAACAAAATAGTGTAACATCTTATTTTTCCACATGGTATTAGAGTAGTCACACATGCAACCCTAAACTTGCTTGGGAGAGTGAGAAAAAGAGGATACTCCCCCTTGTAGTTGGTCATCGCTCTTTGTGGTTCTTAGCTGTCCATAGGGATGCTCGTCCCAAGTATATTCTAGGAGCATCTTTCTTGAGCCTCTTCATCACAAAATAACATTGTAATGATGATTTAGTTGAGAAATATGGAGGTGATACACGTAGTAGAAACAACAAAGTCTTTAATAATGTTGACCAACATATCTCTTCAACAATTTGCATCCAGAAGGATGAATTTGATATACCTTGTTAAAAATATATCCAATAATGGTCCTCGCAAAGAGATATGGGCGCACGTGAAGGTGCACTTACAACAGTTGACAATGTCCTCGTAACACATTCATATAATGCATTTGTCTCTACATAGTCCACACAGATGACATGAACTCCACATTACACTTCAAGAGTCAGTAGGGAAGGAGAAACCTTATTTTGTTGTAAATGTGCTAGAATTTCACTCTCTCTCTCCAAATGTATGTCTCCCTTGTATTTAATGATTGTTAGGGTTTACATATAAAAAAATGTTACCAAACCCATGGTGAAGGAAGCATGGTTTTAAAACCCATAAAATGAAAAGATATTTTGGTAACAATTGTGTTTCCACTGATGGACTTTCAATCAGGCAACTAGACATTCTAGTCATGTGACTACATTGTATCATAACTTTCTAGAACTAAAAAAACAATTTACTGATCTTGTCCAACATCCGACGAGACTAGCCATCGAACTTATTCAGATGATCCTAGCTCAATCAATTAAATGGATTTCATATATGATCGACATGTATAGGTAGTTGGTCAATTAGACTTTCCAATTCTCAGAATAGGCTTCAATTTAGTCTATCAGTGATCTAATCAATTACCTAAGTTTTGTAATAATCAATAACGTTTGTTTTCATGGTTATACTCATCGTCTATGTGTATCATATGTGTGACCCTATAGGCACCAAACTATATTGGTAATGATGTTTAATCATATTATGACTTTAAATGCAATAATCGATATCTAATAAGACTTTACTTTTCCCAAGTAACTAGATATGTTAAATTACAACTGCAACCTAGTTTTGTGTATAGTCTTATAATAATCATATAATCCCCTTTACTCTGATATCCAGATTGAAGTTGAGTATGGAAACAATATCAAATTAGTGTTCAATATTTGTTCCTTGATCAAGAGTAGATTTTTTGAGGTAAACATATTCTCAATACCATATATTTACTCACATTAGAATGCTCATGCATTTCATTGTCTCACTAATCAAGTGGTTGGGATATCACACTAATATTAGGGACAAATTCCATATACATATCTTGCAATAATCTACATGTGTCACAGTTTACCCAATCACTTCTTTTATGGAAACCCTAATTCAATGTCACTTTCAGTAGGGTTAAGGTATACTAAACTACATGTGATCATTGTTGTGACTTCAGGTCTGAGGACCATAATCACCACTTACACATTGAGATATGATTTTTGCTACCAATTCTAGTTTCCATGTATAACACTTAAGTTAGATTTGCCTGGCACACTTGTTCATAAAAAGTACCAATGTGTTTGACTTGGGATCCAATATCATGAATAGTGAGATGTAGTCATCTGTCAACACACATATTGTCTTAATGTATTATTGTTGCCCTAATTTCCATAATACTATTTGATTAGAGACTTAAGCAAGGATGAATACTCTTATCATGCATATGATCTCATGATCATGTCCTCAAACTAAAGGCAGATGTCATTGTGTCATACATTCTTATATATTATTATATTCATTCATTATCTCATATTTGAAGAAAACATAATAAATGGAATTATCTTTATTTATAATCATGTTTGTTACAATCATCAAATGACTAGATATTCGGGTTTACTACAAAAATTCCCCACTTCCATCACATCCAATAACTTACACAACCAAGTTCAAGTGATCTAACATGGACATGATGATGTTTCTATGAAAGCCCTTTATTAGAGGATCAAATCATTACTTTTGGTGGGTACTCTACAAGTCTCTACATCTCTTTGCTTTTTGATACCTTGTATGAGTTGGTAATTCTATAGCATGTGCTTGTAATAACGATGTGATACAAGTTACTTAGCTTGTGCAATGGTTCCATTTTTATTATAGTATAATTATATTGCATCATCAATGGATAGAAACACCCTTAGTTCACCATTGCACTTCTCCATCCATATAGATTCCTATATTGAACAAGAGGCGTCAATGTACTCATTTTCTATTGTAGTTACAAACACTATATATGTCTTACTCGAAACTTTTCCATCTCACCACTCTATCATTGAGGCAAAACAAAAAACCTAATTGTTGTCAGTAATCGTCCTTATTAGTTTAAAATCTTGCATTGGTGTAACCTTTTCCACAAACACTTCCTCACCTCCATAGATAAGTAATTGGTCCATAATTCTTATCAAGCATGTAAGCATGTTCTTTACAACATTCTAGTGACTTTCATTGGGATTTGACTAATACAAAGTCTTCATTCTCAAAGCATATGATATGTATAGTCATGTAAATTCTCATTGCATACATGATGGATACAAATGTAGATGCATTTGTAATCTTATCCATGCATCCCCTCTCTTTATAAGAGATGGGACTTTGACCTATAGAAAGTTCCATGAGACATGGGTAAGTTTCCTCTCTTAGACTCTTGAACATTGAAGCTTTTCAACACTTTGTCAATGTATGTTCTTTGACTTAGACCAACAAGTCTTATATATATATGTCAATATATCTTGTTTCCTAGAAGATAGGATGCTTCTCTTAAGTTTTTATGGAGATGGTGTTTCAAACCATAATTTAAAAAATTGTACAATATGGATGTTATTATCTATAAATAGTATGTCATCTATATACAATATAAGGAATACAATTGTGCTACCACAAATGTTATTGCAAACACAAGGTTCATCCTCACTTTAGATAAATTTGAACTGTATAACTCTATCGTAGAAATGAAGGTTCCATATCTGAGATATTTTCTTTAATGTATAGATTGACCTTTTGTAGCTTACACACTTTTATGGTGTCATTAGTAGTTATTAAACTTGTTGTTTATGTGATGAATGCACATTTGTTTCATTTTATTTGCATTTTAAGTATATTTATTCATTTTTAGGTGCTTATCTCATTGATTGTAAATATATAAGCTTAAATTTCTTTTGTTGTAATTTATATGTTTTAATGGTAAATTCTCTCTCTTATTTAATGAACAAAAGAAAAGTCCAATTCAAGGTGAGACCCACAATGTTGTAGGTCCATTTTCCTCATCTTCAATAATTTGAAGTGATTTAGGGATAGTTATGAGGTATACACCACACTAAAAGATCATCTAGGCTATGGACACTTTTAGTCGTACAATAAGGTTGTAGCAGAAGAAAGGAGTTTTGAGACAATTCAGTTGGTCAACTAGATCCACCATTCATTTGGATGACAGTTTGGAGAAACTCATTAGAGACTATTACAAGTTTTGATTCTCCATGAGTCACTCGAATGACCATCTGGGTGTTCTCTGCCAATACAAAGTTAGTCAATCTCTTCAATCAGTTCAAATGATTAGGATTTCTTTAGGAGGATTAGTAGAAAAAAAGTCACCTGATTCACTCTATGAGTCATCCCATCAGAATGCCCCCTTTGCAAATTATAGCCTCAACAAGATCAGTGAGCAACCTAATCCATGCACCAATCAACCGACTAGGGGTCCAAGATAAGAAAGTCATAAGTGTCAAGTTATGTGACCATGTTACCATCAACACATACTTGGTTTGTCTTTCTTCATGTGCCTATCTGTTGTTCTTAACATGTCAAGCTTCTCTAACAATGGTTTGACAAAATTGTTCATGTTGAAATTCATGACAAATTGTTTATATGAATTTGATAACATTTGTAGGATCACACTTTTAGTCTACTCTTAGCCTAAAGAAAAATCTAGTCTCTCTAGGATTTCTAGATACCCAATTAACTGGAATACATTGGGGCCCAATTGGATAACCTTTTATCATATTCCACACAAATAATGCCTTGGAGATCATACCTCCATCCATTTCTAGTTACGAGAACATGTTCCTAAGATGTTTTTTACTATTTCAACAACTCATGTGTTTCATGTTGCTTCTAGAGATCAAGTCTCATGGAGAACACGATGAGGCATGCGATCTCCACAATGTCATTAAAATTCTTACAATAAGCTTCCCTTTCTTCCCTAGAAAAATTTCAAAGTTGATACAAATGGTAAGTTTATCCAAGATATAGAGCTTATGCTTATGTGTGAGAATAATTCTCAGATTCATGAACCATTTGTAAAAGTTATTTACATTAGGTATTTGATTTTGAAAGGATAGATTACAATGAAAAGTGTTTTCATCATTTTACATTTGATCTACAATAAATTGCAAAGGTTAATATTTTGATTTTTATATTTTCTTGATATTAATTGTGTCTTTAATAAATATATCTTCCAGTATTTAATTTCAAATTCACATCCCTCAATATTAATTTAGAAGATTGCATTAAACAATCTTCTAGTAAGTGAAGGTCTTCATTACAAGAAGTCATGAGTCATCTTTGGATGACCACCCACAACTTGATTATTTAAGTAGAAAAAAATTTCTAGTTGAATAATTATAGATGGATGTAAAAAACTCTTTCATGACAATCTATATGCTTATATGATCTTCATCCCATTAATGTTGCCTAGTTTAGTCTAACCCAAAGGCAATCTAAATAGAAAATGCACCCTACTTGAGAAGACTATCGTATCTATTCTCACACTTCCTCAAGATAGATAGAAGTCATGCCTTAGTGTGCCCATGCATAGTCGATTAATGTTTCCATGTGTGTTTCACTTTACAAAGCATCCATGACTTAATACTTTTTATGGGTTTTATATATATACATATACATATACAATCACCACATACTTATTATATGTATCATATAAAGATTGTATCCATAATTCAAAATCCATCATAAAAAAAACTTACAACATTGGTTATGGCCAAACTGATGTAATCCTTTTGATCCAAAAAGTATTACTTTCCACCTAAGGTCATTTTCATGTTATACATCATAAATGTGTGAACTCTGATGTAAACATATATGTGTGATGCACTATTATGATGGCTCCCCAAACGTTCCTTGGAGTTGTATCTTATAATCTTCCTCATCACGTTGGGTCCTCAATAACTTATTCTTTCTATCTAATATGATAGATTTGTAAAAACCTTGATTTATATTGAAGTGGATTAAGAAGGAATAGAAACAATTACATATATAATAGAAAGATGAGGCTCAATATGCAAGACAAATACTTTATCAACCAAATTCCAAATACCATCCGTCCATAATTGTATGCACAAACATAAGGGTGTTTGACATTAACCATGCTATTATTCACCAAATAAACATATGTAAAAGGTGACATGAACAATTTTGTGGTTATATGATTCAAATATAAATATAAATTAAACACTACACCTTTTCATATGGGACAATCCCCATGAATTTTTTTTTATATCCACATAAACAATGTAGGTACGCAGGGGCAACACCACTAAGTAGATATCCCACTTCTGGATCAACAAGCAAGTGTCGATGGGTTTCCACCCTTAAAAAGTTTTACAAAATTTTACTTCTATTCTCTAGGCAAAACAATTATTTATCATAGTTAACCCCATTCTATCTGTCAAAAATCCAAATTGTGACATCTAAAGACTTAATAGGATATGCACATTATATTTTTTATTGTTCATATCACATGTAACAACAAAAATAGTATGAGAAAAATCTGATCAAACAATGATCTCTAATACTATTGTTGGGAAACATAGAGGTCAAACTTGTAGTTGAATCAATAAAAAAATTACATATCTTCCATAAGTGCAACTCATCAGAAATGATGTATTCAGAAAGAGGGATGTGAGATATATCTTATAGCAAATAAGAACCGGTGATGTTCCTCCTGTGGACATACAGATTCATGTGGTGGTACATTATAGGTGGTTGACAACATCCTCCTAACTTAGTTGTATAATTCGTGCATCTCTATGTAGTCCATGCGGATAACAAGAACCCTATACCGCACTACATGAGCTGACACGAAAGGTAAGCCTTTCTACTAGAAACTATCTTATTTTTCACTCTCTCCTCCTACTCTCTTTCCCTTGTAATTAATTATTTGTAGGGTTCACATGTCATAAGGTGTTATGAAAACCTTGACTAGCATGTCCTTTAAATGGGGGGGGGGATGAAAGCATGGTTTCTACAATCTTGGCAAATGAAATTCATTATGGCAGCAAATAAGTTAGGACTCATAGATAGCCATTCACTCGAATGGCCAGTCTAGTTGGGTGATTGTACTACATCAAAAAATTCTAGAACTGACAAATTGATCTTTTCAGGTCAGTTGGCTGGACTGGTCAAAAGATCGCTTGGACTGATCTTGTCTAGTTAGCGACTGGGTTGGCCAGTTGATCGATTCAAATGATCTTGGCTCATTCAAGCAACTGTACTTTCTAGTTGATTAAATGATATATCCATCTAGTATTTTGAACTTTCTCGTATTCCAATTAGTCTTCCCATCAATTTTTCAATGTTCTAAGTGATTACCTAAATTTTTTTACTAACCTATTAATCATGTATCCATGGTTATACTCCTCTTTCCTATGCATCCTAAGAGTGTTACCCTATACACTCAACATAATCTCATAGTGATGTCTACAATCATACTACAACTTCACTAGATATTATTGGTATCTATGAAAAAGTCAATGACATCAAAGTAATCGGATATGTTGGAGAACAAATTCAACCTAGTGTGTGACCAGTGGTATTGTGATCATATAATCCCTTTGTCTTCATTATTTAGATAGAATTTGAGGCATGAAATCATCATTTTCCATTTCAAACTTTGTTCCTCGATCTAGAGAAGACTATTTTAGTGACACATGAGCTTAATTTCATATATTGACACACATGAGTGTTTTCATCCATTTCATTGTCTTATTCATCGTGGTCAGGATATCACTCCAATATTAGAGGCAAATATCATCTACATCACTTACAATAATCCATATGTGTCATAGTGCACCCAAGACCTACTTGTATGACATCCCTTATTCAAGTTCATGTTGAGTATAGTTAAAGTATATTGAACAACATGTGATCATTTTTCTGATATCAAGTGTAAGGATCATAATCACAAAGATATTACTTTGACTGCCATTTCTAGCTTCTATGTATCATACTCAAATTGGGTTTGTCTGGAAAACTTGTTCATAACAAGTACCTATGAGTTTGACTTGATACCAATATCATGATAATTGTGAAATAGTCACCAGTTAACATATATACTAGTCTTAATGTAATTTTCCCATCCTTATTTCCACAATACTATACGACAAGGGACTTAGACAATAGTGAAAATTCTTAGAATAAACATTTATCTCATGTTCACATTGTCAACCTAAAATCACATGTTATCGAGTCATACATTCTTAGGACATTATCCATATTCATTCATTGATGATATTGAAGAATATATAACAAATAGAATTATCGTTACTAATAATTAAATCAATTATAAAGTGTGCCATTATGATCATCATGACTAGATGTTAGGGTATAATACTAACAACGTCTACGCTGCTATGTCATCTAAAGGACCACCACTGGTTGTCTTTCTTGTTGGGCTATGGGGAAACCATCAATTCCATCTAAAAAAATGTTACTATCAGTATCTCGTTGTGGACAACCTCAAGTTTTTCTACTCTATCACATGGGAGATGCATTTTATACATTTTGTATCCCCTTTTAATATCTACAAGCAACATTTATCTTTCTATTCCTGCACTTGTTCATTTTTTTAGTTCACACCTCCTTTCCATTCATACACATGGTTTACCACCCTCAATCCATCAACTACCCCCCACATATATCATGCTAAATCCTCAATTTACAGGGCTTATTGTCTGCCCTATTGCACATGATGTTTTATATATCCACTATTGTTGTTATGACTCCCCACATCAATATATCTCTTGATTCTCTTATTTTGTTGGTGTGAGGGGGAGAATAGAATAAGTGATGAGATGAAGGAATAGATGTGATAAAGAACGAAGAAAGGAAGAATTATACATTGTTTCTTCTTGCATCTTGAAGTTACTTTCTACCTTCTTATTTGCAGAAGAGGTTATTAATTCCATCTACATCATCTGAATTATCTATCTCTCTCTTTTTTCTTATGGATGTATATGAATTATCCCCTAGAAATCTTTGGTTTATACATGCATAGCTACACACATTGACAACTTACTATTCATCACTACTTGTCTATGATTTGCTACCGACCTCAACAACTTACTCTCTAGCACACTTTGATGTGTCCAAGCTTTGATATTCACATTGATGACTTACTTTCGAACATTCATTGGCATTCTTGTGACTTTATACATACAATGACAATGTGCTCCCCAACACAAAAAGGAATCTACTACTTGTAACACAACACTATCTAGACTACTCCATGATGCTAATGACATGGATGATATTTTAACACCCCACTTTTTCATGCATAAAATAACTGAGTGGAAATAATTGTCTTTTAAGGGGATGTCACGTAATGAAACTCATTGCAAATAAATAAATACACCATCATAGATTGATTTAAAAATATTAATACAATGTTGATTGGATATGAAAACTTTTTCTGACGTTTTCATCAAATCTAAAATCTAACTACTAAACATGGAATAACTAAAACATGAATGTAAACTTATTAAATATTAAGATTATCTAAGGTAAATGGTACCCCACAAGGTTGAACTTGAAGGTCTTATAATCCTTGGTTTTCTCTTCTTTAATCCTTACTTAGTCTAATACATGGGGACGTCCTGTCCTCAGCTGTGCAAAAGAGAAAAGCCATCACATTAGTAAATGATACTAGAACTTTATAGAATAAAAAAAGTTACTTGCCATAAAGGTAAATTTGACTTGAGCATTAACTTAAGAATTCTTGTGGAATGAATGAAATGACTAGGATATGCATCTCTATATGATTTCCCACATAATAACAATAATTCTAGGAAAGCCCATAGTTTTCTAGGAAACCCAATAATGACCACTTGAGGTCCATAATTTTAAGAGCATATAAAACATAATTAGATTGTTATAATGTAATTCTTAATATAAAAATTTACATAATCTTGAACTTGAATCTTTAACATGATGAGATTTCTTCCTGTGTGCACATAATTTAGATTTCTCCCTCTTAACATGAGCACATTAAAAGTACATAAACATACTATAGTGAACATGAGATTTGTAACTCTAAAACATAGAAAACATCAATCAGGGTTAATATAACACATCACTTGATAAGAGTAAATTCTTTTGTGATTATATAATCATGTGCCTATACACACATAAGACAAAGTACTTGTGCAAACCATCATGGATCATTTACATAGAGAAAAGAAGATCCTAACTTAGTCTCTCTAATGTTGAGTCAATCCTAAGTATCCTAAAATTAACATCATTTATTTTAATTATCACCTTAATTAACATACTAAACCCTAATCTTGGGTTATTAGAAAAAACATGGTATGCAATTATCAAATTAGGTATTGAAAACCATAAAATGGATTCCTCATAAAAATCCTCTCCAATGAGTATTTTTGAGTATTTTTCTGAGGTCATATGTGGTTTCTATGAATTTTGCAATATCGACGAATTACAAACCATGAAACTATACCCTAACATTGGTTTGAATCCAAAAATATAGTTTTTGTACATAAATGGATAAAATATAGGAAAACCATATGTGCATTGCTCATAAAATCAACCTAGTCGGGATAAACTTGTCTTTCAACCATGAAAAATATCTTGTGGTTGATAAATAAAAAACACACAAGAAAAGCCTCAAGTTCCCGTGCTAGTAAAATTATCTTATAAGCATTGATGGGTATCAAGGTAACATATTGACCTACTTTATTCCCTTGGATCCATGATATATGATGAGGTGACCAGAAGGTCCACGCTCCACCATGCGTAGGGAAAGGGAGACCAATAGTTAGGAATGAGGATCTCTAGGGGATTCCATGCACCAAATCAAAGGCAATGAACCAAATTTCAGGCCCAATGGCAGGCACGAGAACCAAGCTCCATGGTACGACTGTCACTACGGTTTCTAGGAGTTAGGAACTCCACAAATCTATGAAAAATAGAGAACTAAAGGGCATGAAAACCTCTATGAAGGTCGGGAAAACATTCATCAAAGTGAGGGGAAACAAACACCAATACTTTTCTAGCTTAAAGGCTATTGAATTTAACACAACTCTAGACATTGGAAAGGACCAAAAAATGTGCTACATGTTGGTGTGATTGGGGGAAACACATGACAAACTATCAACTACAAAAAGAAGGTGGGGTGTGAGATTCTTATCAATGCATTAGTTTCTCTTTAGGCGGATGGAGAAGTTGGGCAGCTGGTGGTGGCCGAAGAAGAAGGTTGAATAGATTGGGGCAGCTTAAGGTGCATGAGGTTGATTTGAGGCTACAAGGTTCTACAACCAGGTGATACATTGGTGACAAGAGGATTCCATCCCTAAAGGGTGTTTCTCTATAGGATGAGAGGTCCTACAGAATCCTGGATGGATTTCATTGGAAGAGTGAGTTGAACAAGTCAGAGAGGTTTTCTTCAAAATGGACTCATTGGATATATATCGAACAAGGAGAAGTAACATCATGAGTTTTTGTAGAGTCCAAGAGGATTTGGACTCAAGGTTGAAAAAGGGTCAGAAATTGTTGCTTGGTGATCAAATCACACACAAAGAGTCAGTGACTTAGCACGTATGTGTGAAACATCGACTATAGGAGAGAAATGGATATTTGGGAAACATATTCTAATTGAAATAAAAAAGTTGGGATCTTAGGTTTAATTAGTGTATAATTCATATATTCTATGTATATTATATTTAAACTATATGAAAACTTTCCTACTTGATTTTGAGGGTCAAATGAAGTCTAAATGACTCCAAATTTTAAACATTGGTTGATTGAGTCTAAAATATCCCTTTACCATTTAATTTAGGTTTTGATCACCTTTTGTCCATCAATTTCATATGGGTCATTATCTTAGTTTATATGTATTAAAATATGAGATAAAATGAATTGTCCTTTCCATAGTGAGTTAGTTGAGTCCAATTATGAGATTGAGAGTGATTATCCACTATAGGGCCTACTCATTATCTTTATATGTATATTTGAAGGTATCATCAAAGAGAGAGAAAATAAAAGATTTATTTCTTATTTTTTTTCGTATTTAGATAAATGTGAGTTATTTAGTGCAATATAAGGGCAAGATATCTCATTTTTATAATTTAAACCAAAGTTTTATAAGTTGGGGAAATATCCATTAAGTCGATTACTTAACATAATAATAAACTACATTAAGAATTTTTAATTATATATCTGAATTTTTTAGGATGTTACAATTCTACCCACCTTAAATAATTGTTGTCCTCAAAATTTTATTATTCGACCCACCTTAGGGCTTTACATACTCTATGTATGATAACCCTCTAATATTATGTTAAAGTATGATTACCATACTTAATGTATGAACTTGTAACTGTTAAACATATAAATAATACTAACATGTGTATATTATACTAATGAAGATTGAAATCTATCTCATAACATCAAAATCTAACATAGCAAGGAACCTAGATTTCCCCTCTATAAAGGGATCTAAAATGGAGTTTTGTTCCACTTTGAATAAAACTCATTTATCTGTGTCAAATATCTACCATTCATATATATACTTGGTCCTACTATGTATCTCATTATGTTTAGGTGACTATTTGTTTCAAACTTTTCATATCAACTCTTCTTTTTTCTTTTTGTCACATCCCAGTATATATCAATTGGTCATAAATCTGAAGGTGGCAAGTCTTATCATACTTATCTCAACACCTCACTAGTGCACATTTTCCAAACCACATGTACTCAAAAGGGAGAGACAAGCATGATAATATATTGATATGCACATAACATCCTCTTAAACCCCAATGCTTGTCTCTCATACAAAAAACATGTGGAAACGAGAGAGACCATGGTATATGTAATTATAGAGCTAACACAAAAGTCCAAAACATATACTAATAAAACACTAATCCTTGTCTAAACATTTATCTCCTATCTAGGCCTCTACTTTTATTTTTCATTAACTTCCACTTACACTTCTATACATAGGGCTAGAAAATATGAATCTAACTTTTTCTTTGTTCACATCTACTTACTTGCTATGATAACAATAAAATAACATTCCACTTTTTCATACATACGATAAGAGAAAGGAAACATTTATCTTTGAAGGGGGTATCACATCATGATACTCATTTCAAATGAATAAATAAAATTGCATACATTGTCTTAGAAAAAAATCATACATTGTTCATTTGATATGAAAACTACAATTGATTTCTTCATCAAATATAAGTTCTAACAACAAAACTCATAATAGCTAAAACAAGAATGGAAACATTCTAAATATTAAGATCATCTAAGGTAGATGGCACTACACAAGGTTGAACTTGAAGGTATTCAAATCCTTGCCTTTCTCTCCTTTAATCCTTACTTGCTCCAATACCAGGGGACATCACATCACCAACCATGCAAAAGGAAAAAACATCACATTAGTAAATGATACCACCACCTAATAGCATAAGAAAAATAATTGTACTTCAAACTAAAAAAAATTGACTTTAACATTAACTTAAGCTTTCTTGAAATAACTTCTTCAAAATAAGAATTGAATAAGAAAAATATGCATATCTCTATTATTTCACACTTATGAACACATAATGTTGTGAAAGCCCATAACTTTATAGGAAATGCCATAATTTTCTAAGAATGTCTATAATGACCACTTGGTGTCCATGATTTTGATAGCATATAAAACATAATCAGATTCTTATAACATGATTCTTAATCTGAACATTAATATCATCTTGAACATGAAATTATAACATGATGGTACTTCTCCCTATTTGTACATAATTGGGATTTCTCCCTCTAACATGAGCACATTAAAATATTATAAACATGACATAGTGAACATGATACTTGTAACTCTAAAATATAGCAAACATCTATCGGGGTTGATATAATGCATCACTTGCAAGACAGAATTCTTTTATAATCATATAATCATGCGCTTACAATATAATTAATATACACAAACCAAAGTACTTGTGTGAAAAAAATGGCCCGTTTACCAGGAGCAAAGAAGATCCCAACATAGTATCTCTAATCTTGAGTCAATTGTAATTCTTCCAAAATTAACATGATTTATATTAATTGTCACATTAATTAACATCCTAAACCCTGGTCTTGGATTATTAGGGAAACATAGCCTAATATTATCAAACTAAGGGTTTCAAAACCATAAAATGATAGATTCCTGATCAAATAATCCTTTCCAATGAGTATTTTTGTTTTTTCAGGGAGTCGTACATAATTTCTATGCATTTTGCAATATTGACCAATCATAAATCAGTGAACTATAACATGACATAAATACATTCGATGTAAATAAATGGAAAAATATAGGAAACTCATCAGTGCATCACACATAAAATCAACCAAGTGGGGGTAAACTTGTCTTTCAACTATAAAACATATCTTGCAACTGATAAATCAAACATCTACTCCAAAAAGTCTCAAATTCCCATCCTTGTAAAATTTTTTTATTAACATGGAGGTGGTGTCAAGGTCAAATCTTTCTCTGGTTTCTTTCCTTGGAGTATTTGCGCTCAATGAGTTGAAAAGAAGGTCCAAGCTCCAACTTGTGGACGACAAGGGAAGACATTTGTTGTGAACTACGATATCTAGTGACTTCCATGGACCAAACCGAAGCGAACAAGACAAAACTTGGGCCTATAGGCATACAGGAGAACCAAGCTCCATGGTAGAGCCATTGTTGAGGCTACTAGGAGTTAGAAACTCCATAACTCTATGCAAAAGAGGGAAAAAGGCATGAAAACCTCTGTGGAAAATGAGAAATCATTCATTAGATCAAGGCAAAGACAACACCACTATTTTTGTGTCTTTAGGGCCATTGAATATGTTGCAACGCTAAATGATGACAATAATAAAAAGGTGCTATAACATGTGGTGTTTGGGGAAAGCCCAGAAAAAACTATCGACTAGAAAAAGAAGGTGAGATCTAAGATACTTACCAAATGAATCAATTAATTTGTGGATGGTTGAAGAAGTTGGGCTAGCCTTTGGTGGCCGAAGATGAAGGTTGAGTGGACTTGGGTGGATTGAGGTATAGGAGGTTGAAACAAGCATGGAGAAGCATTGCTTTGGGTCTAGATTTGATCATATATCCCTTAAATAGGGATGGAGACAAGGTTTCCCGCTAGGTGATACAGTGGTAATAAAAGGATTCCATCCCTAAAAGGGTGTTTCTCCTCTATGACAAGAATTCCTATATAATCAGGGATGGATCTTACTATAAGAGTGAGTATAAGCATATGAAGAGGTTTCTTTAGACAGGGACCCATTGGCATGATAGAGAACTATGAGGATAAAGATCATAGGTATTTTAGAGTGTAGATAGAGTGGACTTGAGGTTAAAGAAGTTTCAGAAACCATAGGATGGTGATCAAATGTCTTAGAAAGAGTACGTGACTTAACAAGTATGAGTGACACATCGACTATAGGTGAGATATATATATTAGGGAATAATAGTTGATAACACCCAAATTTAGGCATTTATGCTAAGCATTTATTTATGGTTTTGTGTCGTTATAGCCTTAATATGCCCAAAATAACCCTAGATCCTTATCTTTTAGTAATTTATATCTTTTCATAGATAAAGTTGCTCAATTAGCTAATTTTGGGACTTATAGGCACCGAAATATGAGAAGAC
Source organism: Alisma plantago-aquatica (assembly GCA_963693085.1). Classification (NCBI taxonomy): domain Eukaryota; kingdom Viridiplantae; phylum Streptophyta; class Magnoliopsida; order Alismatales; family Alismataceae; genus Alisma; species Alisma plantago-aquatica. Next base: position 1,249,144,781 of record OY856409.1, read on the forward strand.
ATCTATTCTCCAAGATGTCTCCCCAACACATGGTTTTGCAGCAGCTAGACGTCCATTTGTTGCGACCGTAGTAGACTAAGCATCGCACTATGTGCATCAGCTAAATAGATGGTGGTCCCACTAGTCCTTTATTAGAATACATCCTTTCCAATCAAAAGTTTCATTGACGCGGGCCCATCAACCCCCCACCCTCGTGGGGGTGGGTTTGGTCTAGGATGTCGTGACCACAACCAAGAAGACAATGCCACGACCGTGACCAAGATGTTGTGTCAACCGACAGTTTGCACGACTGGGCCCATCTCAGCCCAGTCGGGCTAAGAACAAGGTTGCGATCGTGGTACCCCAGCGCGACCGCGATACGACCACCTCGACCGTGGGTTCTGTCTCAATTGAGGCATGCACATCGACCACGAGATCTATCTCGATTTAGGCATCCACCTTGACCGCGAGATCTGTCTCAACTGAGGCATCCACCTCAACCATGGGTTCTATCTTGACCACACAACCACCGACATGACCGTGCTCATCCTGGCACAGTCGAGCTGAGACCAAGGTCGTGACCACTCATTAGATACACTCCACCTTCACCTATATATACCCACCCCTCGCGACTTGGAGGGGGGTTCTGAATTTTTGGAGGTTCCATGTTTTGGTTCTGACCTATTTTGGTTCCCAGAGCATCGTGGGAGAGTTTAGAGGTCCGAAAAGGATGAAGTGCTCATTCTACATCCATCCCTCTAGTTTTATTCCATCCACTATCATTTTCCACCACCATTCACCAATATCCTACCATTCTTAGCCATCTTCCACCTCCATACATCCTCCAAGCTAATGTTTAGAGCGGAATGAAGAGAAAGGAGACCAAGGAGGACAACCCAAAGATGAGATCTAGCCTATACTGAGGCTAAGGAGAGAGAGCCACCTCTCCTCTACTGGCTAAATCTCTTCTTCTTCACCTTTTTTCTACTGTTCCCCTTTATTTCTGTACAAATGATGGTTTTCCATCTTTGTACGGTGCCAACTATACTTGTCCATGGCTAGTTGAGCTCCTTCTTGGCTATGTAGCTCATTTTGGGCATGTTTATGTACTTTTACCTTAAGTAAGTAGTTTTATTTTAGATCTATTACGTTTATTGTTCTATATTTTCTTTATGGTTATGATTGCTAGTTTGGTTTATCTCTTTCTTGCTTGAACTTCTATTTTTTCCTATATCGAGAGATCAGTTGTAGAAATAGATAAGAGAAGGTAGTTTGAATTGAAATATGAAAGGAGGACAGTTCAAGGTGATTTATGCAGAACCGTAGACCTGGGTCCGGTCAGGCCCGCTACCTACTTCTTCCCAGATCATACCTATTCCTAGCGTCTCAGAATATTCTAGACCAAAGAGGGCATGTAGAATATTATAGGGTGTTGATTGGTCATCCTCGAGAGTGGTTTCACATCATTGATGAGTTTTAGTCATGTTCCGTGAAAGCGAGCGAGATGAACCCACAAGAACAGATACCATAGTACATACTATGTTTGGATGTAGGTTGCTTGCTGAGGTGTTTGAGGGTTGTCTATGCCCGAGAATGGGTGCATAGACAGCCCAACTTGTAGTTACATAGCCGAGAACTTTTTCTCTAATTAGTTGAATCTTACATACTATATTTTGTGTTCTTTTCTTTGTTTTGTTTTACTTGGTGACAATCTGCTAGACTACTTCTAGCTCCATACTTTAATCAACTATCAGATTGGCTTAACTAACTTAAGAGTGAGATCTTAAGCATCCTAAACATCCCCACGTCTCTATGTTCAACCATGTATATCTACTTCAACCCCGTAATAAAGTTGTGGGGGTCCTTGAAGGTCTCGGGTTATAAATTTAAATTTCAATTCCTTCTGAGTCTGCCTCCTTTCGGAAGCGTGATTCAGGCTGCATCAATATTCCTTTTGAAATTTAAAATCTAGGTTATTAGTTTAATTATTGTATAATTTGAATATTTGATTAATCTTTCATTGATACTATAATCACGCTATCCTACTTGATTTGGAGGGTCAAATGAAGTCTAAATGACTCCAAATTTGAAAAATAGGTTTACCAATGAGTTTATAATCTCCCTAAAAATTACATCAAGGTTTTGATTACATTTGCCCATCATCTTCATATGGGTCATTATCTTAGTATATATGTATTAAATATGAGATAAAGTGAATTACCCTTTTATTAGTGAGAGCCCAATTTTGAGATTCAGAGTTAGGTCTAGGTGATCACTTGTTTCAAACTTTTCATGTTAACTCTATTTTTACTTTTTTTCACCTCCTAGGATATACCAACCATTCACAAATTTAAAAGTGTTGTGTCTTATCACATTATCTCAACACCTGACTAGTGTAGATCTCCCAGGCCACATGCACTCCAAAAATTGAGGGCATGATAATATATTTATATGCACATAAAATTCTCTCTACAAAACCTCATAAGATTGTGTTCCATCCCACAAATATGTGGGAAAGAGAAAGATCATGCTATATGAAATTCTATAGTTAACATAAAAGTTCAGACCATATGCGCACATAACCCTACTCCTTATCTAAATGTTTGTCTATGGTCTAGGTCTCTACTTTAATTTGTAATATCTTTCACTTACTTCTTCTATATGTAGGGCTAGATTATATGGATTAGACTTTCTTCTAGTGGCCATTTACTTATTTGTGATGATACCAATAATATAACACCCCACTTTTTTATGCATACAAAATATGAAAGGAAACATTTATCTTTGAAGGAGAATGTCACTTCATGATACTCATTGCAAATACATAAATCACCATGCATTATCTTAAAAGGATCCATATATTGGTCTTTGGATATGAAAACTACAACTGACTTATTCATCAAATCTAAGGTCTAACAACCAAACATAGAAAAACTAAAACATGAAAGGAAACATTTTAAATCTTTAGATCATCTTAAGTAGATATGTAACATACCCTAATTGAGGTATCTAGTCTAATAACATATATATATATATATAAATCCCTTTTCTCTTATTTTAATTAATGTAGGATTACTTAAATCAAAAAAATTATAGTGTTCTTATAAATAAACTTTTATATATTATTAAAGATAAACTAATGAATTAAGTCTTTGAGTAGGAGTTCATAATATTAAATAATTAATTAGTTTCAATGCTTATTTAACAAATTATAATTACTCTTAGTGTAATTCATGAACCAAATTCAAAAAATGAGAAATAATATATTTATTATTTGAGAAATGCAATAAATGAATGCTTAACATACAAGCAATGGAATTAAATGCAAAATGTTTTCAGAATATCATTTTTTTTGGTATTGGTAGAGCATAATTATTATTCATCCTGGGCTCCACTCCAGGCCATCTACTGAAATCAACTTCTACATCGACATTTAGCCAAGGTGGCTTAGGTGTTGAAAAATGGAAAGAAACTAGTGTGTTAAGGGAGTGTTTTGAGAGTGCATCTGCCATAATGTTCAGTGCACAAGGGATGTATTGGAAATAGATACATGGTGTATTCCTCAATACATCCTAGATTTATCTCCAATTTTATTGAAACTGTGATGTCAGAGGGAGACTTCTAGATAGCAGGCTAATCACCCTTTGAGAATCTGAGTAGATGGTGACCGAAAGAAGGCCTTTGCTTTGACATAGGAGGATGGCTTCCTTGATGCCAAGGAGTTCTACTTCTAGAGGAGACTGCACCCGAAAATGATTGTTTGCTCCCAATATGCATGAACCAGATTTGTCCACAATGTGAGAGCCAAACCCTACCTGGCTACTTGCAGGATGGAAAGCTGCGTCCGAGAAGGTAGCAAACCTTGTAGTTGGAGGCTGCCTCGTGTGACTAGGGCCTTTAACCAGTTGGTGTTGTTTATTTGAACCATCACAGCAGTAATGGTGCTTGTTCTTTCCTTGTTGAAGGTGATGCAAGATTGTATGTGAGGCTATTTTTGCTCATGTATCAAGGCATTCCTTACCCTTTAAATGTGCCAACATGGCACGAGTGGAAGGGGGTCGGTAGAGATGATTGAGGCAATCCACTGTTCTTTGTCTTGCTCGGGGAATCCCTAGGTTGTAGGCAGGCCAAACCATATAGGTTAGATTATGCGACAGTCCCTTATACTGTGCAGCAAGGAGTCAGTAGCATTTTGACATGCAAGGTAAATATCATCGAACGTGAGATGTCTTCGATCTTTTTCAGTATTAGTCAGCAGTGCCTTATGCATAAGGAGCCAGCCAAAGACTTTGATTCATTTAGGGATACTTGCTTGCCAGATGACGTCCCATTTCCCTTCAACCACAGTTTCTTTTCCATGTCTTGCCCAGTTGTAAGACAATCTAGAGCTGATTACACCGTCCTCCTTGTAAGGCCAGCCCACAGGTCTGGGCCCGAGGATGGACATGGCGGGGGAAGATGTTGGACCGCTTGTAGGATATTTGGTGACATGTAGGCATTGATGAAGTTTGTATCCCAATCACCATTCTATAGAACAATGGAATTGATGGTAAGGTCCTCTAGGTTTGGTGTTATTACACATGTAGGGTCTATATATTGTGGGCAAAGACCAGTAATCCATCGGTCTTGCCTGGCATTTGTGGATGTGTCAGAGTGCACAATTTTAGTGCTTTCTTCTATGATGCGAGGTAGGTTCTTCTTGATGAAAGACCATGTCGATGAGCAGGGTTTCTTGATCAGAAGCCCTTTAGAGGTGTATTTTTCTTTCATGATCCGGACCCACAACAGCGCTGGGCAGTTCAGGTAGCTCCAAATGTTTTTTAACATTAGTGCATCGTTTAGGTCTCACGCATCCTTGATACCCAATCCTCCATGTTCTGTAGATGATGTGATCTTTTTCCAAGATACCAATGAGATTTTCTTGTGTTCTCGACCAGATAAAATTCTTCACGTCTGTTGATCTTATCACATATTGTAGGTGATAGCTTGACTGATTGCATTGTATATGCAGGTATTTCTTGTAGAGTTGACCTGGCAAGGGTGATTCTTCTAGCAAGAGACAGTTGATGGGCCGACAAGCTATTCATTTTGTCATTTAGAGTGTCCATGATGTGTTTATGTGTCGATTTATTTAGGTGGCTATGGAGCAAGGGAACTCTGAGATAGCGGCCTAGATCATTTGTCCATTGCATGCCCAACCTCCTATAGAAAGTGGAGCAAGTGATTCGAGGGGTATTGTGGGAGAAGAAGTAGTGCGACTTTTCTCTAGAGATTTCATGTCTAGAGGCAGTTGAAAATCATTTTAAGATGTCTTCTATTAGCTCTGCCTGGCCCCTTCATGCTTCATCCTACAACATGATGTCATCAGTGAAGAAGATGTGACTTAGTGGAGTTACCTTTCTTGAGAGAATGATGGGTTTCCAATTACCAACAACCACTTCAATTGAAATTGCTTGGCTAAGACTTTCCATGCAGAGAACAAATACATAGGGGCTTATCGGGTCCCCCTGGCAAACTCTGTTGGTGGTTTGGAAGGGAGGTAGTGGTCCTCCCTCCCAGAGTATTGAGGTAGATCCACTTGAAATGATCTCCATTATCATGTTAACTAGGAGTCCAAGAAGACTGACTTTAACGAGTGTATCCTGGATCAAGGTTTGGTGCATTCTGTCAAAGGCTTTAGAGATGTAAATCTTAGCACAAACCCATGCCTTCTTTGAGACTTTTCTTCACATGGAATGGATGATCTCTTGAGCAACCCGAATGTTGTTTGTGATGTATCATCCTGGGATGAAGCTGGATTGGATTTTAGCAATCCATGAGGGGAGGAAAGGTTTCATGTGTTCGACAATTACCTTATAGATGATTTTCAGAATATATATATATATATATATATATATAGTTAAAATTGGATTCCTCGCAATCTAATTATCTAACATACCAATTTCAAGTCAATCAAACTTTCTTTGACCACTCATTTAATTGGTAGAAGGCTCCAAGTTTAATATGCATGATCTCATGTTATAATTACATTAAAATGTCATTTGGTCATTCATTCTTCCCTAAAGCAGTGTTCTTCCTCATTTGAGACTAGTTGTGTGTATCTCAACAATGGAAGCCCTATAACCACTACAGAGTGTTTCTCCTATCCCTCTCCTATTCCATTTTCTTCCCCTCTTTTCTCATTTTCTCTTCCTCTTCATCTCTGTCCTCCCCAACTACTTAGAGCCAAGAACCCTAGATGCCCTACCTTCTTCTCCCTCCATATGCTTCCACCCAAAACCGCATGCATCTCAATGGAGTCTATACCACTACATCACCATCACCTTCTCTTTTTCCTCTGTTCATAATCATGTCATCCTCTAAATCCCAAAGGCCCTACATCATACCTTCATCAACACAAAAACAATGTGATCTAACTCTCTTCTACCATAGTCACTTCCACTAGTTGCATGCAGGTCTATCTGGAAGTTATGAAACTCTACTATCATTGATCACAGTTCCACTCCAAGTACCTCCCATCCCAACAGATCGTCTCAACCCCAACGTGTTAGTTACACCCCAAACTTGACACACAATCACTTCATGGATAGGCACATCAAGACAAAGATCTCACCAAAGGATCGACACCTCCTACAGTTCCTCTCTATTGATTGAGAAGTTCTTCATCTACTCCTCTAATGATGATTTCCCTTTTGCAAAACCTCTTGGAAACTACATCTACTGGTCTCTAATTCCTACTCATCCCCTCTATTGAACTAACATTTTATTATGTTTAGATATGTCTACAGTACTAGTAGAGTGACAAGCCTCTTCCTCTTCTCTACTAGTCTATAAAGTATACGAGATCAACGATCACACCAACTTATTGGTCTGTAGTGAATCATTATTTTGTAGGTATTTTTCCATATCCCTTTCTTGTCATATTTTAAGAGAACTAGTTAAGCATATGATTGATGACAAATCATTGGATACAAAACTTGATACAAGAAACATCGATATACCTAGTAGTCTAATTGATCATTCATATATATTTCATGTATCCTAAAGGTAAAATTATGTATAGATAGTCATCTAAAGTTTATGCAATACTCAAATGGTATATTAAGTAACTTGTTAGACAATACTCATAGTTTTGGGACATCTAAATAATATGTATTCCACTAACCTAATAATTATCATATTAGTATATCTACTTTGGTCTATAATCACTTAGAGTAAGTATATATCTAACTTTAGTACATCTTAATTACTATGTTATTTTATCTAAAAAGCCATATTGTTAACTAAAACCCTAGATAGATAATACACACTATTGTTTCAAAATTTCCATATGATTGTTAAATGATGTGGATAATAATTTGAAAGTTTTGATGAAAATGAAAATTGAATCGACTATCATGATATCTTAAAAATCAAGTATAGATGACATGTTCCTTGGGAATATACTCTTACATGTATACTTATAGTACATAATTATACTTTAGTAGAAGCTAAGAACTAGATCATAAAATTTATATGAATATTAATAAATATGCTAAATATTATGATAGGAATAATATGAAATCGTATGGTATTAGATTCAAAGTAACATTATAGAATTGAATTAGGAGGTATGCATAATAGTATGCACAAACACATATATAACCTAAGCATACTGAGACCCATATGACATAAGATTTATATTTTATTTAAAGTAGATATCTAATGGATCATATGTTCTCTGAATAAGATTAGAAATCCTAATATACCAAGGAGATTGGGATAGGGATAAAAACAATATGTAAATCTACAATAGGAATTGGTACACATGTTTTGTTTGGTTTAACTAACACACCTAATGTGTTCATAGATTGAAAACCTAATCTTGAGGACCTAAGTATCCCTATTGAGTTTGCAATTAGATAAAGATCAGCTATGTGCAGTCTTTATTTGATATTTGCATTTATTTGTCTTTCATATATATTTTTTGATAATGAGGCACCACTTGATATCCTGACTCCATAATTGAGATTTCTTGCCCTTCTAGTGGCATTTCTTCTAAAATATCCTTATACTCTATTTATTCATATTATATGGTGTTTGTAACACATGTTGCCATGTTATTTAATCGTGTTGATGATATTGATGGAGATATGTCTTGCCTTATATTATTTCGTGTAATATTAGTCAAAGATATATAATGTAGAGGCTTATGCTTAACCATTAGGGTGTGTATTTCTGCCTAGGGTGCATCTTTCCACCCTTATATATAGGGGTGCATTTTCTCCCAAGGTTGCCTTTCCACCCATTTCACTAAGGCAAATGAATCAATGGTTTCTTGGTCCTACTATAGCTAGCTTTAGTCTAATGTATCTACATGCAATTGTTATGTTTTTCATATTGTGGATTACGAAATGGAAAGAACATTTATGGATCTAATGCTCATATGCTCCTTCATTTGAAATTCATTATCTTGTATAATTGTTTTGGACCTACCTACTTATTAATAGCACTCTCTTGAAAGGGAGCCCACTTCTTATAGTTCTTTTCTTTTAGGATGCCTAGATATGTTTATTATGCACATACTCAATGTCTACTTATGCATACCTATTCTTTTTCTCTTGTTGGGTGTTGTTCCCAAACCACCCAGGTGTATATATCTCCAAGGACAATGACCTAGGAATATCATTTGAGGTATTTGGAGTGAGGATACATATCATCCCTTAAATTTCTCTTTGGAAGAAATATGCCCAATAATGGGGAGTGAAGAATTAAAATGCTTCTAATAATGTAAGATCCTATTATAACACTAACACATGATCATTCAAACTTTTTTCAAATCTAAGTTCAATAATGTTTACAACTTAGCCCTAGATTCACAATAATGAATGATGAGGGTTAAAGATAAAATGACCCATGTATATCCATTATATTCCATTTATTGTTATACAAGTAAATCATGATCAATTAGGGTATTCCCAATTATTTTTTGTATTGTACCTCCTCCTGAATAATTATTAATGTGTTAAACACACTAAGAACCTAATGTTGTGAATCACATGACGCCTAATATCAAACATAGAATCTAATTAGAAATTTGAAATCCTTCGGTCCAGCTTAGCAAATGTGCCAAATTTCATTGGAATTGAAAGATCCTACCTATGTGATTTAGTGTTAACAAGACGGAATGAGTAATTTCATACATATTAATCTAATCATTTGAATGATACATCACATTAACTGCACTTAATATGCAGACAATTTACCTAGTTTGAAGTGTCGTGTGCCTTTACCTAGATCTTGGTCGCTAGATCATTGAAATTTGATCTAACGGTCGAACCCCATCCTCTAGATTGTGCACTTTGTGCATTGAGTAGTGAGTCAACTATCGACTCCAGCAGCCCTGCTCCCTCACTCCCTACCCCATGATTCTCTCATATTCCATCATATTTGAGAGGATCTTATGAGTTCAACAACCCCTCAACAAATCTTAAACTCCTTCTAGTACCAAAAACACTGAAATATTGCACCCCCATCTTCCGCCACCATAGACAAAGGGGCCTCCATGCCACATCTTTGCATCTAACTTGCCTCTATTGAACTTCAAAAAAAAAAACTTGCCACTATTGATTCTTGGAGCACCAGTCGACACCGAGGGACTCCTTCCCAAGAACTTCAATCAAGGTTAGTTGAGAAGCCACTACAGACTCGAGCTACCTATGTGGAAAAAACAACCCTGATCTTGCAACATCAGCCATTTCAGTCTAATAGCCCTTCAGGAAAGCATCATCAAGCCATTTTATAGTTTTTCCCAAGGCCCATAGCCCTTGCATCTCACCTCAATGCTCTACCCACAAGCCTCTTTTCATTCTCGATGTACCTAACCTCTGATCACCCCTTGTTGCCACGGTCATACTGTGAAGGCACTTGCTATAGCCCCATTAGGTTCCTCTGAAGACATTCCCATCCTAAGTGATCCAATTCTCAGTTTTTTTTTAATTAAACTCAATATCAAGTTAGTTCCCCTGCTCTAGCCATAATGTCAATGATAGTGGGATCTCCTATCCTTGTTTTTCCTTTGTCATTTGTTGCTTGATTGCCATTTCTTGGATCTCCCAAGCATACCCAAATACCTTTTGTGGCATTTCATTACCACTATCTTACCTCCACATAGATCATGTATATTAGTCATGGCAAAGAAGTCACCATCTGACAATATCCATCACTATACCTCATGCTAGATGTCAATCAGAGTAACTTAAGTAACACATGTGTGAAGGTTTCAGACAAGTTTTTCCATTCATCCCTCTTCTTCAATTATGAGGATTTTGATCGTTCTGATTCTTCATTTTGTTCTACATTTTCGGATGAGAAGTTAACATTGTAGACTCTATTTTATTTCTTTTGCCCCCATGTTTATTTTGCTCTGTAATGCTTCACATTGACACATTAGTAATCATCTCAGTTGTCCAGGTTCTCATGCATAGTTTGAATCTATGGTGAGTTCAGCTCATGTGGCCAGTAAGTAGTGGGCCACCTTAGAAGCATCGTGTCAACTTTCACCAGGTCAAATTTACACACTTGGATTTAACTAGCTTTGTGATTGGTCGAATATTTCAAAATTCATATGTTTGACATTTGATATCAGAAAATTGTGCATAATTACTCTATGGAAAGACCTTGAGACAAGGATCATCCCTGACCCATGATCAGATGTGGAATGCCAACCCAGTTTCCCCTATTTAAATTAGAAACCCTAAATCTATGTTAATGAAGTATAATTAAGTCATGATCATGCCACATACAAGACAATTAGGATTGAATCAGGAATCGAGACATCATTAGTATACCCCCTCAAGTCAAGGTGAGTGGTCATGCACATTGAGTATTAAATTACGGTTCAAGGTTTTGTATTGTTCATACATTTATTTGTCATGCCTCATTTAAAGTATGAATACATTAGCATTTAATGTATGTTTATGGAAAATTATGCTCATGTAAGGAATTCAAATTTTCTAATCTTTTGATGTTTATGTTTTAAAGTTGCATATTATGTATAATTGCCATGTCACTGGATCATGAATCAGGATAATCAATTTTAATGAAATAAAAAATCATGTTATGCTAATATAGTATAATTACCATGTCACTGGCCTTATGATCTCTATGTGAGCATTATGTGATCCTTAATCAGACTTATGAGCCTTAATTGGCCTTATGTGATCCTTAACTGGCTTTATGAGCATTGTGGTGCATTTAGGAGAGCGACTACATTAACTCAAGATAAAATAAATAGTTTTCATTGAATCATGTCAATTTACGTAAGTCTTCAAGTAATCATGTTAATCATGTTAAGTACTCATGTTTCAAGTTGTTTTCATGTCATTTAAAGTATAAGTTATTTTCATGTATAACTAATCAGTTCCACTCACATGTTTTACATTGCATTGCATGGATGGGGACAAGATGTCCGTAGGTTAGCAGAAGGAGAAGAAATAAAACCAAAGACATTAGCTCAAGGACAATGTGGATCTAGTGAAAGAATAGGAGTGCCTTGGTTGGGTGTCATAATCAACCTTAGTTCAGTTTCATGTTTTAAGATATAGTTGTTTATGTTTATATCTTGGATACATGTCATAAGTTGTATTAAGTTTCTTTTTCATGTAAACTATTTTAGAATGAGAAATGAAATGTGTTAATGAGATGGGATGCTTTCAATTATTCCTAATGTATGATATTCAATGTGTGTGACACCCACATCAATGTTATGAGTTAGGAATTAACGATTTTGCTCATGTTCATTTGTGAAAAATTTGGGGTGTTACAACTTGGTATCAGAGAAAAAGGATAATGTCCACCAGACACTCACAAAATTCTTAGTTAGTTTTATGTCCCTTTAGGTCCACTTGATTAAGATTTTATTGGAGATACAAGTTCAATAATGTTATATTGTACATCCAGGTTAAATGAGGAAAGGCTAAACGTAGATATCGTGATTAGAAATTTAAGTTTTGAGGTTTGTGAAGACATGAGTATTATGAATAGATGCACATCTAGTTTGGATCATTTTTACTAACCTTCACATATGACATGTTCTCTTAGTTCTCAATGGTTTGGTCAACCAATTGAGAAGTGTGGAGGGTATGCCATGAGCACAAACTCTTACTATATGTCTCCATCTAGCTTACTAGTGCATGTGGTATTGGACATGTGCACTATTAGGTTAGTGGAGAGTTGTATAATAAGGTCTCACATCGTTGGGTTTGTTCTTGATCATCACGTATCTGGGGATGTCACAATGATGGGTAATAAAATAGAAAAAAAATTAGATAGTCACATAAACTAATACAATTGGTAAGTAAAAGACACTATTTATACAAGGTAATATGTAAAAAAAACATATAATATTAAGTTGTAATGATCAATACAATTAATAAGTGTAATTTTAAGAAAGTAGTATTAATTCAGTGATTCTCCAATGTAAACAAGCCCATGGGTGGTGTGATGACCACAACTTTAGGGTTCATATATTGAGGATAGTTTGGGGGACTTGTTGTGAAGAATGATAAACATGATCAAATAATGGATATAATTAGTATCGAACTAGTCATGGTTATCCACTAAGGTTTAAATTCTCATGACTTTTGGATGAGTCATTGCATAGATTTTGACGTTTGAAAATTTCATTAGAGGACTTAGGTTTCATAAGATTTTCAACCTAGGTTTGGTTCTCATATATGTCGCATGGCCACTCCTATTCAATTGGTAGGTGATTGTACTAAAGCCATGCTTGGCTGATTGGCTCATCAAATCCTAGCTCCAGAATCTAAGGAGAATGTGGCTGCAATGTGGATTATTAAGGAAAGAGTCTTCGCGAGGAATCTGGGATAGTTGTTACGCCTCTCCTTTCGGATCTCATCAACTAATGATGTGGGTTGTTGTTTCACGGATTTCCTTAGATCTGCAGACCCCTCACGCTCCACTCTCCACCACCTGCAACAAATGGGTAGGCTAGGTTAAAAGGTTCAAGCAATGAGATTCACACCACCCTCCTCTATGTAACATCAATGAGAGGTCCATCAGCTGGCTATCAATATGAACCAAGAGGGTGATATCAATATGCTAGCCTACTCGTTTCCCTTTAATACCCTAGATCATAACCACCTAAAGCTTTTCCATGGAGGAATGATCTTAGGATTTACCCCTCCCCACGCTTCTTCCGGTCGTGCTTCTCCATAAGATCAGGTCGATACGAAACTCTGAAGACTTCCTACTACTACTGCGACTCCTTTGTGTTTGGAGTTTCAGTGATACCACGACTGTTGCACAACTTCATATTGGTTGCAGGAAGGAACACAATGTTCCTTCTTCCAATCCATGATGACGGTGTGCATGTCTACTGGAGCAGTAGCTCGCCGAATCGGCAGCCACAGGTTCAGTTGCTGACAGAGAAGGAAACTCCACATCGGCAAGGGTTGTGCGCAATGAGGTCGGAGACCATGAGGGTAACCCGAGGGACTTTGGCAGTGCCTGCAGTGCTCACTGGAATCAGCAGCCAAGACAGCGCTGGAGATCTGGGACTCACCGCTACCAGCAGGACCTTTCGCGGTGACTTCTATGGGGAACCAGGTCACGGAGCACCGCATCCCAGAATTAGTGTTGGTGTGGGGTTATGAAGAAACCCTACTGTAATTATACATAGGTTCAAGGTCAATCCTATCATGATCCCTCACCGGAGCTGTGTGCGGTGGTGGTGCAACCAACAAGCTACCAAGATTCATCTCTTGGTCTCTCCCTGTGGTGCCAGAGTGCTGGTGATTGTGAAGGTCCTTCAATAAGTGACGTCGGGGTAGGACCTGATTTGGAGCCTCGCCGAAGAGGAGGTCATCGAGTTCCCAGCCAGACCAGGCCCAGATTGCACGGTGATGGCTTGAAGGCCTGATCGGAGTGAACATAGGAATACCCACAGGCGTCGGGCGAGTGTAGCGAGAGAGAGAGTTGGGTTTGGCAAAACCCAGGTTGGACCGGCCCGGTTCAGTCCTTCCTAGTTGAGTACTGTGCTTTGAGGAGCACATGTGGTAGATCTTGATTGGCTAAGAAGGTAAACTTGTTTCATATTTTTTTCAATAAATAGCTATGATCTTAGAAAAAGCCTTAAAAATAGCTCATATGGCCAATATTTACCCCAAAAATATCCCTGGACTCAGAAAAATATCCTCTACATTACTGGACCCTTAAATCAGGCTTTTGAAGCACAACTTTTGATAATATTCAATTTAGGGTGAAATGCTTCTTTTAGGGTTCATTTAATTTGTATAATTAGCAAATGATGGATATAAAATACGATAAAAATACTTTTGAACCCCAGAATCACTTAGAAACTATATGTGGACTCCTATATTGATATTATTGAACAATTTTAGGCCTTTTCTCATTATTTCCTGATTACATGCTTAATCCTCATATGAATTGTAGAAAATAGGGAAAGTACCAAAAAATTATGAAATTCATACCAGATATTAATAATGAAGTATGGATCAGAATAAAAATATCAGACACAAGTTCTAGGCTGTTTGAACCTAGATTTGGTCAAACCCTAATTTGGACCTAAATACCATTAATAATGGTGAACCTTGTATTAATGAGGATTAATTTCTTTAAATCTGGTGTTGACCAGATTATCTATATGATCATGGATATGTGAAGAATATCTGAACTCAGGTACGTGGATATAATTATATGACTAGATTTCTTGGATGTTAAATATATTTACTTGCTTGCTTGTATTTGAAATACATTGTTGGATGTAGATGTATGTATATTGTCAAATTTTCTGCCTTGAACATAAAAGAACATAAATGAGGATAAATGAAATGTAGTTACTAGTGGTGCTCATTAAAATCCATATTAGAGAGGGAAAGCTTTAATGTTGACTAGCACCTCCCTAGAGTACACGGTATACAGGGAGATCCCTAGAGTACAAGGTACACGGGGAAGGGCCCACCATTTATGTTTGTGCTAAGTCCACCATAGTAATGCATATTCATTCTAAATGTGGCTAATAACTTGGTATTACCTGATTCTCTGCCTTTAAATAATGTTTCCTTTCTCTTTCTTCAATTTTAAGTATTTTATATGCCAACATAGTATAGCTTTTAATTCCACATACCAACTTTTATTGATCGTTTTTTTTCTCATATTTTATAGGTCCAAAGCTAGAATGGGATAAAGGAATAGGATGTGAGCAAGTTGCACAGGTTGTACCTATTGTCTAAGATCCTGTTAGCATACATATTTATAGATTGTAGAATCTTCATTCAATATGTAATTGTAAGTCATTGTGTAATAATTCATACTGTATAAATATACATGTTGAATGTTGAGAATGTCATGGTGTATTCTATGGTTTTATGTTCATGTATGTGCATATTGCTTCCGCAACGCACTCTGATAGGATTGGATGATGTTTTCGGATTCTGACATCTCATTTCCAATAGGGTTTGGAGAAATCAAAATTTGGGGACGTCACAGTTGGTATCAGAGCATGAACAATAGCAAAGCTTGATATTTTCTCATTATGCAACTCAAACTAATAAAACATCAAACTTAATAATATTTTAAGGTTAGATTAGTCGTATTTTAGAGACTAGATCTGACCTAGCCTCTAGGTTAGCACCTAGATGTTTGAGAACTAGGTCAAGACTGGTGCTTGTTGAGTAGCAAGTCCTTAGATGTTGTTCTTTCCTTTTAGTGCAGTGGTATGGGACGTTGCACTATTTGGAAATGACGTGCATCAAGGGAAGAGAAACCCTAGACATATTGTGCACATTGTCTAGAGTAACTATACTAGTCTACCCCTTGTTCTCACCCCTTTTCACTAGTTTTCATGACACTGTACTCTCTACTATGTGGCGGACACTCGTTTTCAGGATTTGGTTTTTGATTCCAATCGGATCAAACCTCAATAATTTTCTCTGACGCCTATTTTATCAGAGAAAAGCTATATCATATTTTATTATATAAGTAAGTATTACAAAAATGTGTCCCCACACATGTATGAGTAGGAGGTGATCATGCAACCTAAGTGAAAGTGAATGACATCAGTCTAGAAGAGAGATTATATGTACAATAGATGTCTAGAGCCTTATAAGGATATGTGATAGATAGATAGATAGATAGATAGACAATAGAATGATAGATGATGTAAGCAAGGATGATCTAATATAAATTCGATCTCTGAGGTATATGTTGTTTATAAAGATCTAAGTTGTAAATGAGGTCTGAATCCAATTTTGGATAATCTAAGCTAAGTCTTGATGATAAAAGTACATACTCTTTCTTACTTAAGATGAGCTAAGTTAAGATAAAGTTGAATATGCATGATCCTCAAGCTCTTTTACAAAGGAGAACCTCAGTGTTAGGAAAAGATATGTGGTGAACTCCAGAGAGAGTGAGACCCACAAGGAGAGGATCATGGGACCTACCCTACAATATATAAAAATATGTGAAATGATGTGTCCTAAGTTGGGTTACTCTTGAGTAGATGAGTTGAGTCCTCTTGCATGATTCAATCCTATATGTGAGAGTGAAGAAAAAAAAATGATGATGGGTAGGTGACTTATAATGAGAAAATCAATCCTTTTGATTGAGTTAGGTCCTAGCTTGGGTGACACATGTTGTGAATCTCATCATTAGCTGCAAGTGAGGTGATATATGAAACTTTGGTTATGAGAGTAAATTGCTTTTTGCATAAGATACTCATAAATATTGTTCCCCCACTTTTCTTTCTTAGTATATGATGCTAGAAACCTCACTTGAGCTACATATATGATTATACATGAGGATTCACTCACAAAAGCTTGACCTATTATATATTCCTTTTCTACATCACACATATAATATCCAAGTTTGAAATCATGATAACCTTGATTTACTATGTTATATTTCCCTCTATATCATACATGAAGGATGTAAGTATAGCATATTGAGCTTGAAATAAAGATATATTTGGATCATAGATACATGATCACGAAATATAGTTCCTAAACTCCATCTTAAAACTCTAAGCTTCTAGTCTGATGATAAATCTCACACCATAGGGTGAAACTCTATACTCAAACATGTAAAGTAAGATCTTCTATTTGATGAAATCTAAGTAAGATTTTGATCGTAATTCCATACTAATAATGTTAAGTGTGAATGATTATCTCATTACATGACATAGAATTTTGATATCACCTTGCACGCTTTAATGGTGTGAAAGATGAAACCCTTAATAATACATTCTCAATTCTATATGAGTATATAAATCCCTAATTATTAGGGTAATAACGGATGTAAATATTAGAATGAAAGATGTCAAGTTATGACTAAGACATTAAATGATGTTTCAATTCGAAAAGGAAATGTATTGCTTCAACCTAATAAGGTGGGGTGGGTGAACCCTAAATGCTATGATATCCTAAGATGACAATTTAAGGTACATACAAAACCATGAAAACCTTGGCAGTCAGAAATAGTGGCCTAGAGGTAGTCGAAACTTCTTGATATCACCTTGATTATGTTATTGGTTAAATTTCGAGGATGAAATTCCATATAAGGTGGAGTGAATGTGATGACCCCGAGTTTAGGGTTCATATATTGAGGATAGTTTGGGGGACTTGTTGTGAAGAATGATAAACATGATCAAATAATGGATATAATTAGTATCGAACTAGTCATGGTTATCCACTAAGGTTTAAATTCTCAAGACTTTTGGATGATTCATTGGATAGATTTTGACGTTTGAAATTTTCATTAGAGGACTTAGGTTTCATAAGATTTCCAACCTCAGTTTGGTTCTCATATATGTCGCACAGCCACTCCTATTCAATTGGTAGGTGACTGTACTAAAGCCATGCTTGGCTGATTGGCTCATCAAATCCTAGCTCCGGAATCTAAGGAGAATGTGGCTGCAATGTGGACTATTAAGGAAAGAGTCTTCGTGAGGAATCAGGGATAGTTGTTACGCCTCTCCTTCTGGATCTCATCAAATAATGATGTGGGTTTTTGTTTTGCATATTTCCTTAGATCTGCAGACCCCTCATGCTCCACTCTCCACCACCTGCAACAAATGGGTAGACTAGGTTAAAAGGTTCAAGCAGAGAGATTCACACCACCCTCCTCTACGTAACATCAATGAGAGGTCCATCAGCTGGCTATCAATCTGAACTAAGAGGGTGATATCAATATGCTAGCCTACTTGTTGCCCTTTAATACCCCAGATAATAACCACCTAAAGCTTTTCCATGGAGGAAAGATCTTAGGATTTACCCCTCCCCACGCTTCTTCCGGTCATGCTTCTCCATAAGATCAGGTCAATATGAAGCTCTGAAGACATCCCACTACTACTGCGAATCCTTTATGTTTGGAGTTTCAGTGATAGCACGACTGTTACACAACTTCATATTGGTTGCAAGAAGGAACACAGTGTTCCTTCTTCCAATCCACGATGACGGAGCACATGTCTACTGGAGCAGTAGCTCGCCGAATCGGCAGCCACAGGTTCAGTTGCTGACAGAGAAGGAAACTCCACATCGGTAGGGGTTGTGTGCAATGAGGTCGGAGACAATGAGGGTAATCCGAGGGACTTTGGCAGTGCCTACAGTTCTCACTGGAATCAGCAGCCAAGATAGCGCTGGAGATCTGGAACTCACCGCTGCCAGCAGGACCTTCTGCGGTGACTTCTATGGGGAACCAGGTCACAGAGCACCACATCCCAGAATTAGTGCTGGCGTGGGGTTATGAAGCAACCCTACTTCAATTATGCATAGGTTCAAGGTCAATCCTATCATTATCCCTCGTCAGAGCTATGTGCGGTGGTGGTGCAACCAACAGGCTACCGAGATTCATCTCTTGGTCTCTCCCTGTGGTGTCGGAGTACTGGCGATTGTGAAGGTCCTTCAGTAAGTGACGTCGGGGTAGGACCTAATTTAGAGCCTCGTCGGAGAGGAGGTCATCGAGTTCCCAGCCAGACCAGGCCCAGATTGCACGGCGACGGCTTGAAGGCTTGATCGGAGTGAATACAGGAATACCCACAGGTGTCGGGCGAGTGCAGTGAGAGAGAGAGTTGGGTCTGGCAAAACCCAGGTTTGATCGGCCTGGGTCAGTCCTTCCTAGTTGAGTACTGTGCTCTGAGGAGAACATGTGGTAGATCCTGATTGGCTTAGAAGGTAAACTTGTTTCATATTTTTTTTAATAAATAGCTATGATCTTAGAAAAAGCCTTAAAAATAGCTCCTATGGCCAATATCTACCCCAAAAATATCTCTGGACTCAGAAAAATATCCTCTACATTACTGGACCCTTAGATTAGGATTTTGAAGCACAACTTTTGATAATATTCAATTTAGGGTGAAATGCTTCTTTTAGGGTTCATTTAATTTGTATAATTAGCAAATGATGGATATAAAATTTGAGAAAAAAACTTTTGAACCCCAGAATCACTTAGAAACTATATGTGGACTCCTATATTGATATTATTGAACAATTTTAGGCCTTTTCTCATTATTTCTTAATTACATGCTTAATCCTCATATTAATTGTAGAAAATAGGGAAAGTACCAGAAAATTATGAAATTCATACCAGACCTTAATAATGAAGTATAGATCAGAATAAAAATATCAGACACAAGCTCTAGACTGTTTGAACCTAGATTTGGCCAAACCCTAATTTGGACCTAAATACCATTAATAATGGTGAACCTTGTATTAATGATGATTAATTTCTTTAAATCAGGTATCTAGATGATCATGGATATGTGAAGAATATCTGAACTCAGGTACGTGGATATAATTATATGACTAGATTTCATTGATGTTAAATATATTTACTTGCTTACTTGTATTTTAAATACATTGTTGGATGTAGATGTATGTATATTGTCAAATTTTCCGCCTTGAACATAAAAGAACATAAATGAGGATAAATGAAATGTAGTTACTAGTGGTGCTCATTAAACTCCCTATTAGAGAGGGAAAGCATTAATGTTGACTAGCACCTCCCTAGAGTACACGGTATACTGGGAGATCCCTAGAGTACAAGTTACATGGGGAAGGGCCCACCATTTATGTTTGTGCTAAGTCCACCATAGTAATGCATATTCATTCTAAATGTGGCTAATAACTTGGGATTACCTGATTCTCTGCCTTTAAATAATGTTTCCTTTCTCTTTCTTCAATTTTAAGTATTTTATATGCCAGCATAGTATAGCTTTTAATTCCATGTACCAACTTTTATTGATGTTTTTGTTTCTCATATTTTCTAGGTCTAGAGCTAGAATGGGATAAAGGAATAGGATGTGATCAAGTTGCACAGGTTGTACCTATTGTCTAAAATCATGTTAGCATACATGTTTATAGATTGTAGAATCTTCATTCAATATGTAATTGTAAATCATTGTGTAATAATTCACACTGTATAAATATACATGTTGAATGTTGAGAATGTCATGGTGTATGCTATGGTTTTATGTTCATGTATGCACATATTTCTTCCGCAACGCACTCTGATAGGATTGGATGATGTTTTCAGATTCTGACATCTCATTCCCAATAGGGTTTGGAGAAATCAAAATCCGGGGACGTCACAGGTGGAATGGTAACTTCGATGCAATGAGCACTTTGGTGTAATGAGATCTTGAGAGAAATAAATGCTTTGCTGCAATGAGCTCCTTGGAGCAATGAGCACTTTGTGCAAGGTTATGTAAAGAAGTTACCATATTTGAGTCATTGATTGTTATTAATAAGATTATGCTAATAATAAAAATGTATATCAAATGATGAAGGTATGAATTAGTTTAAGGTCCATTTAGTAACCCATGCACTCATCAGTATTACTACTCATTTTAAACATAGTGCATCTCTTATCCATGTCAATGGCCATATCATGTACATGTTAATATATCATATAAAATATTATGAAAAGATTCATGTGTTAGTATACATATATGTGAAACTCTAAGGTGGGTAGTATTATGGTGGTACATGTAAATTTTGAGGATGAATTTTTTTAAGGTGGGTAGAATTGTAACATCCCTCAAATTTCAATTTAGAAGAAATGTGACCAATAATGGTGAGTGAAAAATTCAAATATTTCTAATGATGTAAGATCCCAGAATAAGACTAACACATGATCATTGAAACTTTTTTCATATCTTATTTCAATAATGTTTAGAACTGAGCCCTAGATTCACAATAATGGATGATGAGGGTTAAAGATAAAATGATCCACATATATCCATTATATTCCAATTGATATATATGTAAATCGTGATATATTAGGGAATTTCCTAATTATTTTGGTAATGTACCTCCTCTCTAATAATTATTAATGAGTTAATCACTCTAGTTACATAATGTTTTGAATCACATGATGCCCAAGCTCAAACCTAGAACTGATTAGATATTTGGAATCATTGGGTCCATCTTAACAATTATGTGAAATTACATTTGAATTGGAAGATCCT
The DNA here is from genome assembly GCA_963693085.1 of Alisma plantago-aquatica. NCBI lineage: Eukaryota > Viridiplantae > Streptophyta > Magnoliopsida > Alismatales > Alismataceae > Alisma > Alisma plantago-aquatica. The sequence continues at coordinate 1,249,166,244 of OY856409.1, forward strand.
ACCTACGTTGTTATAACCTCAATTTTGCTTGTATTTTAATAATTGAAATGCAATTATTCTATGAAAAGATACTTGTTTTGAAATTTGGGTGCTTTCTTTTGAAGAATAAATTTCTTTGCAAATTCCCTTGAATGATGAATTTCATGAATTCTATTGTTTTATTAATCCAATGATGGATGAAAGGGGAAAGGATAAAAGAAAAACCCATATTGAGCATAAAGATAGGAAATAGATGATAATTTTATGTATATGTGAGAATTGTGTAGAATTCTTTTGAAAGTGTCATGGATGGCCACTATTGATTAGTTTTTGGTTCCACATGGTTTCTAATAAGAAAATAAATCAAAATAAAAAATAGAAAATAAAGAAAGAGAAAAGGATTAATTTTGATGCTTTAAATGCATAGAATAGAGGGAGACTTCCATATGAAGAAAAGTCCATATGAATAAAAGTCCCTTTTCCTTTTGCATTTTGGTTCCAATCTTTGCAATAGAATAAGTCATTAAAGACTTTCCCTTCAAATTTGGGATTAAAAGGATGCATGGTTTGAGAGATATGGATTTGGAAAAATCTCTAAAGTGTGAACAAAACAAAAGGAAAGTACTAAAGTCACGCTTATTTCTAATTTATATTAGGAATATTCTTTTAGGCATGCATGGTGTGGGACATGGATCTGAGATCCAATGGCCGCGCCTTCATTTCCCATCTTTGGCCCATTTTGGTAACCAACAGTCTGAACATCCAACTTTTTTTCCTCCCTTTTCCCTCCTTGATGCAAGAGGGATTGTGAAAGTCGTTCCACTGACTTTGGGAGACCAAACCTAGCCAATTTATCCTAGGTTTCACCTAGATTGGAGGTCTCTAGATAGATTGCCCAATTCAAATGCATGTATGTTCGGCCCCATTTATAAATAGGAGGCTCTGGACCGTCTGCGAGATCACAAGAGATTCCTTTAGATTCGCCCAAGCTCACGATCATTTTACTCATGCCAAATTCATCTTTGACCCCAATCTTCACCCCTACCCAGACTGTCGCCTTACCAGAGGTATCTCGACCTCGCCCCATATGCTCCAACCATCATCTGATAAATTAAGGGGTGCTCTGAGTCTGGTAGAGTAAGACAAAGGAGAAGGCATCCTCACTTTGTGCTCTAATTTTTTGAAACACGAAATCAACACTTGAGTTGACTCACCTAGAGATGTTGTTAATCGATGGGAATTTGAAGAAGGCAACCGGTGAAAGGACTTCCCTGCCCTCTCGCTTGTCTTGTGACAGGTAAGTGCATTCTTGTCCTTTCCTCCTCTTTTTTTTCATTGAGTTTGATAATTTTTCATGCAGGCAGGCAGCCCAGTTGTCGTGATTTGATTGGCCGGCCCATACACATTGGCAAGGTGGCTCTCGAAGCCCTTTGCTTAGTTGGCGGTCTTCTATTGTCCAAAAAATGATTTATTTAGAAAAATCATAACTAATTATAGGATTGTCCAATGGGAACAAGTAATATATTGTTTTTTCTAAGAAAAACCCATAGAATCCAATACAAATATAATGAGTATCTGAATATGCTTCTAGATTGAAAAGTGCCTAAAGTTAGCATCCTTAATGTGTTAAATGAACTAAAAACCCTAAGTTTTAAGATTTGATGATCTTAATTTATTAAATTTATATTGATGAAAAAGATTGATCTTTTGTGAACAAATAGATAATTTGAAAGTTATTTGAACTTGGAAACCCATGTTTTGGATAGTTAGGGTTTCCTTGAGATAGAAGGTGTAATTAATGATAATTTGGGTTTGTATATCCAATGGATATGATTAACAGAAACTAGTGTTTAGGAAGCTAAAACCCTAACGAAACACTAAATTAGAACTAGAAGCCCTAAATTGAAACCCAAGTCAGTCTTAATGATGATTTGGATTAAATAATAATACATGGGTGCATTGGTTTAACTTTTAGGACAACTTTGCTAGGTTGATTGATTGATTGCTCTTTCTTGGACATCTAGAACTCCTGATCAAGGTATGTGGTTACGCCTATGAATAACCGCTTAGTTTCATAGCATTTTGGGAGGTTTTAGCATATTGATTCAAATTAAATGATGGGATGAATTTTATTTCCTACAATCTATAAAGTGACTATAGCTATCACAATAGTAACTTATAACTTGCTTGAAACCACATACCAACTCTACAAATTGAGAATGGAAAGATGTATAAAGTCATAGTGATGACTAATGACCAGGCCCCAGATTGGTAAGGTCAGACCAGGCCCCAGATTGGGAAGGTCAATAGAGGTCATGCCCAAGATTGGGAAGAGCCATATGGAACTGAGATCTAGATTGAGAGGTGGCCAACAAGGCATCGAACTCTAGATTGAGAGGTGACCTAATATCTACTGCAGTGAAAAAACCCTAAGAGAGGGTATACTAGAGTTTGAGTAAAAATGGTTGAGGAAGTTATGAATAAAACATAAAATTTCATTCTATAATAAATAATTGTTGTGGTTATGTTGTTATAAGTATATGTGGATATGCCAACACGGAACGGCTCAGGTGATCACATCGGTGATCTAGGGTTCCCTCTGCATGCGGCCCTCCAGCCAGGGGAGGGGGTCTGGCATTAGTCTGAAGTCGCCACAGTCTCCCCCCGGGCATCTTCATCGACTTGTCTCTCTATTCAGGGTCTGTTTGAAGGTGCTTCTCTGAGCTTCTCCTCTCGTCCTCCCTTGGTGCTGGCGTGCGTTATGTTCATGGTCGGGCCATTTGCGGCAGTGTGTGTCTTGAGGGGGGGATGTAGCGCTCTTCTTTTTGGCATCTTTCTTCTCAGATCTTCCTCGGGGCTGAGCGGAGTAGTTTTTTTGGAGGTCTTCGGTCGTCAGTTCCAGCGGGGGCGATTTTGCCCTCTTTTTTCTTTCTTTGTTCTTCCTAGTCTTTTTCTCTGTGTCAGTCTGTCTGTGGTGGTCTTTTTCTTGGTCGTGCCTTGGGTTCCTTCTTGGGCGGACAGTGAGCTCGGGCACCCTAGGTGCTTCAGGCAGAGGAGGATTAAACTGGGTTTGTGCTTCATGTGGGTCTTCTGCCCCCTGCTCGCAGTGGTGGTCGGGAGTGGTGGTGGGGTCCCTAGCACCCTCTACTCCCCACCATTGTATCTGCATGAGCCATCCTTCCTCTGTATTTTCATTGCTGGGGTTTGGCCTCCTTCTCGGGTCTCCTGGTTGGTGCACCCTTAGTGTTCGACATTTTTTCTGTGTTAACGTTGTGTTGTTGGTGGCTCCTTGGCCAGTTTGTTTTTTATTTTTGTTTCCTTGCTGGTAGTTGTGTTTCTAGTCTTGTTTGTGTGGTGTTGTGTGGTCGAGCTCTTTTTCAGGTGATCATTCGTTGTCTTCAGGATGGTAACCTCTACCAGTGACTATGCAAACTCCTCGCCCGATGTACTCATAGGCTCTTGTAGATTGATGAATTCCATCTTGGATTGCTATTTTAGACATCCACTATAAGAGGTGGACGGTGTAGAAACGTACCTATCACATCCCAATTTGAGCCTTGTGATATGTCTTTCCACAAAAGGTGTTGCTGCTTGGTTACTTGATGAGAGATGTATATCTTGTAGATGTCGTATGGCTTACTTTTAATGAGATTGAGCTATTTTAAAAAAAAGTATATGTGGATATTTTGCTTCCCCCAAATACCAGTATAATTTGTTATACTGACTGGCGTTTTGTTTGTCGGCGTTTTAGGATAATCTACATTTTCTTAAATATTATGGAACCAGATATCCACAAAGAAGGCACAAGATGAAGTAACAATATTGTAAACATTGAGGTTATCGTTAGTTAGATTTTATCATAAATTGCAACCTTAGAAATTCCATCTCATGTAATAGCTTGTACCACTCTTATTTTATTAGTGAAATATATTAATTATTTCTGGTTAATTGCTAAACATGTGATCTTGTATTGTTGATAATGGCCCTTGCCCTCTCGATCCACCTAAATAGGGGATAACTAGAGGAGGGCATCCTTACATATGTGATTTAGTGTTAAGAAGGGGGTATGACTAATTGCATACATGTTAATATAGTCATTTGACTAATACAATACATTAATCACAATATACATAGGTTGCAGCCAATTTACCTAGTTTGAAGTGTCACACGCATTTTACGTAGATCTTTGTTGTTGGATTGTTGAAATATGAGCAAATAGTCAGGACCCTATCTTCTAATCACGTGATTTGCACACTAAGTAGTGAATCAACAACCAACTCTAGCAACCCCACTCCCTCACCCCCTACCCCACAATTCCCTCAGATTTCACCACCATCGCCTTTTGGGAGGAGCTTAAGAGTTCAATGACCCCTTAACAAAGCCCTAACTCCATCCAATACCAAAAATTCTTAAATATTCCACCCCCACCTTCTACCACCTTGGACACAGAGGGATATTCATGCACATCATCACATCTGACTGGTGTTAGTTGATCAGTGAAGTACCAGGTGAAACCAAGGGACTCCTTCCCCAATTTCAGTCAAGGTCATCTGAGGAGCCGCTACAAACTCTAGCTATATCTACGGCAACGATGACCCTGATCTTGCAACATCAGCCATCTCAGTCTAATCACCCATCAGGTAAGCAAAATCAAGCCATTTTATAGTTTCTTCAAAGACCCTTAGCCCTTATGGCTCAACCCAGCACCATACCCACAAACCTCATTTCATGCCAGAGTTACCCAACCTCTGATCACCCCTTGCTACCACAGTCATACTGTGAAGGCACTTGTTATAGCCTCACTAGGTTCCTCTAAAGAAATTCCCATCTTCAGTGATCAAGTTATCCTTTTGTTTGATCGAACCCAATCTTGAGTTGGTTTCCCTACTCCAACCATGGTGGCAATGACAGTGGCAAATCTTGTCCACATTTTTCCTTCATCATTTGTTGCTTCGTTGCTATTGTCTAGCTCTCCCAAGAATACCCAAATACCTTTTTTGGCATTGCTTCACCACTGTCTCTCCTCCAGAGAGATCTTTTATATTAGTCATTAAGAAGAAGTCATAATCTAACTATGACCATCACTGGACCTCAGGCAAGATGTCAATTGGAGTAACTCAAGGAACTTGACCGTGGAGGTTTTAGACATTTTTTTCATCCATTTTTCATCTTTAGTTCTTAGGATTTCAATCTTTCTGATTTTTCATTTTTGTTCTTCATTTCTAGATCGAGGAGTGAACATTGTAGACTCTATTTTATCTCTTTTGCCCCCACGTTGATTTTTCTTTGTAATGCTTCACATGGGCACATTAGTAATCATCTCCACTATCTAAGTTCTCATGTGCACTTTGACTTTGTGGTGAGTCTGGGCCATGTAGACAGTAACTAGTGGGCTGCCTCAGCAGCATTGTGTCTCTTTCACCAGGTCAGATTTACACACATGGATTAACTAGCTTTATGATTGCTCAGATATTTCAAGATTCATATCATTTACATCCGATGTCAGAAAACTATGCATAAGTACTCATTAGAAATATCTTGAGTCAAGGATCATCCCTGACCCATGATCAGATCTAGAACCCTAACCCAGTTTCCCCTATTTTAATTATAAACCCTAGATCTTAATTAATGAAGTGTAATTAATTCATGATCATGTTACATACATAATAATTAGGATTGGATCAGGAATCAAGACATCAGTAGTATACCCCATCAATTCAAGGTGAGTGGTCATGCACACTGAGCATTACATTAGTGTTCCAGGTTTTCTATTGTTTGCTCATTTATTTGTCATGCCTCATTTAAAGTACGAATGCATTAGTCTTCAATGCAAGTTTATGGAAAATTATGCTCATGTTAAGAATTCATATTATCTAACATTTTGAAATTTTTTTAAAGTTTCACATTATGGATTGATGCCATGTCAAAGGATCATGAATGGGGATAATCATGTTTAATGAATTAGGAAACCATGTTATGTTAATATAGTCCACTCAATCATGTTTAAGTGATCCTTAACTGGCCTTATGTGAGCCTTAACCGGACTTATGTGAGCCTTAACTAGCCTTATGAGAATTTTGATGCATTTAAGAGAGTGACTATATTAACTCAAGATGAAATGCACAATTTTCATTGAATCAAGTTAATTTAATTAACTCTTCTAGTGATCATGATAATCATGTTAAGTACTCATGTTTCAAATTATTCTCATGTCATTTTAGGTATAAGTTATTTTCATGTATAACTCACATGTTTTATGTTGCATTGCATGGCTGGGGATAAGATGTTCGCAAGTGAGGAGAAGGAGAAGAAATTAAACCAAAAACATTATGACAAGGACAATTAATATCCAGTGAAAGAATAGCAGCGCCGTGGTGGGATGTCCTTATCCACCCCAATTTAGTTTCATGTTTAAAGATATAGTTGTTGATGTTTAGATCCTAGAAACGTGTTATGAGTTGTACTAAGTTTATTTTTCATGTAAACGATTTGAGAATGAGAAATGAAATGTGTTCTTGTGACAGTTAGCTTTTAGTTATTCTAGATGTATGATATTCAATGTGTGTGAGACCCCCATCAATATTATGAATTAGGAATTAGCGCTTCTCTCATGTGCATTTGTGCAAAATTTGGGGTGTTAGAGGATATCTTGGAATGGTCTACTTGCTATCTACAATTGTTCTAGTAGTAAACTAGATGTAATTTTAGATTTTGTAAAACCACCCTTTAGGTGAGGAACAATATATAAATTATAATGAGAATGATTTTGTAGTAGTTCAATATTCTGATTGTACTTATGTTCTTTTTTTGATATACATGCTTGAGTAAATAAAAAAATCATCTTTTCCATCATATGAGTGTGTTTGGATTTGTTACAACCCCAATTTTTGGGTTCTTTTGGTGAGAAATGTAATTTGTCCTATTAAAGATATGTGAACAAGTAAGGATATAATTTTTTTTAATAAATGGATTTCATTTACAATAGCTTTGTTGGTTGTTTTGTGGGCTTGATTGGGTATTGGGCCCAATAACAAGGAAATTCAATTAGTAAATGAATAATTGAGAATTTGAGAAAAGAAGGATGTAGAAACCTCTAGAAGGCAAAAAGAATATAATCTAAAGTTGAATTTCATGCCTCTTGGGTTCCTTGGGTTCCAAGGAGTCCAAAGTTGCAAAGATAATGCAACAAGAAAAGAAAAGATCAATTAAGTATTTCTTTATTAAGAAAGAAATTGAAAACAATGATAAAATGTGGGAAATAAGAGAAAAGAGGTATAATTAAGTTATCCTTGGTGGATTTTCATATCCAAAGAATTCCTAATGTTAAAAGGAATGCCAATGAAGAAAAATAAAGAGAAAATAACAATAATCCAAAATAAGAGGATAATGTGATGCATAATTAATGATTTTGGTGGCATTGTTAAAAAGGAGGTATTTTCTACTAAAAGAAATTATAATTCTGTGTCAATGAATTAAAAGCCAAGTTCAATGAGAATAAAAGAGGTAATTTTTCGAATTCCTAAATATCCAATGAATAAAGAATATCAAAAGATAATTAAGAGAGAGAGAAACTTTCTTCTTAATGAAGGAATTGGATTCCTATTGCAAAAGGACTTTGTTTCTTCGTGGGCAAGCATCTTAGGGCATTGATACACTCCCCTATAAAAGGGGTAGCACCCTTGGCCAAGTCCATAGGATCCCACGCTTCATTCTCTTCTTCTTCTTCCTCATTTTTGTCCATAAACCCTAACTGAGAAGATCGGCATGACCAGGGAGCAACGAGGAGCTATGATGGGTCTGAGATGGAAGCATGATGCCCCCACGATGCTGGGGAGAAGCTTGGTCATCATTGCTATGCCCTAACCGGTATGTAGCAGTGGCAGCACAGTTGTAAGACCTGTTGTGGGTCGCGGACATGGCCAGCGTAAACTGGCTCACTTGGGCGTAGGCTGAGAGCACCCTGAGGTGCACAGAGGTACGGCAGAGGCAATGGCACCCTCCCTGGTGGTCGTCGGGGTCCGAGGGGGAAGGAGGAACGACGCCTAGGACTGTAGGTTAGCGCAGCTTGGGTATCGGGAGGAAGAAGATGACCGTGGGGATGTTGGACATTTTTGCCCCTCGGCGCTGTGTAGGGCCAGCCGCTTAAGTGAGGGCAAAAGGGTAAATCAATTATGTTTTCTAAACGGGCCGCGTGCATGGAAAGAAGTGACGTGTCAGCCTCTGATTGTCTCAAGTAAGTTAATTTTACAAAAATCATATCTCCTTATTCGTAACTCCGATGGTAGCAAATAATATATGCTTTTTGCTCATAAAAATGAGAGGAATTCATTAAAAATGGTTCTAGAGGCTAATTCCTCTTGAAATTCGAAAAGTAATGGAAGTTATCAACTTTAATGCTTTAATGATTAAGAAACCCTATTTTGAGATGATTAATGTATTTAGTAGGGTTTAATGGATGATTAAAGTTGATATTAACTTGTTAATTGTAAAAAGGTACATTAAGATGAAAAAGGATGAACTTTGCATGTAATTGGGGTAATTTAGAGTTTCATGTGCATAAATATGCTTTAATGGGCCTTGAAACCCTAATATTAGTAAATGTGACTCTTAATGGCTTTAATTGTTCAATTTCATGATTAAAGTTGAGATATGCTAATTCTAAGATATTTTGAGTATAAAAATTCCTAATTGTGGATAAATACCTTTAATGTAGTAATTAGGGTTTTCTAATGGATAAAGGTAGAATTAATGATAAATAGAGTTCTTGTGTGATTTAGGCCATAATGAACTATGAATTGATGATAAATGAGCATAATGATCTTGTCATGGATTAAAAGGATAAAAATGGTAGTTTTAATGTAAAAGAGTCATAATGGACTTAATTGATGATTAATTGTGCCTTTAATATGAAATTAGGGTTATATTTTGTTAAAGGATAACATTAATATCTTTTGTGAAGAATAGATGAGATAATTAGGGTTTATGAGTAATTGTATAAAATTAGGGTTTAAAATAGTAAAAGATGAAGGGAACCCCTAATTGCAATGGAAATCGTAAAAGTGGACTAGAAACCCTAGGAAGAGATCTAAGTTTAATAGATCTTGATGGCATGATCAATAATAGGAAATTGTATGCATATTTCAAGATCTCATTGAGTGCTTGCTTGTCTATTTGGAATTCTTGATTGATTGGATTATTCTGTCCCAAATCAGCCTGACAGGTATGTGGTTAATTATGGTTAATCGCATTAGTTTCCTGAGGGTTTTCTAGATGGTTAATCACATTGAATTAAACCTATCAGTTTGGATGTTCATACTTGAAAATTATAAAGTCACTATGATTACCAAAATTGTAATATAAATGTGTATTCTCGCACCTACATGCCACCCTGATGGATGATGCAAAAAGGTCAATCCCGGGAGGGAAGACCAATGGGCACCATGAGAGGTGACCCCAGACACCAAGCTCGGGAATGAGAAGGTGGTCTATGTTTCATGACTAATGGACACCATGAGAGGTGACCCTAGGCACCATGTTCGGGATGGAGAAGGTGGCCTTAAGTCAATGGCAAAAGAGAAAGCCTATAGAGGGTATTCCAGGGTTAGGGCAAAAGTGGTGGAGAATGACACATTGAAAACGTAAATTGGCTTGTTAATTATCTTGATTTTGATAATTAGATTGTTAGTCATATTTGTGAAATTTTGTTTGTCCCCACATACCGGCATATTTTGATATGATGACCGACATTTTGTTTGTCGGCATTTTAGGTACAACTCTGAAAAGAACAAACAGTAAAATGACACATTGTGGAAATAAGAAATAAAGTGCATGGAGGATTTGATATAATAGATCCAAGATGTGGATCGAAGTAGATTACCAAAGTTTTAAAAGGTATGCATAGTTTTATTTTATTATAGCCTTTCAGTATAGTGTGGTAGAATTTGATAATTATTATTGATTATTTGTCGAAACTTTGATCCTTTTAATTGGGATAATGGCTCTGACCTCTTGGTCTCCCATAACTTGACAAGAAAGCCCATAATTTCCCTGGAAAGCTCATAATGACCACTTGAGGTCCAAGGTTTTCAGAGCATATAAATCTTAGTCACATTCTTATAACAATAATCATAATCTAAACATTAACATAATCTTGAATTTGAATCTTTATCTAGATCGGATTTCTCCCTCTTTCAAAATAATTAGGATTTCTCCCTCTTAACATGAGCCCATTAAAAGTTCATAAACATACTATAGTGAACATGATACTTGTAACTCTACATATAGAAAACATCAATCTGGGTTACACTGTAAGGGGGGTCACAATCACAGCTCGCCTTTGAGGGTGGCCCCACGTAATCAAAAAGAACTTAGTGTCTCTATTCTTGAGTCAATCCTAAATCTCCTAAACTTAAAATGAATTTTATCAATTATCACCTTAATTAACATCTAAAACTGTAATCTTAAGTTATTAGAAAAACCTAGTCTAATGTTAACGAATCATGGTTTGAAAATCATACAATAGAATATCATCAAAAATCCTTTCATGTGAGTATTTTAAATATTTTTTGAGGTCATATGAAATATCTATAAAGTTTACAATATCAACAAATCAAAAACCAGGAATCTATAGTGTGACATCAATTTAAATACAAAAATATAGTCAATGAAAATAAAGGTGATAATATTGTAAAACCATATCCACATCAAGAATAAAATCAACCATGCAGGGGTAAACTTATCTTCCAACCCTAAAACATATCTCCCAGATGATGAATCAAAACTATGTGTCAAAAGTTCTTGAATGTCCATGCTAGTAAAATTATATTATTAACATGGTGGTGATGTCAATGTCAAATCATGACTAGGTTTCTTACATTAGAGGCATGGTGCTTGTCGAGCTGACAAAAGGGTCCAAGCTCTAGTATGCATAAGAGAAGGGCGACCATTTGCAAAGTACTAGGATCTTCAGTGATTTCCTTGCATCAAATCAAAGCCAACAAGCCAAAGTTCGAGACTAAGGGAGTGCATGAGTACCAAGATCAATCATAAAATAATGGTTGAGGCCTTTAGGAGTCAATAACACCATATTGTGCAAAAGAGAAAAACGGCATGAAAACCATTATGAAGGTCGGGAAAAAATTCATTAGAACAAGGAGATGCCAACACCACAACATTCAAGGCTTAAGGTACATTGATTTAACTACAACTCTTAATGTCGAGAAGGAAAAAAATGTGTTACAGGATGAGATGATTTGTAGAAATGCATGAAAAATCATGGGATGGAAAAAGGAGGGGATCGAAGATGCTTACCAATGGATCAATTACTTTATGGGCAGCCAGAGATGATGGGCTAGAAGGTGGTGGTTGAAAATGAAGGTTTAGTAGACTGGGACAGCTTGAGGCTCAAGAGGTTAAATTAAGCATTGAGTAGTATTTCTATGGGTCTGGCATTCCTCGTTGACCATTTAAATAGGGGAGGAAAAATGGTTTAGTGCCTAGGTGATACTATGGTAATGAGGGGAATCCATCCCTAAAAGGGAGTTTCTTTAATGGGGAGAGAATTCCTATTGTATATGGGATGGATCTCATTGGAAGAGTGAGTAGAAGTACTCAAAGAGATTTTATTGGATAGGGACCTATTTGAGAAATACATAATGTGGAAGAGGAAGATTGCTGAGGGTATTGTAGAGTCCAGGGATAATCAAACTCGAGATTGAAGAAGGGTCAGAAATCATAGTATGATGATCAAACTGCTCAAAAAGAGTTTATAGCATAGCAAGTAGGTGCACTAGCACAGAAATGACATATAACTTCATATTTGATGGTGTCGGTTAAAACTAAAAAACCGACACCACTAAACTATGACGTCAGCTAAAAATGACAATTGCCACCTATATGTGAAGGTCGGACGATTTAAAAAAGACACGAGCATTGCTTTTTCTCTAACGTCGGTTAGTTGAAATAAAAACCGACGTCCAAAATCACCTGTGAAATACAATTTTCCAGGCAAAAAAGTTTGCCTCCAAAATTTTCAATTCGACATCGATTGTTCCAACACCGACGACATGTTTTGCGCCAAGACCCCGTGAATTTTTTTTGTCATCAGATTTTGACAAGGAACTGACGACTAAATATCCTTTGTGACGTAAAATTTAACCCCTCATATGTTGTTGGTTTTTAGAGAACCAACGCGGATGTGTGTTCACATGTTGTCTCCACAAAAATATTCTCCCCAATTTGCCTATTCGGCATCAGTTTTGGTAGGAAACTGACAATTATGATTGTAACTCAAGAACAATTTTTTTTGTCATGTTATGTGGCTAGACGTCGGTTTTTAATCTAGAAACTGACAACAAACACCCTGACTGGGTGTAATTTTTTTTGTTTATAGTTGTAGATAGGTGTCAGTTTTCTTGTGTGACTTACACCTATTGGTTTTAAGCATCGTATTTTTATAATATTCGACATCGATAGTTAAACTTAATAGCACCTGTGCAAACCAGACTCTTCCCCTTTCCATGTTTCATTCCCGACTAAGCTAGGTCTGTGGTGATCAATTTTCCCCTCCACCATTGCTCGTCGGCTGCTCATTCTCCAACTGTCCCCGCCACCGTTGCTCATGTTTCTCCTTTTTCTCACCAGCCAGCGCTTGGGAAGATTTCAGAGCCACTACTTCCACCTAGCCCCAGCTGCTGCTCAGTTGACCATCGACCCCGCTCTGCCTACTCCTCTACCGTTGTGCTCTGTCGACCACCTCTAGTCACTCTACCTCCCTGATCAGTTGTCGGTCCTCGCTCTCCCTCTTTTCCTCCAGCCAGTAGCTTCCAACAACCTCCATCAAGGTGAAAATTACTTATACTATGAGGTTGGATCCCAAATTTATCCCGATAATAGTTGCATAATCTCATTCATGACATGATATTATCATTTGACGATAAATCTTTTACTTAGAGATTGTATTATCACCTAAATCTCAAACATACTAATCATTATTCAGTTATATTTGTGATATGGTGAGGACACCTCTATACCCTAGTTCACATAATAAATTTCAACTTAGGGTATTCTCATGTATACATTGTATGTGCACATGTCGCTACGCGATATCTCACAACTATATTAAGGAAAAATAAATATTTGGATTTGGGATGTTTGTACATGAGGGTTTACTTAGGGATCTAGATAACCTAAGAATTATTGAGATGTTATAACTTTATTCCATCATTATCTCATTACTCATTAGGAGTATATCTTGGATAGTCCCCAGTTTGGGAATGTTCTTGAACAATTAATCTCACTTAGGATGCAAGTGTATAATGTATATTCAATTTTCATGATGTTTCATCAGCACTTCCCTGTTTGTTCTCTAAGTACATATGTTGGTGGGCATTTGCCCAAGCACATCGGTGTACTTGGAGAACAACGGGGAAATGCTTTCAAAATTTTCTTAAAAACCCAATACACATTATACACTTACTAGTGAGATTCGGTGTTCAAGAATGTGATAGGTGGTACACATTTACTATATATATATATATATATATATATATATATATATATATCCACACGGGTAGCTTGATTTTTCACTACCTGCACATCAAAAAGTGTAACTATATGGTACACAAAAGTAACTCTAAGATCAAAAGAGTAACTATATTGATAAAAGAGTAACTATATGACTAAAAAAGTAACTGTGCAGAAAATATACAGTCAGTAAATATATGGATGTATTTTTTGATTTTGGTGGGGCAAATGATATTATTTTTTAATGAAATTTTTTGGGAGCTAGATAAAATGCTCCTCTACAATTGCTGAAATTTTTTGAAAAAAAAATGACAAGAAGGGTGTGTGGGTAGCTACCTGTGTGGGTATTAAAGATGAACCATATATATATATATATATATATATATATATATATATATATATATATATATATATATAGAGAGAGAGAGAGAGAAGACCCTGGAATTTAATTTTTTACCCCTAAATCCTAATCTTTTAACGCTAATCCATAATCTTTAAATATTTTAAACCTAAATCCTAATATTTTAATACTAAACCCTAATCTTTAAATCTTTTAACCCTAAACCCTAATCTTGAAATCCTTTAACCCTAAACCTTAATCTTTTAATGCTAAACCCTAATATTTAAATCTTTTAACCCTAAACCCTAATATTTTAACCAAAACCCTAATCTTTAAATATTATTACCCTAAACCCTAATCATTTAATGCTAAACCCTTAACTTAATATGTAATCCCTAAACCCTAATATATACTTATTTTCTCTTTGATCATAGAATGGATAGATCATGGATGTCTATTCAAAATCACTACACCCCAAAGTTTATTTATGGTCTTGATTAGTTTATTAGATTTGTGGAGGACCATAGGAAACAACTTGGAGATAGGTTCTACTATCCATGTAGGCATTGCGGTAACAACTTGAAAGTCAACACTGGTGATGAAATCAAAAGTCATTTCATGTGCAACGGGATTGTATAAGGCTATACAAAATGGTATTAGCATGGAGAGATTTCAAACCTGAAGTTAGTAGTGTCGATAGTTGTGCTTGTGTGGAAGAAGAAATTGCCTCCAATGACGTAGATGTGAACGAACCAGTTCCAGTAGACATCATTGATGAGATGTTGGATAGTTCTGGGGTAGAGCACACCTATCCACCTCCCATGTTTAGGAACATTGTTAATGATGTTGAGAGACCGTTTTAGATAGGTTGTACTAAATTTATGAATCTTAGCATTGTGTTGAGATTGTATAAGATGAAGGCTAATAATAGGGAGCGACAAAAGCTTCATGTCATTGTTGTCTTTGTTAAAAGAAATTCTTCCTCAAGGAAATGAGCTGCCAATCTCAGTATATGAGTTAAAGAAATTATTGTGCCTGATGGGAATGGAGGCCAAGAAGATACATGCATGCCCGAATGATTGTGTATTATTTCAAAAGGACTATGTGGATTTGAAAGATTGTCTAAAATGTGGTGCGTCACGGTATAAAATGATGACTTTGAGGAAGTCCAAAACTAGTTCTTATGCCAAGGTGATGTGGAATGTACCTATAATACCACGGTTTCAACACTTGTCTACCAATCTGATAGATGCAAAGAATTTGAGGTGGCATGCAGAGGTTAAGAAAAATAATGATGGGATCCTACGACATGCTTCTGATTCCCCATAGTGGAAGAAGATTGATTTATTATGCCCTAAATTTGGTGAAGAAGTTTGGAATCTTAGACTTGGGCTTTGTACTGATAGGATGAATCTATATGGGACATTGAGCATCCAACATAGCACTTAGCATGTTATGCTTGTTATATACAATCTTCCTCCCTAGTTGTGTATGAAAAATAAGTACGTTATGTTGTCATTGTTGATATTGGGCCCTAAACAACCTATAAATGATATCGATGTTTATCTTGAACCTCTGTTTGATGACTTCAAGAAACTATGGGGTGAAGGTGTGATGACCTATGATGCTTCACATAGAGAGACATTTCATTTGCACGCTATGTTGTTTTGCACTGTTAATGACTTCCCAACATATGGTAATTTATCTAGATAAAGTGTCAAATGGTCTAAAGTGTGTCCGATATGTGAAGAGAACATCGATTCAATATGACTAAAACATGGCGGCAACATTGTATATCTTGGTCATTGAAGGTTTCTTCCAAAATTCCATCAGTACCAAAGGTTGTGCAAAGTGTTTAATGGATGGAATGAGGAATGGAGTGTGCCAAAACCTATGCTAGGTGAGATTGTTTATTAAAGAGTAGAAGACTTTTTCAATGAATTTGGTAAGTGATCACAATGTACCACGGCCACATGGAGTGACAAATCTTTATTCAAGAAGTAGTCAATATTTTGGGATCTTCCTTATTGGAGTTCTTTGCAATCAGGCATTGTATCCATGTCATGCATGTTGAGAAAAATGTATGTGATAGCATCATTGGTACTCTATTGAATATACCAGGTAAGACTAAAGATGGGATCAAATCCAAAATGGACATACGTGAAATGGGAATGAGGATAGAATTAATAGAAGTATTTAGTACTAATCGGAGAACATATTTACCTCCTGCTTGTTACACGTTGTCTAGAAAGTAGAAGAAAGCTTTTTGCGAGTGCTTAGTTAATGTTAAGGTGGAAAAGGGTTACTCATCCAACATCCATAGATTGGTATCAATGAACGATCTAAAGATCATAGGTCTTAAATCTCATTATTATCACACTCTAATGCAACAAATATTGCTTGTGGCGATTTGATCTATACTGCCGAAGCATGTAAGGTTTGTAATCACCAAACTTTGTTTCTTCTTCAATAGCCTGTGCAGCAAAGTTATTGATCATGAGACTCTCGATAAGTTCCAAAGAGAAGTGGTTGTTACCCTATGTCATCTTGAGATGTATTTTCCTCCTTCATTCTTTTATATCATGGTACATCTTGTTGTCCACTTGACTAGGGAAGTGAAAATGTTGGGACCCGTTTTCTTGCATAGGATGTATCCTTTTGAACGATACATAAGCATTTTTAAAGGTGATCTTTGAAACCGTTATTGGTCTGAAGGGAGTATTATTGAGGATTATGTGGCGAGAGAGGTTATGGATTTTTGCAATGACTTTCTGAGTGGTAATGATGCTCATGTAAATGACAAGAATATTGTGGAATATTCTGGAAAAGGGATTTTAGGATCACGGATGAAAGTAATCAGCTGTGAGTTGTTGGAACAAGCTCACTTGTATATTTTACACAACATCGATGAAGTGAGTGTTTATATCATGGAACATACCAATTTCATAAAGAAACAATATCCTCAAGCCAATTCAATGTGGCTTGCTAGAGAGCATAACAAGACATTTATCAAGTGGTTTGAAGATAAATTCTTACATCAACTATCTCAAACACGAAATAATCTTACTGAAAATATCAAATGCCTCACCTTTAAACCAAAAATGAATGTTATGTATTATAAAGGGTTTGACATAAATGGGTTCTCATATTACACAAAGTGTCAAGATGATAAGAGCATCGTCCAAAACAGTGGGGTCATCCTTCAAGCATCTTCATTATTTTTTGCCAGTGCAAAGGATAAGAGACCAAATGAATCTAAAATCTCATATTACAGTGTCATTGAAGACATATGGAAGTTTCACTACGTAGATTTCAAAATTCTGCTCTTTAAATGTAATTGGGTGGATAACACCAAAGGAGTTATAGTGGGTGAATTAGGTTTCACATTAGTGAACTTCGAAAAGATTGGCGAAAAGGGTGAAGCATTCATATTGGCATCACAGGTGAAACAATTATTTTATATCGATGATCCTGCAAATGAAAAATGGTCGGATATTCTACATGGTAAAAGATAGTTCATTGAAGATCATTAGATGAAGAAGAGTATTATGATAAGTATGATGACTCGAGTCCATTCTCAGTTCAGTTGCCAACACCAAATATTGAAGCTAACAATGACTTATATGTGCACAGATATTACACCAAAGGAATGTTAATTGATAAAAGATCGCAGTATTAGAGGCATGTTTTTTATTTTTATATGTTTTTTATATCAGTATGAACTTTACAACATTATATTATTTTCTTGTTATGTTAAATGTTAAATGTAGGATTTTTTAATGACACTTTAAGATGGTTGACCATGAGTATGATGATCGTAATGATGATTACCATGAGGGTGAGGACATCAATGAGGCGCCACCTCACAATATAAGTTTTAAAATATATCTTATATTTCTATCTATATGTCCATTTATAAGTTATATCTTATAAGTGTTTTCTTGTCAATTTTTAGGTTGAGGATATACCCCCTAAAAACCTTGTGACACTTGATGAGCAGCAAAAAAAATTGAAAAAGGGATGGGAATCACTATGATGAACAACTTACTACAACAAAGGGGCAATGGACCAAAATTGGCTGTGGATTTTGATCATATAGGAAATCCTGCTGGAGTGAACTGCAACTTGTTTATTTCATATCTTGGGGCTCTTGCTCGTAGACATTGTAGTCCTCATTTAGAATGTTCTTGGCATAATGTTCCTAATGGGAAGAAAGACTTAATATGGAAAGAACTATGTGTGAGTTATTATCATTTGAAATTCTATTTTGCATAAAACTAATTTTTAGGATATACTAGTCTATTAAATATATGATATTTTGTAGAGTATATTTGAACTGGATGAAAGCCTACATCATAAAAAGGTGATGCAGTGCTGTGGGAGGGTCCTAAGGAACTATAGGACAAACCTCACCCGACTATACATTCAAGATGCTGAGAATAGGCAAAAGTCAGCCGCGGAGCAATGGAACTACCTGGAACTAAAGGACTGGAGGAGTTTTTTGTCAGGAGAAATACTAATGAATTCATGGTATGAACCAATTCTTATGAATTCACCTATTCACGATTAACCTTTAGTGTTACTAACCAATTCAATTTGCTTACTAACAAGGCTATCAGCGATGCTCAAAGAGAAAGGTGTCCACTGAATGTGCATGACCACACGATGGGTCCAAGTGTCTATGCAAGAGTTTTCCAGAAACTACTGGCTGCTGCTACTGTTGAGTCTACTGCTACTCAAGAGACCAGTGAGTCCTCTACTGATACTCCTGCACCTCTACCTCACCATGCTATTTGGATATTCGGGAGGAAAAATAAGAAAGGAGATATAACTAAGCCCGCAACTATTGAGGCGGCTATAAAAATGGTAAAATTCAACTATCATAGCAATCGATATTGATTATTATTATGTTTACTTAAAAATTTCTATTGTTTGTGATTGGTGGGAGCTTCACGAGTAGAGGAAGCAAGGCAAGTTCATCCCTTAGGGCACAAGGGATGAATTGACAATTGCTCTTGGTATCCTAGAGCATCCTAGATGTGTTAGGGCTACAGGCACTAGTGTGGGCATAAAAGTGTTCTTTGGGCCATCATAACGCAAACATGTCCCAAAAGTGGGATTTTCTAAATCTGAGGCAACCTATTCTTTTTTTAGAATGTTATTGCCAAGGGAATTCAATAATCAAAAGCTATTGTTTTGTTTGTCCATGTATAGGTAGATGAGTTAATTGATAAGAGAGTCCAGGAAGCAATGAGTAAGTGACAGGCATCTCAGGCTTCCACTCAGACAGTACATGTCGTGTGCCTCTCTTCTGTTGACCTAGGTGTCGCACATTGCCCATATTTTGATAATGACTTAACCATTCCATTCATATGTATCTAACAAATCTATTTGAGATTGTTTCAGACATTAGGTACAAGAAAAGAATCACATTCAACTCCAAAGCTACTCATCCAGCACATGCAAAACATGTGACTTTTGATCGTTTTGTAATATAGCCCTTAGAGGCTTAGAACAATTGATGTAATCACTTATACTCATGTTTTGTATTGTAACTAAGATGGATAAATTGATTGGGACTCAAAAATCCATCGTTTGTACAGTTTTATGAAAATTCCAAAATACCCATAATAGGGATTTTGTTGGCCGAATTCCAAACTCGGCCGATCCATATATTCTGGAATTTTCTGGGCAATCGGCCGAGTTACCAACTCAGCCGATCCCTGTTCGGTCGAGTTTCTATGGTGGGAAACTCGGCCGATCCACTGATCGGTCCAAGTTGAAAGTTGACCGATCGGCCGAGTTTATCCAAGGGAACTCGGCCGACAGTCTATCTTTCAGACTTGTCGCTTAGTGGTTTGGCCGAGTTGCCTTTATTGAAACTCGGTCGATCAGACTGTACTGGAATGCACAAAAAGCAATTCCAACCGTTGGAGGAGTAGGTGGGACTCAAAATAGATCCGTTGCAAGTTGTAAAATGGCTAGTTTGTGCCCCTTAACTCTCCCAACCTCAAAGGGACACCCTCAACTATAAATAGGACCTCTTGGACTTCATTCCAAGGTTTCTCATTCACATATGCTTGGTCCTAGCCTTAGTTGAGTGGTTTCTAATCCTTTGAGCCCCTTTCTCTCTCTACCTTCAAAGCAAATTCGTGAGTATGAGTGAGTTAGGATCCCATGTATGAGAGCTACCATTTGTAATGTTGTAAAGCTCTCCTTTCCACCTCTCCCATCTCCATTCTCTATGAAGATTGATTGAAGTTTCTTCTCCGAGTGAAAGAGAAGAAGGTTGCTGTTCTTCCCCGAGTGAAGGAGAAGAAGGCTAGCTGCTCCAGGCCTCCGAGTGAAGGAGGAAGGTGCTAAAGCTCTCCAAGTGAAGGAGAGGTGCAAGGCAAAGCTCAAGCAAGATAGGTAAATCCTACAAGGCCGAGGACTAGAGCAAGAGTGGGTAAGTCCTTTGAAGAAGGCGGAAGACTACTTGCTTGGTGGGTAAGTCCTTGGTGAGGTAGAAGATCTTGGCTTGATATATAAGTCCTTGGATGGTTGGTTGTTGTAGCTTGTAATCTTATTTTGTGATATATATAAGAGAATCAAGTTACAAATCCTAGAGCCTAACCAACTCTAGGTAGTGGACTGACTTGCTCCTAAGTTTAGGACAAGGAACCAATCTAAACCACCTGTCCAAGTGCATGCTAATCCTTGTCTCTTATCCTTGCTTTGTATGCTAGTCCAGGACATCAAATTGCTATTGTGGTTTAAGTTCTGCACTTAATATAATTTGGTGGTCTAATCACTTTTGTGAAGTTTGTGAAGCTCTATTCAACCCCCCCTTCTAGAGCCCATTGATCCAACAAGTGGTATCAGAGCAGGTCTTCTCCAAGCTACTTCAACAAGTAGGAGAAGATGGGCGATTCGGCTCTTGGGTCACTCAATCTCGAAGGAAGCTTCTCCATGAGACCCCCGGTCTTCGACGGCACAAACTTCCTATATTGGAAGAGAAGGATGCAATTCTACATCCAAGGAGTAAGCTACGAGATGTGTAAGATAGTCCATCTCAAGTATGAAGAGCCGAAGGGGAACATCACCACGTGGACGGAAGATGAGATGAAGCGTGCTCAACTCAATGCTAAAGCCGTGAGCATCATCTACGCCGCCCTTTCACCATCGGAGTTCAACCGCATATCTTCTTGGGACACGGCGCATGAGATTTGGCATAAGTTGTGTGTCACCTATGAAGGGACGGAGCAAGTCAAGGAGGCCAAGGTCTATATGCTCGGCGGCCTACTTTAGAACTTCAAGATGGGGAAGAATGAAAGAGTTGCGGACATGTACACAAGGTTGAATGTCATCTTTAACAGCCTTGCAGCCCTTGGGAGTGTCATGGATAGAGGTACCATCAATGCAAAGATCTTGAGATCTCTTCCAAAGAGATGGGAGCCAAAGGTCACTTCAATTGAAGAAGTCTACAAGCTGAGCGAGTTGTCAACCGAGGAGCTGGTTGGTAACCTCCAAGCACATGAACCAAGGCTCGACAAGCAAGAGGAAGAGGAGAAAAGAGAAGAGAAGGAGTCCAAGAAGATGAAGGACACAGCCTTCAAAGCTCAAGTTGAAGAAATGATGCGGCAACAACAACTTGCCATGAAGTCTCCCTGCCCTTCCTCAAGCGAAGATGAAGGTGCAAATGATCATGAAGCCAACTATTCAAAAGGAAGACACTTCAAGGGAAAACCATCCTCCTCCACTCCTAGGTGCTACGAGTGTGGTCAAAAGGGCCACTACAAGAATGACTGCCCAAAAGCCAAGAAGGGATATCATAAGAGCAGCCACAAGAAGGATGACAAATACAAAAGAGAAGCCAAGTACAAGAAGAAGGACAAGAAGGAAAGACGATCCAAAGATGCAGCTCATGCGGCATGGGAGGAGTCTTCTACTTCAAGTTCCTCAAGCTCCGAGGATGGAGAATGTCACCTTGCACTCATGGCATCTACTAGTGAAGAAGTAATTGAGGTAAGTGAGGTAAGCAAGGTAAGTGATGAAAGTTTACTTGAGTTATCTAAGGAAACCCTCATTGAAATGCTTAATGATTGTCAATCATCTTTTGCTAAATGTAAAGCTAAAAGAAAAAGATTAGGAAAGATAGTTGATGATCTCTATGCCAAGATTGATATTCTAGATCAAAATGAGAAATTACATCTTGATAGCATAGATTCCTTGCAAGGGCAATTTCTAGACCTTGAACTTCAATATAATGGAGTAGAGGTTGAGAATGGTACTTATCTTAAAACTATTGAAAATCTTAAGATAGAGAACCAAAATTGCCTAGATGAGCTAGATGTTCTAAAACTGAAAATGTTGAACTTAAGCTTATTGATGATGCTAGGAGAGATGAAGTTTATTCTTATCAAAGGGAAATTGTTGTTCTTAAATCTAAAAATGCTAAACTGCTTGCCCAAACAAATGATTTATCTTCTAGACCTATCTTGCCTAGAAATGAAGTTGCAAATTTAACTCTTGAAAAAGATTCTCTTCTTACTAAAGCCCTCTGTCTTGAGACCGACCTTTTGTATGCTAGAGAAGATCTTGCTAGTTTATCTACTACCATTACAAATCTTAGTGATGATAATGCTAAATTAAGATCTACTTTGCAAAGGTTTCTTTCGGGTAAGAAATCTCTAAATGATGTTCTAGAGCACTCTACCAAACAAGTTGGTACTAGTGGTCTAGGATACAATGATACTACTCCAAAAGGTAAGAAGAAGAAGAAGGGTAAGAAAAAGAGTGTGGAAACTCCAATTTTCAATGGAGAGTCTTCCGGCTCTAAAAACCCCATGGTATGTATGCATTGCAAATGTGATGATCATTATTCTACCTATTGTCCTTACAAGCCTAAGGGGACCAACCCAAATATGAAATGGGTCCCCAAGCTAACCCCGGACCCCAAAGTTTGAGTTGGGTTCCAACATCCTCTTTTCTTGCAGGTCACAAAGAAATGGATTGTTGATAGTGGCTGCTCTAAGCACATGACTGGAGAAATCAGCCATTTCAACAAATTTGTGAAGAAGAAAGGAGGATCGGTAACCTTTGGGGACAACAAAAAGGGTAAGGTTATAGGTGAGGGTGATGTAGGTAATGAATTGTGCATTAAGAATGTTTTGCTTGTTGATGGCCTACATCACAACTTAATTAGTGTTAGCCAATTATGTGATAATGGTTATCTTGTGCTTTTTACTTCCTTAGAATGCTTGCTTCTAGATTCCCTGTCTTACAATGTTATATATAAGGGAACTAGAAATGGTAATCTATATGTAATTGTTCTAGATGCTCTAAAGCCCATACTAAATAGATGCTTAGTTGTGGATAAAAACGATCTTTCTCTTTGGCATCGTCGTTTGGGTCATGTGAACTTGCATCAAATGAAGAAACTGAACAAAAAGGACTTGGTTCGAGGACTTCCTAAATTGGATTTTGAAAAGGATGAGGAATGTCAACCTTGTACACAAGGGAAACAAACCAAATCCTCCTTCAAATCCAAAGGAGTCATGAGTACCAAGAGAGTTCTAGAGCTTCTTCATATTGATCTTTTCGGACCAATGAGAACACAAACGCTTCGCGGCTCCAAGTATTGTCTTGTTATTGTCGATGATTTTTCTAGATATACTTGGACTTTCTTCCTCGTTTCTAAAAGCGATACACTTGATGTTTTCTCGAGCTTTTGTAAACGAGTTGAAAACGAAGCTTCTTGTCATGTTGTTTCCATCCGTAGTGATCATGGGGGAGAGTTTGAAAATGATCTTTTTGAACGTTTTTGTGAAAAATCGGGTTATTCGCACAATTTCTCTTCTCCTCGCACACCCCAACAAAATGGAGTTGTTGAGAGGAAGAATAGATCGCTACAAGAGATGGCCAGGACCATGCTTCTTGAGTATGACACTCCTAAGAAGTTTTGGGCAGAAGTCGTTAGCACCTCATGTTTTGTGCAAAACCGAGTTTTCACACATCGGATTTTTAAGAAAACCCCCTATGAACTATGGCGTGGCAGGAAGCCGTCTATTGATTTCTTTCATGTGTTTGGATGTCCTTGTTTTGTTTTGAACACCAAGGATTCTCTCGACAAGTTTGATCCGAAATCATACAAGGCTTTCTTCCTAGGCTATAGCACTACTAGCAGGGCTTTTAGAGTATTTAACATTGAACTATCTAAAATAGAAGAATCTATAAATGTTAAATTTATTGAAACTAACCCTGTCAGTGGCAAGCATATTGGTGATGATGATGTTGCAGATGAAATCATTCCTATCTTAAAAGAGCTCAACATCAAAGACAAAGGTAAGCAGGTTGAAGAAGAAGAAAAAGAAGAAGAAAGGAAGGATCCCACTCCCCGCTTTGCAAAGAATCACCCCAAGGAGTTGATCATTGGCAACCCGTTTGAAAGAGTGAGGACACGAGCTGCTCACAACAAAGAACAAGCAGATAGTGCCTTCATCTCTCAACTGGAGCCAAAGAATGTCAAAGAGGCCCTTGGTGATGATGAGTGGATCCTTGCCATGCAAGAAGAGCTTGAGCAGTTCGAGAAGAACCGTGTGTGGACCTTAGTGCCAAGACCAAATGATAGAAAGATCATTGGCACCAAATGGGTCTACCACAACAAGCTTGATGAGCAAGGAAAAGTGGTAAGGAACAAAGCAAGGTTAGTAGCACAAGGTTACAATCAACAAGAAGGTATTGATTTTGATGAAACCTATGCTCCTGTTGCTAGATTAGAATCTATTCGTATGCTACTTGCCTTTGCTAGTTATAAAAATTTCTTGCTTTATCAAATGGATGTTAAAAGTGCATTTTTAAATGGTACAATCGAGGAGGAAGTATATGTTGCTCAACCTCCAGGCTTTCAAAATGATAAGTTACCCAATCATGTATATTTCTTGCAAAAAGCTCTCTACGGACTCAAACAAGCACCTCGAGCTTGGTATGAGAAACTAAAGAACTTTTTGTTAGATAACGGGTATATCATGGGCAAAGTTGATTGTACTTTATTTCTAAAACACACTTCTACCCATTTTCTCATAATTCAAATATATGTTGATGATATTATATTTGGCGGAACTGACCTTGATCTTTGCAAAGAGTTTAGTTCTCTTATGCAGAGTGAATTCGAGATGAGCATGATGGGTGAGCTGACCTTCTTCCTCGGCTTTCAAATCAAACAAACAAAGGAAGGAAACTTCATCAACCAAGGCAAATACACAACTGAACTACTCAAATGCTTTGGGATGGAGAACATGAAGCCGATGGATACACCCATGTCAAACACTGCCAAACTTGACAAGGATGAAGAAGGTGAGAAGGTAGATGAGAAGATCTATAGAGGTATGATTGGAAGTTTACTTTATTTAACTGCCTCTAGACCTGATATAATGTTTAGTGTTGGCTTGTGTGCTCGCTTTCAATCAAGCCCTAGGAAATCACATCTTATTGCTGTCAAGAGGATTTTGAGGTACTTAGCCAAAACTCCAAATTTTGGACTATGGTACCCTAAGTCAAGGGACTTTACTCTTGTGGCATATAGTGATGCTGACTACGCAGGTTGCTTGATTGATAGAAAGTGCACAAGTGGCACTTGCTTCCTCTTGGGACCATGCTTGGTGTCTTAGTTCTCCAAGAAACAGAGCACAGTGGCATTATCAACTACCGAAGCTGAGTACATTGCAGCCGGAAGTTGTTGTGCCCAGGTCCTATGGATGAAGCAAATGCTCCAAGACTTTAACATTCATTTTGATGCTTCTCCTATTTACTGTGATAATACTAGTGCAATCAATCTTTCCTATAATCCAATATTGCATAGTAGAGCTAAACACATAGAAGTTCGCCATCATTTTCTCCGTGACCACATTGTCAAAAAGGATATTTATATCACACATGTGGATACGGAAAATCAGTTGGCCGACATTTTCACTAAACCGCTTGCTAGAGAACAATTTAAATTTATTAGATCAAAATTTCTCATAATTTCTCTTGATGATATTGAATTGCTCTCTAATTAGTTGGTTACATCTTATATGTGTTGCTCTTGCTTATAAATGCTTTGTTTGCTCAAAATGCTTGTTTTTGCTAAATTTTCTCTAGTTTCTATCTCTTTTTCGGGCTTTTCTCGCAAATCGGGTTTTTAATCGACAAATAGTACCCTATGATGATGGGAATGTGCCTAAATATGCTTAATATACAATCTAGACCAAAAAGAAAAATTGCATTCGGTCATTTGAGGCTAGGGCTAGAATTTCGGTTTTTCCACATCAGGGTTTTGGTCGGCCGAGTTTCCAACTCGGCCGAACGGTCGGGATGCAGGGCACCTGTGCGCTCGATCGGTCAAGTTTCCATTTCCCAAACTCGACCGATCGGCGGCAGACTGGTTTTATATATATAGGAATCGGCCGACTTTCTCCCTCTCAACTAGAGC
This sequence comes from Alisma plantago-aquatica, assembly GCA_963693085.1. Classification (NCBI taxonomy): domain Eukaryota; kingdom Viridiplantae; phylum Streptophyta; class Magnoliopsida; order Alismatales; family Alismataceae; genus Alisma; species Alisma plantago-aquatica. Next base: position 1,249,192,541 of record OY856409.1, read on the forward strand.
AAAGTCGACCGAACCCTAGCTGTAAACCCCGACCCTTCCTAACCATGGTTCTCTCTTCCCTCATTCCATCCGTTTTCACCTCCGATCGACCTTGTGCTTTCGTTCTTGCTGTTCTAGGGGCGTCGTCTGCTCTCTCTCTCCACGCGGCTCGGCTCTATTTCTTCTTTCTCCTCTCCATGAGGTCCCAACGCCGGAAACGAGCCGTTCCTGCTCCTGCCATGGCGACTCCCCTTGCTCCAAGGTATATGGTGTTCGATAATCTCTCGTTTATTGACAATGCTGCTGTTTCTCGTTACAAAGAGCTCCTTCCTCGCTCTCCCTTCCCTTTTCGAGCTCTTCATCAACCCAACAGCTTTCACGCTGACCTCCTTGAAGCTTGTCAAATCTTTCGCACCCATCACCTTGAGGCGTTTTTGCATAGAGGATGCCCGCTTTTATAATTTGAAATATAGTTCCAAAGCCGTCCGTGAGTTCTACGCAAATTTGCGATGGAACTATGACTCTTTGGTGCCATCCGCGGACACCTCTATTGTGTTGACGTCCATGATCACCGGACAACCTTTCCATATTACTGAGCGTTCGTTCAATCTCTATCTCAATGGAAATGTTGGCACGGCATCTTGGATCACCGACTACCCTCTCTATCTTGATCTTCTTTTCCCCGATGATGTTTATAAGACAATTGAGGTTGACTTGACCGACATCCACAAATTTCTCAAGCAACCCAACTTTCCTTATAGAAAAAGGGGTACTTTGCCTTCCACCGCCCTTTCTGCCCCTCGCCGCGTCTTGGCGTTTATTCTCAGCTGCAATGTCCATCCAAAGAAGAATCAAACGGACATTGCCGAGAATACGGCGATGATGATGTATCTTCTGCTGAACAATCAAGGAGTCAAATGGGCCCGTTACATCCTTCATCATATGACCTGTTTTGACTCGGGAAAGAACACAAAGGGCACACATCTTCCATATCCTGCCCTTATTTGTGGTCTTTTCCAGCATGCCACTGGAAAATCTCTCTTTGCCGATTTTCTCTACCGCCCTGATCGCAAAGGAGTTTATATCAGTGAGACCACTCTCCAAAAGAGTATGCCTACCCCTGGTGCATCATCTTCCTCAGCTCCACCTCCACCTTCCTCAGCTGCACCTCCACCCTCCACAGCTGCCCCTCCTCCACCTGAGCCTTCCTTCCAGCCTCCTCCGCAGCCTGCCTTTGCTGATTTCCACGTTTCAAATGAGGCCCTCATGGGGTATCTCATGCACCAGCAGGCTTACAACATGCAGGTCCAGCAACACCATCATCAGGATCTGTGCCACATCATGTCCTCCATGTCTTTATCCTGCCCTCAGCCTTACCCCACCTACGAGCCCTACCCCGGTGGTGACTACGCTTCTTACGCGTATAGCCAGTTTTACCCTGCTCCACCCTTTTCTGCTTCCGCTGAACCCTCTGCAGGTGGATGCCCTTCCCCGGTTCTGGCGCTCCCAGGTGGTCGTCTGTCTGAGCTTCTGGCCCAGTACACTTCTTCTGCTCCCCCCATTGAGGTTGCCTATGAGTTACATGCTCTAGGCATGTCTTGGTCCGAGCAGAGTGCGAGGTGGCCCGGGCGTGCTTCTGGTCCTCCAGACGAGGATATGCCTGACCAGGAGGATGCTGAGACTGATGCTGATGAGGCTACTACGACGGATGCTGAAGACGAGGATGATGACGACGATGCTGATCATGATGTCGAGGCTACACCGGCTGCTGCTCCTCCTTCTGATGATGGCGACGAGGACTACCAGCCAGACGAGGACATCGATGTTGTTGTCGATGATATTGACATAGAGTAGTTTAGCTTAGGGGCTGATGTGTCTAGTTTTAGTCTCAGATGACCATGTTATATCTCTTTGGACTATGATTGTACTATATACATTAGGCACATCATCTGAGTTATACTATTTCTACTCTATGCTATCTGTGTAGTTTTTGTTTTATGGTTTATGGAAACGCTTTGTATGGTTTATCTTGTAGTGTTTTCCATATTTTGATTAATGACATGCATTGCTTTCATGGTTTGTCTTGGTGTTCCTCTGTTTTTCTGTGGAGTGTTTGATTGAGTGTTTTTGTTGGAGAAGACCTTGCTTTTATGCTCTTCTACCCCCCTGCCTTTTTGAGATGACAAAAGGGGGAGAAAAAGCTCAATCATATTGATTTTATTGCTTGTATGGTTCTTTTCTTGTCTAATAACTGAAATGCATCTAGACTTTCTTAGAATCATATAATATACATATGTGCTGTGGTTGCTTGTTTTTTAACTAACCATGCAGGGATGAGTAAGCATGAATTGAGGGGGAGCATTACAAATTGATCATCTTTGCATCCCCTTGCAATTCCCTAAGAAAAGGTATAATTTTCACATTCTTTTCAATATGTTGAGGAATGGTTTGTCATTGTCAAAAAGGGGGAGAATGTTGACCTAGGTGTCGCACATTGCCCATATTTTGATAATGACTTAACCATTCCATTCATATGTATCTAACAAATCTATTTGAGATTGTTTCAGACATTAGGTACAAGAAAAGAATCACATTCAACTCCAAAGCTACTCATCCAGCACATGCAAAACATGTGACTTTTGATCATTTTGTAATATAGCCCTTAGAGGCTTAGAACAATTGATGTAATCACTTATACTCATGTTTTGTATTGTAACTAAGATGGATAAATTGATTGGGACTCAAAAATCCATCGTTTGTACAGTTTTATGAAAATTCCAAAATACCCATAATAGGGATTTTGTTGGCCGAATTCCAAACTCGGCCGATCCATATATTCTGGAATTTTCTGGGCAATCAGCCGAGTTACCAACTCAGCCGATCCCTGTTCGGTCGAGTTTCTATGGTGGGAAACTCGGTCGATCCACTGATCGGTCCAAGTTGAAAGTCGACCGATCGGCCGAGTTTCTCCAAGGGAACCCGGCCGACAGTCTATCTTTCAGACTTGTCGCTTAGTGGTTCGGCCGAGTTGCCTTTATTGAAACTCGGCCGATCAGACTGTACTGGAATGCAGAAAAAGCAATTCCAACCATTGGAGGAGTAGGTGGGACTCAAAATAGATTCGTTGCAAGTTGTAAAACGGCTAGTTTGTGCCCCTTAACTCTCCCAACCTCAAAGGGACACCCTCAACTATAAATAGGACCTCTTGGACTTCATTCCAAGGTTGCTCATTCACATATGCTTGGTCCTAGCCTTAGTTGAGTGGTTTCTAATCCTTTGAGCCCCTTTCTCTCTCTACCTTCAAAGTAAATTCGTGAGTATGAGTGAGTTAGGATCCCATGTATGAGAGCTACCATTTGTAATGTTGTAAAGCTCTCCTTTCCACCTCTCCCATCTCCATTCTCTATGAAGATTGATTGAAGTTTCTTCTCCGAGTGAAAGAGAAGAAGGTTGATGTTCTTCCCCGAGTGAAGGAGAATAAGGCTAGCTGCTCCAGGCCTCCGAGTGAAGGAGGAAGGTGCTAAAGCTCTCCAAGTGAAGGAGAGGTGCAAGGCAAAGCTCAAGCAAGATAGGTAAATCCTGCAAGGCCGAAGACTAGAGCAAGAGTGGGTAAGTCCTTTGAAGAAGGCGGAAGACTACTTGCTTGGTGGGTAAGTCCTTGGTGAGGTAGAAGATCTTGGCTTGATATATAAGTCCTTGGATGGTTGGTTGTTGTAGCTTGTAATCTTATTTTGTGATATATATAAGAGAATCAAGTTACAAATCCTAGAGCCTAACCAACTCTAGGTAGTGGACTGACTTGCTCCTAAGTTTAGGACAAGGAACCACTCTAAACCACCTGTCCAAGTGCATGCTAATCCTTGTCTCTTATCCTTGCTTTGTATGCTAGTCTAGGACATCAAATTGCTATTGTGGTTTAAGTTCTGCACTTAATATAATTTGGTGGTCTAATCACTTTTGTGAAGTTTGTGAAGCTCTATTCAACCCCCCCCCCTTCTAGAGCCCATTGATCCAACATCTTCCCCTATGGTAGAGGTGGTTGGGAGTAATCCTGTAGACCCACCACCAAGCACGTTCACTATAAGTATTTTTATGGCATAGTAGCTAGTCTTTTCAAGATGATATGTTTATGTATATATGTATATAACATACTCTATGTAAATTTGTAGGGGTTGGAGTCATGTCGTCTAAGATTTAAAGAATTCATCATTGCAGAGGATGAGGCTTACCCACGCCTTCCACGACACATGATTCATGGCACTCCAGTACCCAATGCTTATGTTTGTGTGAGCCTGATGCTTGTGTTCCCTCATTAGAGGCAACATCCATTCCCATACGCCCACCCAGATGATGACACGCTTGGTGAAGCAGGAGGTGGGGTGATATTTTGGCCCAAAAAGGATGTCATCTATACTGATCTTGTATGGTAAATTTACATTACGTTAATTTGTTAGCATGTATATACAACTCAATTGATATGAAATTATATATATAGGAGAAAAGGAAGAAACCTGCTTCATTTATGCCTCCACCTCCTCGTGTAGTACCTAGTTGGCTTCCAAATGACCTATACGACTCAATAGGTCCTAATTGTAGGGGTATGGAAATATGGATAGGCGAACATATCAAACAATGTTCTATAATTGTTTACTAGTGAACGCACACGTGCACATACACGCGACATATAAAATTTGTTGGAAATGTGCGGGGAGAGGACTCATCCGTGAAAGGGTCCCTACGGTAAAAGATATTTGTGTTGGTTGTTTGAAAGGAGAGAATCAATGAACCATTTCCGTGGGATGGAGAGAGAAATACATAATTAAAGATGATAAAAGTTAATAAGAGAGTGTGAAAATAAATATTTGTAGGAGCAAAATTACTTGAAAAAAGGAGAGAAGAGAGTGAATCAAGGAGAACGCAACATCAAACTCGCTCTTTTTATAGTAGTATAGATATTCTGGAGGATGCAGCAGGCCAATAATAAGATAACATTATATTTATACAAGATATTTTTGTCATGGGTTAACAACCTAACTCACTCTACACCTCAGGCGCCAACATAAGGTGTACAATAGAGTTAAAGTTGTCCATCCCTGAGTGGATCAAACACATGAATATATAAATGCACTGAATAAGTAGCTTCCATACATAGACCAAAAGTTAATTACATAGGGCCCCGAAGGCATAGGAGTTCTATAGAAGAAAAATTAATACATGAGAAAACTACTTGCAGAAGAAAAAGATCATAACGAAGAGTCCCATTTATCTGTAGCATCCCCATGAAAGATTTGATTTTGTTGAGCCAACATTTTGAGTTGCAAAGTCATCATCATCATCATAAGAAAAAGGTACCTATAAAACATTTGCATGTGGTACACGTCAGCACAATTTATAAATATATTGTACTGAGTACGCCTATGTGTCTTTAAATATACCTCTTTTCATAACTTGGCAATAAAGATAAAAATAAACTTGGCAGTAATAAGAAATTGTAACAAATAATAAATTACTAAATAAAAGTTTGTTAACAAAAGTGAACATGCATTTTGAGGCATATTTTCCATCATATATCTCATACATCTGCCACCAATGGGTTTGATGTTTTTAGGCCTTTATGATCTACTACCAAAGAGTTTGAGATCATTATTAGTGTGATCTACTACCAAAGAGTTTGAGATCATTACACATGTGATCTACTACCAAAGAGTTTGAGATCACTTTCCATGCACTAGACTACCAAGTGCTTTATATGATGGACACAATGTATTATGTTTGCATGTGTTCGAAATTATACATATAGAAATTCAAGCAGAGTATCGAAATCAAGCATAGTATCATACAAGACATTTATTTCATTCAATATCTTATGCCAAGTGTTTTACTACTCATATATCTCAGGATTTTTCTTTGTAATGGAGTCACTCAAGAAAGATGCTCCAACAAGAAGCTAGAGATAGGCATCCCCATTGGCAGAGTGGCGGGATCCTACAAGGGGGCTTCTATATGGTGCTATCTCTCATGGAGGTTTAGGGAAACATGAATGTTTGGTCTAATACCATGTAAAGAATTGGATGGAAGTATAGTTTGATTCTTTCTTGTTTTCATTTGACTTGGCATCATTCTTATATTTGGAAAGGGGGACACTTACAACCTTTTGACTCAAGCATGCCTTGAGACTCAAGAAAACCATTTTAAACTAAGACACTTAAACCCATTTACATAATAAATTAAATGATTAATAACTTTAACAATATATATGAAAAGTGGGATTTCAGTAACATCCCCTCAACATGGAAATATTTTATATGGATGAGTATAGGGCCTAGTCACCCTAGATTTTAGTAGGCTAAACCTAAATATGAAAAGCTTCATCACACATGCCCTATGTCTAAGATCAAAAAAATGTTTAAAACTCTTAATCTATGTCATGTCTTTAACCACTAACAAATATGTTGTTAGACTACATATTCATGAAAATATAAAGATTGCTAAAAAAAAAGTAAAACTTATAAATAATTTTACAACAATAACCAGTGTTTAACATAAAAATGTCTTTTTTATCACAAGAACCCTCATCACATAACTAAAGCACTCATGAGCCTTTCCTCTATTGGTTCAACTTCTCCTTGGAGCCCCTTGAGAAAGATCTCCATAAATCAAGTCTGAAAATAATGAATGGATTGTCTTCCTCTATTGTTCTTTCATTGATGCCTTACAAGTGAGTTTGTCAATGCATTGGACTTTCTCCCTATGAAGATAAGTTGAGCTTGCTTATTGTTGCTCAAAAAATCCTCCACATCTTGAATCTTCCTTTGTATAATGCTAGACATTCATCTCTTCATAAAATGTTTTTATAAAATATCTTGATAGGTGGATTTATCTTTAAAAGGGTAGACATTTTATTCACATGTAGGAATGGCATTTCATAAAATACTTGATATATTGATACATGTACCCAAGACACACTCTAAAGTAGAACCACTAGCAGTCGTCAATAAGAAAAAAAATTTGGTGTACTTTTTCTTCCATATTTTATTTGCCAAATTGTACACTATTGTGTAGTTTTGTCTATAATGTTGTATTTTTACTAAAAAATTACAAATTCGACCATTATAAGCTAATTTCTCAATTGCAACACAATAATGGTCTTCATTGGTAGTATTAGTTGGTGTAACTTCAGTTATATGGTGTGCACTAATTAATTTTATATTTCTTACACACACACACACATATATATATATACATATATATATATATATATACACAGATATATATATGGGCGTTCATTCGTTGCCCGCGCAGGTAGCCTGGATTTTTGCTACTCGGTAGCCAAAAAAGTAACTCTCCTGGCCAAAAAAGTAACTCTGCTATCAAAAAAGTAAAATATGGTGAACAGAAAGTAACTACACGAATAAAAGAGTAACTTTGTACAAAATATACAGCAGATATATAAGGACGGGTTTTTTGATTTTGGAGGAGCAAATGATATTATTTTTGGCTAAAATTTTTTGGAGAGCTAGAAAAAATATTCCTCGACAATTGTGAAATTTTTTTTTGAAAAAAAGTGGTCGGAAGGGTGGGCGGGCAATAAAGATGGGCCATATATATATATATATATATATATATATATATATATATATATATATATATATATATATATATATATATATATGTGTGTATGTATGTATCCAAATGTGCTCAAATTTTGTGTATGAGTTGTTCACAAGATGTTTAAGAAGATCAACAGATTAGATTTTCAAAAAAAATATTGCATCATGAAAAACTACTTGAGTGTATTCCGCTCCGGATACACTCGAGTGTATTCTAGCCTGACTCATATATAGTCAGGCTAGAATACACTCGAGTGTACGGATCGTATGAATACACTCAAGTGTGTTTGTATATCGAAACTATTTTTTGCAAAATGTAAACCGTTGATATATATAGTCAGACTGGTGTACACTTGAGTGTACCAGAGGCACCGTACACCTCAGTCATTTTTTTAAAAAGCAGTAACTTTTTGAAAATTCTGAATTATTGACCTTCTTAAATATCTTAAGAACACACTATATAATAAATTTTAGCTCATGGTGATACTTATAGGTCAAGCATCTAAAGGAGTCAAGAATCATGCATTTCAAATTAGTTTTGTTCATTGATTTTGTTGTCCTTGGATGAGTGACTTACACTCATCCAAATGAGCTCAAATTTTGTATGTAGCCTAGTTATAGTATGATAGTGAAGATCAATGGTTTACATTTTGCAAGAAATAGTTTCGATATACAAACACACTTGAGTGTATTCATGCGATCCGTACACTCGAGTTTATTCTAGCCTGACTATATATGAGTCAGGCTAGAATACACTCAAGTGTATCCGGAGCGGAATACACTCAAGTAGTTTTTCATGATGCAATATTTTTTTTGAAAATCTAATCCATTGATCTTCTTAAACATCTCATGAACAACTCATACGCAAAATTTGAGCACATTTGGATATGTATAGCTCATGTTATGAAGATCGCAAAAATTATGCATTTCAAATTAGTTTCGCGCATCGATCTTGTTGCCCTTGGGTAAATGACTTACACTCATCCAAATGGGCTCAAAATTTGTATGTAGCCTACTTATAGTATAACAGTGAAGATAAATGGTTTACATTTTGCAAAAAATAGTTTTGATATACAAACACACTTGAGTGTATTCATGCAAATGTATATCAAAACTATTTTTTGCAAGTGTGTTTGTATATCGCATGAATACACTCAAGTGTGTTTGTATATCGAAACTATTTTTTGCAAAATGTAAACCATTTATCTTCACTATCATACTATAAATAGGCTACATACAAATTTTGAGCCCATTTGGATGAGTGTAAGTCACTCATCCAAGGGCAACAAGATCGACGCGCGAAACTAATTTGAAATACATACTTTTTGCGATCTTCATAAAATGATCTATACATATCCAAATGTGCTCAAATTTTGCATATGAGTTATTCACGAGATGTTTAAGAAGATCAATGAATTAGATTTTCAAAAAAAAATTGCATCATGAAAAACTACTTGAGTGTATTCCGCTCCGGATACACTCGAGTGTATGGATCGCATGAATACACTCAAGTGTGTTTGTATATTGAAACTATTTTTTGCAAAATGTAAACCATTGATCTTCACTGTCATACTATAACTAGGATACATATAAAATTTGAGCTCATTTGTATGAGTTTA